>JAGDYQ010000032.1:5507951-5587514 GCA_021962125.1 Bulinus truncatus | reverse complement strand
TTAAGAGCTAAGAACTTGTTTTCTGATTGAAAATAAAATTCATTGATTTCAATCTGTAAATAATATGAAAAGCACATATAATTTTTTTATTTAAGCTCTTTTGATAAAGCATGATCCTAAACTGTTATAAGAGTTTTTGGATCAGTTGATCAATATTGTCTTTTTTCTAATCTCTGTCTCTGCTGGCTCTCATTTTTAAAAAATCCTTACTGTAGTGTATTCACCAGTCCTCAACTCTCCAAAGATTAAAGTTTTTATTAATTCTTTAAATAGCCAACATTTTCAGTGAATTTTAGGATTCAGCTTTGTTTTATCTCCATTCCTTTGCATTTGTGAATTATGGGAATAATTTTGTTGGAAGTTGCATACACTTTTAGAACTTAAATAATCTAATTGCCAAAGACTAAATTTTTTCCATGCTATTCATGTATAGATTCAGCCATTCCCTGTATTTTTCATCATTTTGTAAAGTGTCAAGATGAAGCTGTTGCCACATTTACTCTTTACATTAGAGCAAAATTGTGTTTTAGGATTACTTAGCAGCAATAGAATTATTGCTTGTATATTATTTTTTTTCCAAACATGGCATTATTCTATAAAACCTGGTGCACTGAAATAATCTAGTGTATTGGCTTGTTTGACCTTTATTTTCTTTCTTGGGCATATTGATATAAATCTTTTCTCAAAAATTGACAAAGCAGGGTGGGGGGTCTATAATTTTAAAGACTTTCTCTTACATTTTGCTATTTCTTCACTATATCTCAATACGCCTAATTAGTTTTTACATTTATGTTATTATATAAAAATGTGTGTCTGTGTTTTGTAAAATATAATTTATAACAAAATTAAATTAATCTAAATACATGTATTACTAACTTTTTACACAGTGGTCTAAATGTGTTTAACCTTCATTATCTATAATTTTATCTTTATAAGCCCTGAATTTTGGGCTTTTCTTTCCTAAAAGATTTATGTTGTATTAAAAACCTGGTAATTTTGGATAGTTTTTTTTAATCAGTTCATAAATTATTTATTTTCCACTGCTTGTTTTACTGCAGTCATATAATTGTACTTGATTCATTTAATAATCCATTCCATGATTGCACATACACTGAATTATTATAGTGGGGGTTGTGAATATTTTGCAACTTTGATTCATAATTAAAACTAGCTGGTCTTCCTCAAGTAAAAAAGTTGTTTAGAATATTATTTCCAACATCGAATGTTCATGCCGTTTTAACTGTATTTGCTTTAATATCGGTATAATGGTCTGTTTTATTTTCTTACATCAAATATATTAAATTTCCTTTTTTTTTTTTTTTAATTATTTCAGAGCTTCCAAGTTATAATGGCCACCCCTTCTTTATGCCTGGTCTCAGAAAGAATGGTGTGGATCACTCTAATGGGTTCAAGAAAAAAAAGAGAAAGCCATTGCACAAATAGTCACAGGTGATCCACAGAGGACACATGAAGTGAAATTACTGAGAGGATCCAGTGGATAAAGCCTACTTGGCCACCAGCAAATATGGGAAAAACTTTCTATCACTTTAAAATAGATGGCTTGCCATCCAGTCATTCTGAATATTGTAACCGTGGCACTGCTGGGAGATCAAACATAAATTTTCTGATGCACAGGTAGCTAATATTGGAGCTGTCGTCGTCAACATTTAAAGACCATTTTTTTTATCATTTAAACCTTGTAGCGCACTTCACTGACGTAAATTTGCTGTGTCATGCCTGCAATGAAAAACAAGAGGAATCTGTTGTAAAAGTCTTTAGGCTTTCCCAAAAAGTAATGTCTACTGTGTTCAGCCAATTCTCTTTGTTTTAAAATGTTAACTTTAGAAAATACACATATTTTTTTACCAGAATCTTAAACTCCTAGATAATCAGCAAAGTGGCTCTCAAATTTGTGGGACATTTTGATGTTTTCACTGTCAGCATTTTAGTTGAGCTTGATGTCATCATGTGTAATATAATTGACTATATTTCAAATTGTACAAAAATGTGAACATAACATGAATTAATTTCAGCATGTAACAATGTCCACATAAATGTGTCATGCAGTATTTAAGGATGGATTTCTCTACATGTTTACAAATAAGCTCCCACATATTCCCATAAGCTCCCACATATTCCCATAAGCTCCCAGATATTCCCATAAGCTCCCACATATTCCCATAAGCTCCCAGATATTCCCATAAGCTCCCACATACTCCCATAAACTCCCACATATTCCCATAAACTCCCACATATTCCCATAAGCTCCCAGATATTCCCATAAGCTCCCACATATTCCCATAAGCTCCCACATGTTCCCGCAAAGCCCCACATATTCCTATAAGCTCCATTCCCACCAAAGCTCCACCATTTGTTCCGTTAAGCTCCCACATATTCCATAAGCTCCTTCATTCCCATATGCTCCCACATATTCCCATAAGCTCCCAGATATTCCCGCTCCCCCCCCCCCCATAAGCTCCTGTTATTCCCATAAGCTCCCACATATTCCCATGCTCCCAGATATTCCCATAAGCCCCCACATATTCCAGATGCCTCAGATATTCCCAAGCTCCTACATACTCCCATAAACTCCCATATTCCCATAAACTCCATATATTCCCATAAGCTCCCAGATATTCCCATAAGTCCATTCCATAAGCTCCCACATTGTTCTCATAAGCTCCTACATATTCCCATAAGCTCCGATTCCCTAAGCCCCATACCCCTTTGCTTCTCCTATTATTCCTGTTCATTCTACATATTCATAATATTATCTCTTAGAAAGCTCCAGATATTCCCATAAGCTCCCACATATTCCCATAGGTATCACTGTACATGTTTTATTTATTAAATTTTTATACTAAAAAAAAAAAAAAAGCAATGTATGTGGATTAGTTACGCTTTGTCTACCAAATGTCATTTTGAAGTTAGAAGTATGGGGGATTCTGCTCAGCATATTTGTTTTTATACTGTGAACTCTGTGTAATTTGTCATGGGCTGTTGTACATAGTCTAGTTTGTTACTTTAATCAACATGTCAATAAAAAAAAATCAAATATATACCGATAAAATTTTGTATAGTTTATTGATTTTTATTCTTTCTTTCTTTTAGTTTATCAATTTTGACCTTTTTGTTTTTTACTGTTGTGTATGTGAAGTCCCTGTAATCTCTAAGATCCTATAGTTCATGTTATTGTTAATGGTTTCTTCTTTCACCGGTGCTGACTTGCAATGGCTATGCTATTAACCTGAAGAGTATAATAAAAATAAGATATTTTTTTTATACCAGAATTTAAAGTACAGAGCTCTGCTAGGTGTCTAAGCAGCTGTTGTTTTTTTCCTTTCTAAGAAAAAGAAAGTTATTTTAGTAGAACAGTTTAGGTAGTTTAATGAAACAGTGAAATTTGGACCGCCTTTCAGAGGCCCCGATTCGTTCTCAATTCTAAAGGCAAGATGCACCAAAAAGTTGGATACCTGCATTTTAGAATCTCACCACTCCCTTTCAAAGTCAGAGCGACTTGTAGCTCCCTTTCAATGTCTGAGCGACTTATAGCGCATGTACCATACCTTCATTTAAGAATTTCGCCACTCCCTTTCAATGTCTGAGCGACATGTAGCTCATGTATCATTGCTTGGCCTGAAAAAAATATGTTTATTTACAGATACTGTTAGACAAGAATTAAATGGTGCAGCATTGACAGTATTAGTCTACACAGTAATGATGTCGATCGGTAAATTTGGTGAAATTGTCTATGATCATTCTACATACTTGTATTTCGTGTGTCAAACGGTCACAAAAAAAAGTATGCGTACTTTACACAGCTCTTTATAACTCTCTATCTCTCTCTCTCTCTCTGCCTGTGATAACTGCCGGCTGAGACTTAGTCTCTTAAGAGCCCGTGAGATCAAACTCGCTGTGTCCCTCAACATCTGGAGAATGCCATAAAGGTCGATGCCCAGCAAGGTACCCGACTGGTCCACCCTGTGGTCCACCCAGGCCCGTAGCGTGCGAGGGGGCCGGGCCCCCCCCTGAGTTTTGTCTGCCCCCCTGCTTATTTGTTCTACTTAGTAAAATGTATTATCTACCCCCCCCCTTGCTATTGCCTGGTCCCTGCTGTAGAATGCCTGGTCCCTCCTGTAGAATTTTCACGCTACGGGGCTGGGTCCGCCACCCCGGGGCACTCAAAAAGCAAATGATCCACGGTTTCCTCAACTTCTCCGCAGTGTCGGCAAAGAGAATAGACATTGGGCTTAATAACACTAGCAGAGGCGGATTTAAGGATGGGCGCAACGGAAGCGCACCTAGGTGCCTCAAATATAACGGGGCCCCACAGAGCCCAATTTGAGACCCTTTGATATGTCTCTTGTGTTCTAAAGGGCTCGATATTTTTTCTGCGCATCGGGCCTCAACTGGAGATATTGGAGAGAGAGAAATAGGAGAGTGAGAGAGATATTGGAGAGAGAGAAAAAGGAGAGTGAGAGAGATATTGGAGAGAGAGAAAAAGGAGAGTGAGAGAGATATTGGAGAGAGTGAGAGAGATATTGGAAGGAGAAATATTGGAGAGAGTGAGAGATATTGGAGAGAGTGAGAGATATTGGAGAGAGTGAGAGAGATACTGGGAAGAGTGATACTAAATGAGTGTGCTATTAGATGGAGAGATATAGAGCTCTATTAGTAAGAGATATTAGAGAGAGTGAGAGAGATATTGGAAAGAGAAATAGGAGAGAGTGAGAGAAATATTGGAGAGAGTTAGAGAGATATTGGAGAGAGTGAGAGAGATATTGGAGAGAGTGAGAGAGATATTGGAGAGAGTGAGAGAGATATTGGAAAGAGCGAAATAGAAGAGTGTGAGAGATATTGTAGAGAGTGTGATTCAATGTAATCGTATAGCGGTCTACGTGACAAACAGTAGTTACTACTCAGCCTAAAAGTTAATGTTTGTTCAGATCTTTGGAATGAAAAGCCATTAGACTAATAACATGAGGGACAGCATTTATAGCAATTCTGCTCAACTGCCGCAAGGGATCTCAAAATATTAGCAGCCAGGGCAAATCATCAATACATAATTTACGTTATAAAGTTACAAAAAAAAAAGACTGTCAAACTGTCAAACTGTCTTTTTTCACTATGTGAGCCCCTCCCCCCAGCACTTTTTGCTGGTTGCGCCACTGGTTCTCAAGATGTTAGCTACCCCACAAAGAAACTCTACCTTTTTTTTTTACGACCCACTTGAAAATAAGGTAAAACTAATAAATAAAAAAAAACAACTGAAAATTAACTGTATAGATTTTAGATGAAGTAATTATTAAAATAATCTTAGTGACCCTTGTCAAAACACTTCGCGAGACCCATTTTTTTTTTGAGAACCGCTACAGCGCATGTTCAAACTTAGGTGTATTGTTTGAAGCTAATAAAGACTGTTTAAAAAAAAGCGACTTTTCGTTTATATTATGTTTGGACAAATATAAGCCCCAAGTAGCCATGGCAAACATTTGTCCAGTGTGACTATAGACACGAGATTGCGACCATTTAACGTTATGATAGGGTGTGGTATTGTTTAATGTCACCATAAAAATTCCAAACACAGAATTATACCGGGAAATAGAACGGTGTACCTTTGTATTGTCAGTCTTTATGTTTAAGACATTAACGTTTTTTTTTAAAATAATTGTAAAGATTTTAACTTAAATATTTATTTTAAGTGAAAATATCTTTTTAAATTATATATATATATATATATATATATATATATATATATATATATATATATATATATATATATATTTATTTATTTATAAATTTTGGATTATTAGAATGGAATATTTATCTTTACTTCATGATTTGTGTTGATTTGATTAAATGTGAATTTCAACTTGAATAATTTCAAATGATATATATTGTACGTCTTGCTTATAAACAGTTACAGTATTTTAATAATAAATGTAAGAAATTTTCTAGATTTATTAATTTGCAAAGAGTAGCTTATAAATCAGATAAATATAATGAATTAATATTATTTGCAAAAAGTTTATATTCCATAACTCTCTCATTCACTCGTAAGTTACAAATTTTATTATTCAGTATTATTTCCTTTTTTTTACTGACACAAATGACAATAAGGCTGGCTAAAAAAGAAAATTTGACTTTTTGTCCTTAACTAATCAACGAACTTTGGTATTAAAGTATAATACATGGCGATGTTTAGAATATTGACTTTATCTTTGGGGATGTGGGTTCTACTGTGTCAACACACTCGACAGCGAGAGGTCAAAGACCACAGGGGTAAGGTCACAGGTTGCAGCGGCAGCATCGCTAAGGTGGCAGCCGTTTACGAGCCGCTGTCGGCGGTGTTTGAAGCTGGGACGAAGCTGTGGTGCGCAATGCTGTGCAACCGCCACGACACATACAGACTTGCGATGTTTATGATTGGAGACGGGACCACCAAGTGCACGGGCTTCAAGTTCAGGACAATTACAGGTAAGAGAAGAGTTTTACACAATGGTTTATATTATTATATTATATGTCTGAAAACCCCCAGCCATGCCCCCCCCCGTTACCGCAAGTTTAGGTAAGACATCAATAAATTATCGAAATATTTTTGTTCTAAGACCAATTTTAATCAATGAAAACAGTTTTGCCCCCCCCCCCCTAACAAAGTTTTGCCCCCCCCCCCCGTCAAATTTGTCTAGATCCGCCCCTGAACAGATATATAAGTAGACAGACGCACGGATAAGCGGACTGACATATATTCTAATGCTTATTAAGTATATATCTATCGATCTATCAGTCTATCTATCTATCTATCTATCGATAGATCGATCGATCTATCAATTTATCTTCAATATATCGATCGATCTATCAGTCAATCTATCTATCTATCTGTATATATATATATATATATATATCGATTGATCTATTAGTCTATCTATCGATCGATCTATCAGTCTATCTATCTGTGTATCGGTATATCGATCCATCTATCGATCGATCTATCAGTCTATCTATCTGTATATCGGTATATCGATCTATCTATCTTGGTAGATGAAATACATAAACTGAAAAGTTGTTGTTTTTTTTTTCCTTTCTTCAGATGTGACAGCAGTCGGCAACTTAAATACCAGCTCTACTACACCACCGGACCCCATTACGTACAGCTTCAATTACACCACTCCATCCACTGGCAATCAGAGCATCTTGGTGTCGGCAGTCACCAACCAGCCCTCTCTGGCCGTCTACGCCACTGGACAAACGCCAGCGACCGTAGCACCGAGCAGCGAGGCAACTGTGACAGTTCCAACCGCAACCACAGTCTGGAAGTTCAACTCCTGTAAACTCGTGACATTTTTAGCCGATAACCAAAATAATTAGTGGAATAGTAATAGATATCGACATATCATTGAACCAAAACTTCAATGCAGGGGCCGGCGTTACGGATGGCGGGGCCCAATTTAACGGATGCTTTCGAGGCCTTTCATCAATTTTTTTTTTTACAATAACGAATATTATTGCTAAATGTAAATTGCGAGGTCCCCCCTTCCCCCCCCCCCCCACTGTCAAGCGCGAGGCCCAATTTGGTGCAATCGGTCAAATCGGCCTAAGTCCAATCCTACTTCAAGGAATTAGTAAATTAACTCCAAGCTAAATCTTTTGAGACGTTGGCTATTATTCAGTATATAAGGTAGCAGTTTATAGGCTAGACATTCACAAGTTAGCTAATCAAAACCTAGTTGTTGACAAGCTAGCTAAACATCTATTTTATATTCATAAAGTTAGCTAGCTGCACACGTGTGTTAATCGCCCTGAAGCAGTAGGTCTTATATGTAACAACATTGATTAAATAAAAGATTTTCAAAAAAAAAACAAAATAAAGCACAAAATCTTTGAAAATAAACGATATTACTTTCTTTCTTATTAAAACTTTTATTAGATTTTGTTTTGTTTACATACAGCGAGCGCTGAGTCATCCAGTAACCTCAAATGTTAGACTGTGACGGATCACAGACACCGCCTATTCAAGATGACCGTGGATGGGCTGGGTCGTGTTTTGAGCATGGGTTGGGTGGGTAAAAAGACGATCGTGCGGTATAAAGCTCGCGACTGTCGATCGACATTAAGTGCCGGCTCAACTGTCGTCGACCCGATGGTCCCCCCCCCCGCCCCCGGGTTCGATCTCCGGTGAGAAGCAAGGGACGTGCTGAAAGTCCCTGGTTCGATCCATGGTGAGGGCCAATGGATATTTCAGGTCATGGCCATGTCTCCTGTCTCCCGTGGTACCTTCATCGACATTGCACAATCGGATATGGTGGGGATGAAAAAAGGGCACTGCAAAAAAGCGTCCCGTTAGCTGTTTATAAGATCTAAGAGATTTCATCCCATCCCTATCGGGACATTATATATACACACACACGCCTCCATGTATCCCGTTGTGCCTCCATGTCTATTGCACTATCGGTTTTGTTGGGGATGAAACAAGGCTCTACAAAAACGGTCCCGCAGAGATTAATATAAAATATAAAAGTTGAACATCTTATCCTTACTGGGGTTTAGGCCCTGGAGAAAGTTCCCATGTCCACCCAGCTGAATAGTGTAACTGACATAAGCCGAGGAAGCGTGAACGATGTTTCGGTACCCTGCCTCGGGCCACAGGACTCTCAAACTTGACAGAACTAAAAGGTGAACGCCCCCAACAGAGCCCAATGCTAATTTTAAGCGATAATGAATATCAGAATAGGTTTTATCACCTTTGTGATATTAAAGAAATTAATGAGTGTTGAAGGAAAATTTGCAACATACACACACACACACACATATATATATATATATATATATATATATATATATATATATATATATCAGTGGTGGCTTGGATGAGAGCCACGAAGGCTCGCTAAAGATTCGGGTTATGATCTTATGGAAGCTAGTTCCCTGTGGTTTCTCTCGTCTGCTAGTGGTATATTGTATCCACAGCTATGATGCAGATGGCGGGGAAGTTCCAAAAGCTTTCACTGTAACATTTGATGGTTGAAAATAAGACCCGAAAAGAAAATCAAGAACGAACTAGTCAAAAAGGGGACCAAATTGATTGGTTCATTGAGGTTCATCGTGACCTTAAAACTATTTTACTAAAAAAAAAACAACTAAAAAAATGATTTTTTGCTGATGAATACGTTTTAAACACATCAAAGTATCAGGGGTATCATCAACTTCAAATAAAGTTTTTAAAATCAATACATTGTGTAGTATGGCCATGCTACGGGTATAAAAGGGGGGGGGGGGACAAATTCATCACAACATTTTTGCAGTGGGGTTACGCTAAATATCGATACATCGTTTTGTATCCAAACACACGATGTAACTTGACATTAAGTAGATGTAAGATGTCAAAGAAGAAAGATTACAGAGACTAACTACCTCTAGGCTGCGACAGTGGTAATATCGATATTGATATAAAATCATTTCGTGAAGTATTTAATGCAGGGACCTGGCGGTTGTTTAGCGACTTGCCATCACCACATTTCAGCGCATAAAGGGTAAGAATTATAGAATTGGTATGTAACAGATTAGCCTACACTGGAAATATTATATAACTCGTATTCTCAGTAGTTGTTATTTTAACATATCTTATCTTTAAAATAGCGAATGGGCATTACATGTACATAATAAATATACTTGTAACAAACATTTTTTTGTTTACAAATGGGACTCTTAGACTCTTCCTTAAGTTATCTATCTATCTATCTATCTATCTATCTATCTATCTATCTATCTATCATCTATATATCTATCTAACTATCTATCTATCTAACTATCTATTTATCTATCTATCTATCTATCTATCACAAACAGACGCACAACCAAAGGGAACCCTTCCATTATTCTATTCAATCTGAGGCTAAAAGGGTTTGGCACATTTGCTAGGTGTTTCAATCTACACTTCATACCCTGATAGCCCGGCCCTAACATGACTAATAGAACTTACTTTACTACGTTCGCAAATAGCCTATATTTCGCTAGGAATATTGAAATTCTAATAATACATTTCCGGTATTTTAATTTTTCTCCCAATATAATACGTGGTTAATATTGTGTTTCTTACAGTGTGATCTCAAAAGGTCTGGACTACCCTGCACCTCAGTCCCTTGGAACAGCGGTGCTCATATTAACATGATGACAGGTAGAGCCTTGGTCCCGTACATCACGCTGGTCAGTTCCAATCTTCTTTCATCCGTACATACATTATACATACACGGCTGAGAAACACTGAGTTAGAATTAACAAAATAAAAAAATAAAAAATTATGGAAATGTATAGATGCATCCATCGTTAACCAAATGGGGAAATAGCTTTTTTTTTTTTCTTTTTGCCCCATCACTGCAGGCATGACAAGGGGTTGGGGAGGGGTTGTGGGGGGGGGGGAGGAACGAAGTAAAAGTCATTGGGAAATTTATATTTCAAATACACCTTTGTACTGATTTAAAAAAAAAATAATAATAAAAATAATTCTAGAGTTGGACGACAGGCGGGTACAACTTTTTAATCCGCCGTTGGTAGAAGAGGAGGCTGCTTGCTCACCTGGCCAATCTCTCACTTATGGCAAGGGACCAAGAACTCCTCGCCGTCCTGCTGGCGACTTGGTGGGGGATTAATTAACCAGAATGCATGTTGGCTGGTGTAAGGACGTAGACAGACATAAATAAATAGACAGACACATTGTTAGATAGACAGACATATAGATTGAAAGATAGTTATATAGACAGACAATTAATTATTGTATCAATGTATATGTTAAAGGGAATTCCCTATGGTGACGCACCTAATGGATGGGTTATTGAACGGAAGTGAAAAGGGACGAGACACAGAGACAGTTGACGAGGAAAAGAAAGAGATCATTGTTTTCACACCCTTGTTTTATTTGAGTTTGGGAACGGTGTAGAATCAGGAAGGAGCTAGGAGGAGGTATTCTGTATTGTAGCTATAACATGATGTAACTAGTGTTGATTATTTCTGTAATTAAAGTGGTATTGATTGTTTTAATCCAAATTGACTTCCGCGTTATGTTGGAATTGTTTGTGGAACAGTGTCTTGTGTATGAATTAGATAAAATCAAAAAAACCACCGCATCCATTTCTGACAGCCGGTTTGAGGGTAGGAGGGGGGGGTGTTACTCGAACACCGTACCTGTAGGCCTATAGTAGCAAGATTACCCTGCGGCCTTGACAGGTATGGAGTGAAACAAATAATAATAATAATAAAGGCTTAAAACATCCAACCCATTTCAGATAACTGCTGTAAAGTAAATTCAATGAGATGTAAGGTGGTTGTTCGCTGCTCAACTATCAGCCGAGAAACCTCGGGTTCGATCTCTGGTTAGAAAACGTTGGCAAGGCCGCCGCTTGCAATGACTGGTTCAGTGCCTAACCTAGGGATTTGGGGGCCCGGAGGGAGGGGGGCTTGGCCTCTTCGGGTGCCCCTGCATTTTGACATTCGAAACCATGACATGTGATAATGTACTTAACAGTACTCAAGTTGGGGCCGGGGGGGGGGATTTTCGAATTTGGACTCCCATCCCCCCAACTCTAAGTACCCGTCTGGACTGGTTACTAAATAATCCTTAAAAAACTTGCCGCCCCACCACCCCCCCCCGAAACTCACTTTGACCACTCCGCCGCTTTGCCGCTCCAATTATAATTAAAGGAAATTAAATTTAATTCGCGTGCCGACTGATGAGGCTGTTCGTGCCACATTTGCTCTACAGAATCAGGATCTCCGGAGATGATCCAGCAAAGTTTTTGTTCTATCACTGTATCCATTCTATCAGGGCCGGACTTGGGACCGATTTGACCGATTGCTCCAAATTGTGGCCCCGCGCCCGGCTTGGGCTCCGGCAATTTACATTTAGCATATCACTTTCAGTCATGGCTCTTGTCACAGCCTATAAGATGGGCCTTGCAGGCATCCGTGAAATGGGGCCCCGTTTTTCGTACGACCGGCTCTGCATTCTACAATGTTTTAAATTTGACTTAAGCTTTGTAAACCTAGTATGGTAAAGAGAATAATATAAGACGTCAGAAAGAAAAAAAACAAAATGAATTAAGAGACATTCAGTTCCGTTTCATATAAGCGGGAAAGTTGCGCACCAAGATTGGATGGCGCATCAAGAGTATTTAATAATCTGACATTGAGTTTAATTGATGATAATTGATATCAAAATCGCCAGTTCACTAGCAAAGAGGTTAATATTTAAACTATTTAAAGCGATATATTTTATCACATAATTATGAAAAAAAAATGGGGGACAAAAACATGGCCAGATATTGTGTGTGTGTGTGTCTAATGAATCCATTTAGATCAGAGATGAGCGGACAGCGGACACGTCCGCTTGCGGACGCAGATACGCAGACTTTTCCGAATCCGCGGACTGACAGCAGACGCTTCGTATGGTTAAGTTGCGGACTCGCGGACTGACGCGGATCTTCTTTAGCGTACCACAAAAAAAATTTCAAGTCATTTAAACAACTAAATTTCAGCAATGCGGACACGCGGACTGACTGCGGACCAATGTTGTAAGATTCTGCGGACGCGGATCATTGATAGAAATTCGCGGACAGACGCGGACGCTAAATTTCAAGATCCGCACACCTCTGACCCTCACGTACCCCGAAGAAAAAAAAATACGAAGTACGTTTTTACGTACCCGTAGCTTATGCCTAATCTTATCATATTAAACTTTGAATTGAACGTGACACATGAAAATTGTGTTTTGGTCTTAGTACCTATTCGTACTTCTTACACAAGAGCTGCAAATATTTGTTTGCACGATAGTTATTTATACGTTTGGGATTTCCCACAAACCAATACAACCAAGTTACGTACAGACAACTGATAAAGATTACTATTTTTTAAATCAAACTTAGACACAAGAAGCAAGCGCAAAATAACTTTTTTGGACTGTACACACTAGGATGATAACAATTTTTTTTTAAAACAATTTGTAATCGAGGAATCTTTATGTGTAATTTAAGAAAATAAATTGCATTTTTGATTTTTTTTTTAAAGTTCCCCCACCTTCCCCTTTTTCGGAAGAAAAAAAGTGAAAAAAATTTTTTTTTCAAAAAAAAAGGGGCATGTTCTTTTTTAGCTTAATTAAAAAGAGTAATATTAATAACTAAGCAACTTTTGTTAACCGGCACATCATGACCATGTTCAGCAATGGTTTCAAGAACGTCATATGCTTTATGTGTATAAATGCTGTTTTTCAGTACTAGCAAACCCGCTGTTGTAGTGCTCGCTCTTTGGTATTTCGGTTTGCATTCAGGAGAAGATGACATGGAAGGATAGGTTGGCGAGTCGGGTGAAGAAGCAGGGGTTTCAGAATTCGAAGATTCTGAGACAGTTGTATGTGTTTGTGTGGGCTATGAGACAGTTGTATGTGTTTATGTAGGTTGTGAGACGGTTCTATATGTTTTTGTACGTTGCGATTGAGAAGAGCTGGCTTGAGGTTGAGTTTTTGATAGTCGATGTTATATATAGTGAACTCAACACAAGCTGGAGAGAGTTCACGCGGTATTGCTGGGGTCAAAACAAAGAAAATAAAATCAACAATCATTTGTAAATGCCTTGTTTATAAACAAATGGAAACAGCTGACTGGAATGTGCTTAAAAGAAGTCTAGAAAGTCAGATAAAAATTCAGTGTGAAATTGAAACAGTCAGACAAACTGCGCGATATGTGAAAAATAAAAATTAAAAGGTGGGGGAACTTTTCTCAATTAAAAAAAAATTAATGTTGCTACTGTCATCTACATACAATTGTTCCTCGAAAATAAGGGGTTTCAGTTTCGTTAAGAAAAATAACGAAAATAGTTATCACCCTAGTACACACAGCGATGCAGTGCCGAACCTACGGATTTGGAGGCCCAGGGGGCTTGGCCTCTTTGAATGCCCCTGCATTTTGACATTCGACACTAATATTTAATGTAAAAAAATTCTGGGGCCCCCTCAAGCTGGGGCCCGGGGGTACTTTCGAATTGGGAACCTCCCACCCTAGGAACACCTCTACAACGAAGTACTCGCCTGTAGCCTAAAGTTACACTCCGGTCAAAAAAGATATGTAATAAACAAGTTCATTGCCGTCTAATTATATAAATGAATTATTGCCAATAAAAGACAGTATATGCCTTATATGTATGTTTTCTTTATATCTATGTATGTATCAAGCCCGTAGCGTGCGGGGGGGGGGGCGGGGGGGCCGGGCCTGCCCCCCCGCTTATTTGTTCTACTTAGTAAAATGTATTACCTGCCCCCCCCCCCAATGCTATTGCCTGGCACCTGCTGTAGAATGCCGGGCACCTCCTGTAGAATTTTCACGCTACGGTATGTATGTATCTATATTATATTGTGTTCCCGTGACACATTTGTTCTCTTATTATTATCAAAATATTGAATCCATTTAAATCATATCTTACATGATATTTTATAAAAAGAAATTTAAAAAAATCAAATCACAAAGCTTCATCAATCGTAAAAACCACAATCAATGGCGTTACTGTGGTTATTGGTTAGTGTCACCCGGTGCGGAAAATTCGGGTGTCACCCCCCCCCCCTCTAGACTTCCACCATAAGCAGCGTTTGCAAACAAACTCTAGATAGATCCGAGCAGCTTTAAACTGTATTCATTTACCTTTGCTCCAGACGCTATGCATGGTGGCACCCTGTCAGCCCCGTAGCGTGAAAATTCTACAGCAGGGGCCAGGCATTATACAGCAGGGGCCAGACAATAGCAGGGGGCGCCAGGAAATAAATTTTACTAAGTAGAGATAACAAGCAGAGGGGGCCAGACAAAACGCAGGGGGCCCGGGCCCGCCCCCTAACCGCGCACGCTACGGGCCTGCACCCTGTGCTCCTGCTCTGCATGGTGACACCCTGCAATTCTGTTCTGTACACTTGTGTACGTTGGACAGAGGGGCTCCAGCAGGACCGAAGCGTGTAAGGGGGGACCGGACCCCCCTGCGTTTTGTCTGGCCCCCTCTCCTTATTTACTTTACTTAGTAAAATGTATTACCTGCCCCCCCCTTGCAATAGCCTGGCCCCTGCTTAGAATGCCTGGGCCCTGATGTAGAATTTTCACGCTACGGGGCTGGACTCCAGTCGTCGGAGTTTGTCAGGGGGCCTTAGATTTTCTTGTTGCGGCCATGGACACATTCATACGTCGTATGTATGAGTCGCTGCACTGCCAACTATAGGCCTACCTGGACCAACTAAAATTATCGCATATCGAACCAGGTACTTCAGCACGACAGTATAGTGCTAAGGAGGGCGCCATTCACTTTGATTCATCTAGGGGTGGCGCTTTAATCATTTTCGCATTTGTATGAGTGGCATTTTAAAACTCCACCCCGGGGACCACTCACGCTAGTAATATCGGAGTAAAATGTTCATATTGAGATAAAGAAAGACTCCTAACGAAACACGGACAGTTCTGGGTTAATACCAATATAAAAAAATATGTGGAAATATTAAATTAGAGGAAATATTTTCCACTAGTCATTAAGACAGACACATCTTTTAATGTTGTAATCCTAAAATCTGAGTATACAGTATACAATAGTATACATTACAATACATGCTTTGGTTACAGGCCTTGTGAAAAGGTCAGAGTTCATTGAGCTGGTTTTGCACTGGCTGAGCAAATGGGAAAAGATGGCTTCGGGTGCGTGACCTCCCTTATTAGCTTCTCCAAAATTAGTCTCAAACAATTGCTGAATAGAATTATATGAGGAGTTAAACATGATACAAGGGAAATATAATGAGGAGATTTACACTCAACATGTTTTTAGTGAGTATATGTATCCCCTGCTTATTACAATACATTTTGCATGGCATGTTAAACGAACACAATGACAATGGTCAATAGACTAGTTCTTTAAATAGCAAAGCTAGTAATTTATCAGTCCATGCCATGGGAGTGTCAGAAAGTATAATATAGCAGCCTCGATGCAAGAGAAAAACCGTAATCAATTGACTTAATATATTAAAAAAAAAAAGATTTTGTTAATAATAGAGACGTAATAGTATTACTGGTATTCAGACGACATAACAACTAATTCGCTAACACTTTTAAAATTTATTCCATCTTTTTTTTCCATCTATTGTCCCCGATTTGTCTGTCTGTCTGTCTGTCTGTCATCACCCTAGATCTCAACAACCATAAGTCCTAGACCCATGATGTATATATCACTTTGTAGGTCTTGGCCTGCCAAGAAATGACTTTTTTCCATTTCGCGATCTGACCTCTCAGGGCCGTAAAGGGGCCTTATAAAGTACTGTTTTTTACTATATAAGCTATATTAATAATGGAGCGCCCTATATCTCAGCAACCACAAGTCCTAGACCCATGATGTATATATCATTTTGTAGGTCTTGGCCTGCCATGTGTACATCAAAAGTTCATTTTGCGATAGGACCTCTGAGGGCCGGGCTTCAGGGCTTCTAAGGGGCTTATATATTATATATACACCTTGTACGTTCAATAACCCATTCATTTGGTGCGAAATACTGCAGCACGTAGTTTCACCAAGATTTATTAAGAAACTCATCAAATGAAATAGTAAGCTTGTGTTCTGAGTTTAATTGAAAGTATCAGAGCTATGCAACAATTGACGGAGTTTTCGGACGATTAAATGACTACAATTTCGAATGTTTTCAATTATGAGTCCTATTTCAGTAACCACAAACCACTTGCAGTTAGATTTAAGAGAAAATATTTTTTTTTCAAATATAAAGAAACGTCTTTATAATATTTTTTTACAGATATATGCATTACACAATTGAATTTATAAACATTTCCAAAATTTACAAATATTTACTGAAAGCTAACAAACGTACTGATACATAACATGAAAATGCGCTAACACGTCCTGTGTCCAGAATGGAACAGGCTTAATTGCTTGTTGTCTTATAGTGATTTCTTTTATGTTTTACTTTGATTGGTTTGCTGGTTTTTCTTTCAAAATTTAGGTATTTCTAGCACAAAATTAATTTGTTGCCCTTTTTTTTACTGGTCATAAAGTTATGATTATTTTAATTTTTTATTCCACATTAGTAATTAGACATAGTATAATCTCCCTGTTCTGAAATTCTTTAGGCACGTCCAACAGTTGTGCTGGCTGCTATACTGACTTTATGCACATGTTCCCTGTTAGTGAGTATGTACTACATTCACAACATTGCTATGGTGTCACCTCTGGATTTTATGAAGGCCATCAGAGATGTAAAGCTGAGTGGAAGAGTTATAGGCGAAGATGAGTCAGTTTTGCTATTAACAGGGCAGTCTCACTCACATCTACAGCTGCTGAATTCATCAGAGGTAGAATAATGTTGGTAGTTAGCTAAAAGTCAGTTTACATATTAACTTTAGTCTCACTGTCTTTTTTTTCATATAATAGTACACAAGTACTTCAAGTGGTTTTTTTTTTCTTAGAAAACTGATGACGAGGCACATCCAGTTCAAAATGAAATAGATATAGCCCTTCACATTGAAAAGAGGAAATCAAAAAAGGGCCAGAATGAAGATCCACAACCCCAGAAGAAGATAAGGAAAGAAGATATGTGGCCAAGCCATGAAAAGGCACAAAAAGGAAGAAAAGCGTTTGTGCCTCTGGCTATGCAGATATACAACAATCCCCAGCGAACTAGGGAAAACTGGAGCGGGGAGAGATACATCGTCTATTTATGTCACAGTAATTTAACATGTGCTGGATGGGGTGACAGACAGCATGGTATATTTTCTGTATATCTCTTGTCTTTAGTTACCAACAGAACTTTTAAAGTTGATATGCAGAGTCCGTGTCCTTTATCAAAGCTTTATCATCCTCGTCTAATCAACTGGAGAATTAATCAGTCAGAGTTTGAAGGTTTATCCAGCACACATTTGTATGTTTTGAATGATAGACGATTCCGTGAGTCCTTGAGAGATATTGACTTTGACGAGGAATATCCTCAAGATGTAGTTTACTTAACAATAAATTATGATTATTTTTACAATCTGAAAGCAAATCCAAAATATAAAAGCATTTTTAAACAAAAAGTGAAAGGAAGACCTCGGCCCATTTTATTTGCAGACCTTTGGCAAAATATTTTTAAAATGAACAAAAGAGTTGTTAGAAAATATTCATCAGCACTGAAAAATGCCAGACCCACGGCTCACCATAAACTGGCCTGTGCACATATTCGCTTTGGTAGCAATCCCACCATTCCTTCTGATGGTGGCATAAGGAATACTTTGACCACCATTAAACCTCTTTGGTCCTATCTAGAAAAACATTCAGATCCACAGAAGTACAGGATTTTTGTTGCCAGTGACTGGCAAGGTTTCAGAGATGAAGTGAATAGCCTGTATGGAAACATAACCATTGATGTTGATGGAGACATTGTTCATATAGATAAATTGAAAGACCAGCGTAAACGGGAAAATGGAACTAATTCTGCCCTTCCGGATGCTTGTTCTGGCTTTGAGAAAGTGATTGCAGATCAGTTTGTTTTAAGTAAATGTGATATCCTTTTATTGACTTACAGTGTTTTTGGCAAAGCAGCTGCATATTTAAGACGT
Organism: Bulinus truncatus; assembly: GCA_021962125.1. Classification (NCBI taxonomy): domain Eukaryota; kingdom Metazoa; phylum Mollusca; class Gastropoda; family Planorbidae; genus Bulinus; species Bulinus truncatus. The sequence goes on along the minus strand of JAGDYQ010000032.1, from coordinate 5,568,909 downwards.
TCAAACAACGATTTGTACTTGATGGAGAATGGCACTATTAAAACACTCACGCTGTTTGATGAAAGAAATCATTGACATTTATAAGGTCTGGGTTCATTTTTTTTAATGAAGTTTGGTGGAGGTTTTTTTTTTTAAACTGTCTTTCATATGGAAACATCAATGTTTAAACCAAATCTATGATTAAACATTGCTTTTCAAAAATTAATAATTGTTACAGCTTAATAATTCGCAATTTAAGCTCAGATAATCTTGACTAAGAACTGTTCTTTTTTTTTAGTTTTAAAAATAAATACTTGTCATAATGTTAAAAAAAAACAAGACTTAATTTAGTGCATTAGTTTAAAAAATAAAAGTAATTAATGAAGATATTAATACTGTGTAATTTAATTTTCACAAAAAAAATTTTGTTTTGCAACGCTGATGTAAATTTTTTTTGTTACTTTACTGGCATAAACACTTGATGTGTAACTTTTTCTGGTTTTAGAGCTTTTTTTTTTTAATCCTTTCTTATGATTTTATTCTGCCTAGTAATTAATTTTTCCTTAAATGTATTCAGAAATTGTGTTGGTTTTGGTTGATGCTTTAGAACAGTGGTTGCCGAAATTAAAGCTTCGTGACCCCAATTAACAACAGTTTTTGGTTTCATGGCCCTCCATTAAAAATATGTATTGTTTTCATGACCCACCTAGAAAGAAAAATGATGACGAAAGAAAATAATAAAAATATCATTCTTCGTGTATATAGACTTTCACTTTTATAGATTTACAAACGCTTATAACAGAGAAATAGAACTGTAATTCACGATAATTTGATGAAAGTTTTCAATTTTTGTTAGACCCGCATTAAATTCTTCCACAATTTACACTTTGAGAACCTCTGCTCTAGGGTGTCTAGTTCACTAGTTGGATCACATCTGCAGCTTTAAAGATCAATATTAGAACAACCTGTTTAATAATGATTAAATATATATTTTTTTTTACTGTATTTGAAAGTGTGCTAATTAGTTGTTTTTTTTCTGTCAAATAAAATGATCATTACATTGACATGTATGTACGTACAGCAAGATTTATGGATATGGCTTGGTTTCAGTCCAGCTTTTGAGCTTGGTGACTGCTCATTTTTTATTATACTGTTTTATTATTATGATTTTTTTATTTAGTTTTTTTTTATAATGACTGTGATTCACACTCAAGATTGAAGTGCCAATTGACATTTTATTGCTTTTGTCATTTGTGTGACAACGGTTTATGATGAATTGTATGTACTGTATGTTAATGAGTATAGGCCTACTGTTCATCCCTTATTCGTGACAGAAGTAAAACCAAAATTATATTGTTTCAATAGTCAAAGCTTTCAATAAATTAGTCCCAATAATGGAAGCCGAATATATTTATCATGCTTCATATAATATTTTTTGTACCAGTTTGAAATCTAGGTTAACAGAATTAAGAAAGCATTTAAATTCTTTTTTAAGCCATTTTTTTTCAAATTTGTATTCCGATGGCATACTGATATCAACTTTATTCATATCCTGTTGTACTTTTCCGAATCCGCGGACTGACAGCGGACGCTTCGTATGGTTAAGTTGCAGACTCGCGGACTGTTCTACTTAGTAAAATGTATTACCTGCCCCCCCCCCAATGCTATTGCCTGGCACCTGCTGTAGAATGCCGGGCACCTCCTGTAGAATTTTCACGCTACGGTATGTATGTATCTATATTATATTGTGTTCCCGTGACACATTTGTTCTCTTATTATTATCAAAATATTGAATCCATTTAAATCATATCTTACATGATATTTTATAAAAAGAAATTTAAAAAAATCAAATCACAAAGCTTCATCAATCGTAAAAACCACAATCAATGGCGTTACTGTGGTTATTGGTTAGTGTCACCCGGTGCGGAAAATTCGGGTGTCACCCCCCCCCCTCTAGACTTCCACCATAAGCAGCGTTTGCAAACAAACTCTAGATAGATCCGAGCAGCTTTAAACTGTATTCATTTACCTTTGCTCCAGACGCTATGCATGGTGGCACCCTGTCAGCCCCGTAGCGTGAAAATTCTACAGCAGGGGCCAGGCATTATACAGCAGGGGCCAGACAATAGCAGGGGGCGCCAGGAAATAAATTTTACTAAGTAGAGATAACAAGCAGAGGGGGCCAGACAAAACGCAGGGGGCCCGGGCCCGCCCCCTAACCGCGCACGCTACGGGCCTGCACCCTGTGCTCCTGCTCTGCATGGTGACACCCTGCAATTCTGTTCTGTACACTTGTGTACGTTGGACAGAGGGGCTCCAGCAGGACCGAAGCGTGTAAGGGGGGACCGGACCCCCCTGCGTTTTGTCTGGCCCCCTCTCCTTATTTACTTTACTTAGTAAAATGTATTACCTGCCCCCCCTTGCAATAGCCTGGCCCCTGCTTAGAATGCCTGGGCCCTGATGTAGAATTTTCACGCTACGGGGCTGGACTCCAGTCGTCGGAGTTTGTCAGGGGGCCTTAGATTTTCTTGTTGCGGCCATGGACACATTCATACGTCGTATGTATGAGTCGCTGCACTGCCAACTATAGGCCTACCTGGACCAACTAAAATTATCGCATATCGAACCAGGTACTTCAGCACGACAGTATAGTGCTAAGGAGGGCGCCATTCACTTTGATTCATCTAGGGGTGGCGCTTTAATCATTTTCGCATTTGTATGAGTGGCATTTTAAAACTCCACCCCGGGGACCACTCACGCTAGTAATATCGGAGTAAAATGTTCATATTGAGATAAAGAAAGACTCCTAACGAAACACGGACAGTTCTGGGTTAATACCAATATAAAAAAATATGTGGAAATATTAAATTAGAGGAAATATTTTCCACTAGTCATTAAGACAGACACATCTTTTAATGTTGTAATCCTAAAATCTGAGTATACAGTATACAATAGTATACATTACAATACATGCTTTGGTTACAGGCCTTGTGAAAAGGTCAGAGTTCATTGAGCTGGTTTTGCACTGGCTGAGCAAATGGGAAAAGATGGCTTCGGGTGCGTGACCTCCCTTATTAGCTTCTCCAAAATTAGTCTCAAACAATTGCTGAATAGAATTATATGAGGAGTTAAACATGATACAAGGGAAATATAATGAGGAGATTTACACTCAACATGTTTTTAGTGAGTATATGTATCCCCTGCTTATTACAATACATTTTGCATGGCATGTTAAACGAACACAATGACAATGGTCAATAGACTAGTTCTTTAAATAGCAAAGCTAGTAATTTATCAGTCCATGCCATGGGAGTGTCAGAAAGTATAATATAGCAGCCTCGATGCAAGAGAAAAACCGTAATCAATTGACTTAATATATTAAAAAAAAAGATTTTGTTAATAATAGAGACGTAATAGTATTACTGGTATTCAGACGACATAACAACTAATTCGCTAACACTTTTAAAATTTATTCCATCTTTTTTTTCCATCTATTGTCCCCGATTTGTCTGTCTGTCTGTCTGTCTGTCATCACCCTAGATCTCAACAACCATAAGTCCTAGACCCATGATGTATATATCACTTTGTAGGTCTTGGCCTGCCAAGAAATGACTTTTTTCCATTTCGCGATCTGACCTCTCAGGGCCGTAAAAGGGGCCTTATAAAGTACTGTTTTTTACTATATAAGCTATATTAATAATGGAGCGCCCTATATCTCAGCAACCACAAGTCCTAGACCCATGATGTATATATCATTTTGTAGGTCTTGGCCTGCCATGTGTACATCAAAAGTTCATTTTGCGATAGGACCTCTGAGGGCCGGGCTTCAGGGCTTCTAAGGGGCTTATATATTATATATACACCTTGTACGTTCAATAACCCATTCATTTGGTGCGAAATACTGCAGCACGTAGTTTCACCAAGATTTATTAAGAAACTCATCAAATGAAATAGTAAGCTTGTGTTCTGAGTTTAATTGAAAGTATCAGAGCTATGCAACAATTGACGGAGTTTTCGGACGATTAAATGACTACAATTTCGAATGTTTTCAATTATGAGTCCTATTTCAGTAACCACAAACCACTTGCAGTTAGATTTAAGAGAAAATATTTTTTTTTCAAATATAAAGAAACGTCTTTATAATATTTTTTTACAGATATATGCATTACACAATTGAATTTATAAACATTTCCAAAATTTACAAATATTTACTGAAAGCTAACAAACGTACTGATACATAACATGAAAATGCGCTAACACGTCCTGTGTCCAGAATGGAACAGGCTTAATTGCTTGTTGTCTTATAGTGATTTCTTTTATGTTTTACTTTGATTGGTTTGCTGGTTTTTCTTTCAAAATTTAGGTATTTCTAGCACAAAATTAATTTGTTGCCCTTTTTTTTACTGGTCATAAAGTTATGATTATTTTAATTTTTTATTCCACATTAGTAATTAGACATAGTATAATCTCCCTGTTCTGAAATTCTTTAGGCACGTCCAACAGTTGTGCTGGCTGCTATACTGACTTTATGCACATGTTCCCTATTAGTGAGTATGTACTACATTCACAACATTGCTATGGTGTCACCTCTGGATTTTATGAAGGCCATCAGAGATGTAAAGCTGAGTGGAAGAGTTATAGGCGAAGATGAGTCAGTTTTGCTATTAACAGGGCAGTCTCACTCACATCTACAGCTGCTGAATTCATCAGAGGTAGAATAATGTTGGTAGTTAGCTAAAAGTCAGTTTACATATTAACTTTAGTCTCACTGTCTTTTTTTTCATATAATAGTACACAAGTACTTCAAGTGGTTTTTTTTTTCTTAGAAAACTGATGACGAGGCACATCCAGTTCAAAATGAAATAGATATAGCCCTTCACATTGAAAAGAGGAAATCAAAAAAGGGCCAGAATGAAGATCCACAACCCCAGAAGAAGATAAGGAAAGAAGATATGGGCCAAGCCACGAAAAGGCACAAAAAGGAAGAAAAGCGTTTGTGCCTCTGGCTATGCAGATATACAACAATCCCCAGCGAACTAGGGAAAACTGGAGCGGGGAGAGATACATCGTCTATTTATGTCACAGTAATTTAACATGTGCTGGATGGGGTGACAGACAGCATGGTATATTTTCTGTATATCTCTTGTCTTTAGTTACCAACAGAACTTTTAAAGTTGATATGCAGAGTCCGTGTCCTTTATCAAAGCTTTATCATCCTCGTCTAATCAACTGGAGAATTAATCAGTCAGAGTTTGAAGGTTTATCCAGCACACATTTGTATGTTTTGAATGATAGACGATTCCGTGAGTCCTTGAGAGATATTGACTTTGACGAGGAATATCCTCAAGATGTAGTTTACTTAACAATAAATTATGATTATTTTTACAATCTGAAAGCAAATCCAAAATATAAAAGCATTTTTAAACAAAAAGTGAAAGGAAGACCTCGGCCCATTTTATTTGCAGACCTTTGGCAAAATATTTTTAAAATGAACAAAAGAGTTGTTAGAAAATATTCATCAGCACTGAAAAATGCCAGACCCACGGCTCACCATAAACTGGCCTGTGCACATATTCGCTTTGGTAGCAATCCCACTATTCCTTCTGATGGTGGCATAAGGAATACTTTGACCACCATTAAACCTCTTTGGTCCTATCTAGAAAAACATTCAGATCCACAGAAGTACAGGATTTTTGTTGCCAGTGACTGGCAAGGTTTCAGAGATGAAGTGAATAGCCTGTATGGAAACATAACCATTGATGTTGATGGAGACATTGTTCATATAGATAAATTGAAAGACCAGCGTAAACGGGAAAATGGAACTAATTCTGCCCTTCCGGATGCTTGTTCTGGCTTTGAGAAAGTGATTGCAGATCAGTTTGTTTTAAGTAAATGTGATATCCTTTTATTGACTTACAGTGTTTTTGGCAAAGCAGCTGCATATTTAAGACGTTCAAACAACGATTTGTACTTGATGGAGAATGGCACTATTAAAACACTCACGCTGTTTGATGAAAGAAATCATTGACATTTATAAGGTCTGGGTTCATTTTTTTTAATGAAGTTTGGTGGAGGTTTTTTTTTTAAACTGTCTTTCATATGGAAACATCAATGTTTAAACCAAATCTATGATTAAACATTGCTTTTCAAAAATTAATAATTGTTACAGCTTAATAATTCGCAATTTAAGCTCAGATAATCTTGACTAAGAACTGTTCTTTTTTTTTTAGTTTTAAAAATAAATACTTGTCATAATGTTAAAAAAAAAACAAGACTTAATTTAGTGCATTAGTTTAAAAAATAAAAGTAATTAATGAAGATATTAATACTGTGTAATTTAATTTTCACAAAAAAAATTTTGTTTTGCAACGCTGATGTAAATTTTTTTTTGTTACTTTACCGGCATAAACACTTGATGTGTAACTTTTTTCTGGTTTTAGAGCTTTTTTTTAATCCTTTCTTATGATTTTATTCTGCCTAGTAATTAATTTTTCCTTAAATGTATTCAGAAATTGTGTTGGTTTTGGTTGATGCTTTAGAACAGTGGTTGCCGAAATTAAAGCTTCGTGACCCCAATTAACAACAGTTTTTGGTTTCATGGCCCTCCATTAAAAATATGTATTGTTTTCATGACCCACCTAGAAAGAAAAATGATGACGAAAGAAAATAATAAAAATATCATTCTTCGTGTATATAGACTTTCACTCTTTATAGATTTACAAACGCTTATAACAGAGAAAATAGAACTGTAATTCACGATAATTTGATGAAAGTTTTCAATTTTTTGTTAGACCCGCATTAAATTCTTCCACAATTTACACTTTGAGAACCTCTGCTCTAGGGTGTCTAGTTCACTAGTTGGATCACATCTGCAGCTTTAACGATCAATATTAGAACAACCTGTTTAATAATGATTAAATATATATTTTTTTTACTGTATTTGAAAGTGTGCTAATTAGTTGTTTTTTTCTGTCAAATAAAATGATCATTACATTGACATGTATGTACGTACAGCAAGATTTATGGATATGGCTTGGTTTCAGTCCAGCTTTTGAGCTTGGTGACTGCTCATTTTTTATTATACTGTTTTATTATTATGATTTTTTTATTTAGTTTTTTTTTATAATGACTGTGATTCACACTCAAGATTGAAGTGCCAATTGACATTTTATTGCTTTTGTCATTTGTGTGACAACGGTTTATGATGAATTGTATGTACTGTATGTTAATGAGTATAGGCCTACTGTTCATCCCTTATTCGTGACAGAAGTAAAACCAAAATTATATTGTTTCAATAGTCAAAGCTTTCAATAAATTAGTCCCAATAATGGAAGCCGAATATATTTATCATGCTTCATATAATATTTTTTGTACCAGTTTGAAATCTAGGTTAACAGAATTAAGAAAGCATTTAAATTCTTTTTTAAGCCATTTTTTTTCAAATTTGTATTCCGATGGCATACTGATATCAACTTTATTCATATCCTGTTGTACTTTTCCGAATCCGCGGACTGACAGCGGACGCTTCGTATGGTTAAGTTGCAGACTCGCGGACTGACGCGGATCTTCTTTAGCGTAACCATAAAAAAAATTTCAAGTCATTTAAACAACTAAATTTCAGCAATGCGGACGCGCGGACTGACTGCGGACCAATGTTGTAAGATTCTGCGGACGCGGACGCGGATCATTGATAGAAATCCGCGGACGGACGCGGACGCTAAATTTCAAGATCCGCACACCTCTGACCCTCACGTACCCCGAAGAAAAAAATACGGAGTACGTTTTTACGTACCCGTAGCTTATGCCTAATCTTATCATATTAAACTTTGAATTGAACGTGACACATGAAAATTGTGTTTTGGTCTTAGTACCTATTCGTACTTCTTACACAAGAGCTGCAAATATTTGTTTGCACGATAGTTATTTATACGTTTGGGATTTCCCACAAATCAGTACAACCAAGTTACGTACAGACAACTGATAAAGATTACTATTTTTTAAATCAAACTTAGACACAAGAAGCAAGCGCAAAATAACTTTTTTGGACTGTACACACTAGGATGATAACAATTTTTTTTTAAAACAATTTGTAATCGAGGAATCTTTATGTGTAATTTAAGAAAATAAATTGCATTTTTGATTTTTTTTTAAAGTTCCCCCACCTTCCCCTTTTTCGGAAGAAAAAAAGTGAAAAAAATTTTTTTTTCAAAAAAAAAAAGGAGCATGTTCTTTTTTAGCTTAATTAAAAAGAGTAATATTAATAACTAAGCAACTATTGTTAACCGGCACATCATGACCATGTTCAGCAATGGTTTCAAGAACGTCATATGCTTTATGTGTATAAATGCTGTTTTTCAGTACTAGCAAACCCGCTGTTGTAGTGCTTGCTCTTTGGTATTTCGGTTTGCATTTAGGAGAAGATGACATGGAAGGATAGGTTGGCGAGTCGGGTGAAGAAGCAGGGGTTTCAGAATTCGAAGATTCTGAGACAGTTGTATGTGTTTGTGTGGGCTATGAGACAGTTGTATGTGTTTATGTAGGTTGTGGGACGGTTCTATATGTTTTTGTACGTTGCGATTGAGAAGAGCTGGCTTGAGGTTGAGTTTTTGATAGTCGATGTTATATATAGTGAACTCAACCCAAGCTGGAGAGAATTCACGCGGTACTGCTGGGGTCAAAACAAAGAAAATAAAATTAACAATCAGTGACGTTACTGTGGTTACTGGTTAGTGTCACCCGGTGCGGAACATTCGGGTGTCACCCCCCCCCCCTCTAGACTTCCACCATAATCAACGTTTGCAAACAAACTCTAGATAGATCCGAGCAGCTTTGAACAGAATTCATTTACCTTATATCCAGACGCTATGCATGGTGGCACCCTGTCAGCCCCGTAGCGGGCCAGGCATTCTACAGCAGGGGCCAGACAATAGCAGGGGGCGCCAGGAAATAAATTTTACTAAGTAGAGAAAACAAGCAGAGGGGGCCAGACAAAACGCAGGGGGCCCGGGCCCGCCCCCCAACCCCGCACGCTATGGGCCTGCACCCTGTGCTCCTGCTCTGCATGGTGACACCCTGCAATAATGTTCTGTACACTTGTGTACGTTGGACAGAGGGGCTCCAGCAGGACCCTAGCGTGCGGGGGGCCGGGCCCCCCTGCGTTTTGTCTGGCCCCCTCTCCTTATTTGCTCTACTTAGTAAAATGTATTATCTGTCCCCCGCTTGCAATAACCTGGCCCCTGCTTTAGAATGCCTGGCCCCTGCTGTAGAATTTTCACGCTACGGGGCTGGGCTCCAGTCGTCGGAGTTTGTCAGGGGGCCTTAGATTTTCTTGTTGCAGCCATGGACACATTCATACGTCGTATGTATGAGTCGCTGCACTGCCAACTATAGGCCTACCTGGACCAACTAAAATTATCGCAGATCAAACCAGGTACTTCAGCACGACAGTATAGTGCCATTCACTTTGATTCAGCTAGGGGTGGCGCTTAGACCTGCCAGCCGAATTTTTTTTTAAGTTTCGGCTGGCGGCCATAATTTTTTGGCTGATAGCCGGCGTAGCCGAATTTGACTATTAATTGAGTAAATTGACATTTGCGGCTGATTTTCGGCTGATTTTGTGCAGATTACGAAATATTTGGCTAAAATTCGGCTGACGCCTAGACAATATTGAATTGATAAAACTTTAGCAATAAAACAATTTTACAATACTTGGGGAAAAGTTTTAATATTTAAAACAACAGAAATAAACAGTTGTATCATCATCATCTTTTCAAGTCAAGTATAGACTGAATCATCATCAATGTTGAATTCCAACGCGTTGGACATGATGCCTTCACTGACTTATCATTGTATTGTGTCTATGACTGTCATTGATGGCGTTAGTGCTGCTCTCAGAGACATCCATTATTGATGCACTAAGCTGATCATCTACAAGAAGACTGAAGACATGCCTTCTTTCAGGGTCTTTATCATTTCTTTATCCTCTGTGAATGCTGCATCGTCTTCTATAACTGCGGTCTTGAAATTCTTCATTTTTATTGATGCTGTCGGTAGTATTAAGGTGCAATACGTGTGCTGTAAAGTGCTGATCAAAGTCAACCTTCAAAAGCTTTGAAGTCTTTATCATAATTGCAGCACCAACATGGCAGCTAGTATTTTTTGATCAACAGAAAAGCTTTTCAAGACAGAGCTGATATGGTCAGCAAGGTCATGTGCAACAAGATTAAGTAATGCGACAGTAAATATAACGGTTAACGAAATACGGCGGCTAATGAGGTGCTCCGCATATCTTTCGGCGAATTTACGGCGGACGAAAATTCGGCGGCGTAGCCGCGCGCGCCGGCTGAGGTGTCTAGTGGCGCTTTAATCATTTTCGCATTTGTATGAGTGGCATTTTAAAACTCCACCCCGGGGACCACTCACGCTAGTAATATCGGAGTAAAATGTTCATATTGAGATAAAGAAAGACTCCTAACGAAACACGGAAAGTTCTGGGTTAATACCAATATAAAAAAATATGTGGAAATATTAAATTAGAGGAAATATTTTCCACTAGTCATTAAGACAGACACATCTTTTAATGTTAAAATCCTAAAATCTGAGTATACAGTATACAATCGTGTACATGCTTTGGTTACAGGCCTTGTGAAAAGGTCAGAGTTCATTGAGCTGGTTTGCACTGGCTGAGCAAATGGGAAAAGATGGCTTCGGGTGCGTGACCTCCCTTATTAGCTTCTCCAAAATTAGTCTCAAACAATTGCTGAATGGAATTATATGAGGAGTTAAACATGATACAAGGGAAATATAATGAGAAGATTTACACTCAACATGTTTTTAGTGAGTATATGTATCCCCTGCTTATTATAATACATTTTGCATGGCATGTTAAACGAACACAATGACAATGGTCAATAGACTAGTTCTTTAAATAGCAAAGAAAGTAATTTATCAGTCCATGCCATGGGAGTGTCAGAAAGTATAATATAGCAGCCTCGATGCAAGAGAAAAACCGTAATCAATTGACTTAATATATTAAAAAAAAATATTTTGTTAAAAATAGAGACGTAATAGTTAGTTGATAATTAGCATTTTTTGGTCGACTATCTATACAATTGGTGTTATAAAGTCATATTCATATTTAAAATATAACCAAAGTGACTAACTCTAACTAAAGCATTAGTGACTAGTCCAGAAAAGGCTATGTCTACAAAAATTTTCATGGACACAATGCATGAAAAAATTGAAAATGAATTATTTTTAAGATTCACATATCATCAATCATGTCTGATACGTCAATATGATTATATGTGCCATATAGTAAATACCACCTATAAAAACATTATGTACTGGCAATGTGCTAAATATTTTATTTCAATCTGCATTAATGATTTTAATTTTATCACTTTGATAAATGCCTATTTTCGATCACTGCTATTTACTGTAGACACTAATCACTAGTATTACTGGTATTCAGACGACATAACAACTAATTCGCTAACACTTTTAAAATTTATTCCATCTTTTTGTCTTATAGTGATTAAATCAAACAAAAAGTGGGTGTGGAGATTGAGGTGAACTGCGTGGTTCTGTAAAAATAAGATGTAGGTTTCTTAATAGCTAATGGGGGCGGAATTGGTTGTTTCCTTCTTTCATCCCGACCAGAGTTCAGTGCGCAACGGGTATAGAGGGGCCACGGGTATTGGAGGGGCCACGGGTATGGAGGCGCCACGGGTATGGAGGGGGGCCACGGGTATGGAGGGGCCACGGGTATTGGAGGGGCCACGGGTATGGAGGCGCCACGGGTATGGAGGGGGCCACGGGTATGGAGGGCCACGGGTTTGGAGGCACCACGGGTATGGAGGCGCCGCGGGTATGGAGGCACCATGGGTATGGAGGCGCCACACGTTTATGGAGGCACCACGTAAGGCACAGGTCGACTCATTGGGATTTAAACCCGTGACCTATGGCACGCTATATCGGCTAACAACCAAAGCTACCGTGTCACTCACTGACAGATTATAGAACAATAGTTTTATCAGTTCATCTCGTTGTTATTATTGAACAATAGATTTATCAGTTCGTCTAGTTATTTTTTTTTTTTGGAAGAATAGTTTTATCAGTTCTTAAGTTGATAAATTCATTTATCGATTCTAATCAACAAGAACAATTGTGTATAACTAGGCACTTATGTGTGCAAGTGTTTTTGAAAATATTTTATAGTATAGTCTAACATTGAGAGAAAGCTACAGAAATATGACTCCCAGTTGGCAGTAGGGTTATTTTTAGAGCGATTTATCTACAGCATATATCTTTCTCTATTCAGTCAGTAATGATGAAGTAATTTGATGACAAATCTATACAAAACCACACCCCATCTAAGTCATTGTATAAGCCTAATCATGCCTATGAGTGTATAATCATATATCATTATATGTCATAGTATAAACAGTACGATTATACTACACTCACAGACTTGATTATACATCGCTCTAAAAATATATGTGATTGTGTAATCATGTCTGTCTGTGATTGTATGGTTATGTCTGTTCTGGCTTAATCGAGTATGTGACTGTTTGTCATTTCTCATTGTATATCATGTATGTGATTCGTTGGTAATGTTCTTGATTGTGTACTCATGTTTGTGTTTGTGCAATAATTTATGTGATATACATTATAATACTGTATGTAATATTTATGACCATGTCTGTGATGGTATAATCAAGCTCATATGACACTATAATCTTACAGGCCTGCGTATGTTTGTCAACTGGTCACTGCGGGACATAGTTAACTACCTTAGCTGTTTGTATTTTCCATCTCCATTAAAAAAAAAGACCTCTAGAACTTGTCTCCCTTGTGTAACGAAACATTCTGAGCACGCTTCTCTCCGTGGTCCTTGTCAATCAAATACGGTTATAGTCCCTTAAGTCACTAATTTTGACTTTCTTCTAGCCAGTAGTGGAGGAAAACAACAGCAGTTATTGGTTCTGGTGCGCCACGTAGGTCGGTTACTGACCCTTCCTCTTCACACCCCCCACCCAATTGAACTGGTTTGAGGTCGCACGTGAAGGTGAGATTGCCTTTCCAGGCATTCCTCACATTGTTGTCTTTATCAACATGGCGTTACTTTCAACACATCGATTACCACCTGGCCGCAGATTAACATGACGTTACTTTCAACACATGGATTACCACCTGGTCGCAGATTAACATGACGTTACTTTCAACACATCGATTACCACCTGGTCGCAGATTAACATGACGTTACTTTCAACACATCGATTACCACCTGGTCGCAGATTAACATGCCCTCAATGGGTAGTCTCTTAATGCATTTTTAATTATTCCAAGCGAGATATTTTCGAATACATTAAAAGAAAGAAAAAAACGGTTTGTGTTTTCTATTCAACCTGGCACAATTTCAAAAGAATTACAATGCCTCCTTGTGGTGTTGGCCGGTTGTGTCCCTTGATTATTATTTCCCTTGCATCTCTGCCATCTTCACTTCAGCCGCACTATTAAAGCACAAGCCGCAGAGCGGACATTTTTTTTCCCCTGCCATATCTTCTATTTTTATCCCTCCATCTTCCTCTTTCCCCCACCCTGCCCCACCCTTTTTTTCCCTTTTTTGTTTCCATAACGAATGTACGTCACTTGTCACTTTGCACATTTGTTTGTCTTGAACAAGGGAAATTTGTTGTTGGACATAGACTGGGGGCGGGGTGTGTGTGTGTGTGTGTGTGAGTGAAGGAAAGGTGAGACCAGATGAAAACAGTCCTCAACATTGTTGCTGTAGGGAATGAGTGAGAGACGGTGTGATAAATGGTATTTATCGGTGTGATAGATTGTATTTATCGGTGTGATAGATTGTATTTATCGGTGAGATAGATTGTATTTATCGGTGTGATAGATTGTATTCATCGGGAGGATGTCCGGCAGGAGTTTTAGCTGGTAGTTCTAACACCTTACTTGTGGACAAAAAAAAGTAACTCATTTCTTGATGCACTGGGTGCGTGCGGATGGAGAGTTCCCGAGACTTGAGGTTGATGGTAGTGCACGCACTCTGCATTGATGACGGTAGTTGTATAGGTTAGTGTTGACTACATTCGCTTGTTGATTATAGTATTCATTTAACCTGTATTGACGATTTTGGTTTTATTACAAATGTGTCGATGATGGTTAGTACACCTGCGTTGGTGGTGGTTGTTGCACGTGTGTCGATGATGGTTTTATTACACCTGTGTTGATGATGGTTTACACCTGTGTTGATGATAGTTATTATACCTGTGTTGATGATATTTATTACACCTGTGTTGATGATGGTTATTACACCTGTGTTGATGATAGTTATTACACCGGTGTTGATGATGGTTATTACATCTGTGTTGATGATAGTTATTATACCTGTGTTGATGATGGTTATTACATCTGTGTTGATGATGGTTTTATTACACCTGTGTTGATGATGTTTACACCTGTGTTGATGATAGTTATTATACCTGTGTTGATGATATTTATTACACCTGTGTTGATGATGGTTATTACATCTGTGTTGATGATAGTTATTACACCTGTGTTGATGAGCTATTACACCTGTGTTGATGATGGTTATTAAACCTGTGTTGATGATAGTTATTACATCTATGTTGATTATAGTTGTTGCACATGTGTTGATGATGATTTATTACATCTATGTTGAATATAGTTATTACACCTGTGTTGATGATGGTTATTACACCTGTGTTGATGAGTTATTACACCTGTGTTGATGATGGTTATTACCTGTGTTGATGATGGTTATTACACCTGTGTTGATGATGGTATTACACCTATGTTGATTATAGTTATTACACCTGTGTTGATTATAGTTATTATATCTGTGTTGATGATGGTTATTACATCTATGTTGATTATAGTTATTACACCTGTGTTGATTATAGTTATTATACCTGTTTTGATGATGGTTATTACATCTATGTTGATTATAGTTATTACACCTGTGTTGATGATGGTTTATTACACCTGTGTTGATGATGGTTTACATCTATGTAGATTATAGTATTATACCTGTGTTGATGATGTTTATTACACCTGTGTTGATGATGGTTATTACATCTATGTTGATTATGGTTATTACACCTGTGTTGATGATGGTTTTCTTACACGTTTGTTGATGATTTTTCACCTTTGTTGGTGGTAGATATTACACCTGTGCTAATGCTACCTATTTTACTCCTGTTTTGATTGTAGCACATTTCACCCGTGTTGATGATAGTACCTACATCTGTTTTGATCATACAGTCAAACCTCTGTATACTCGGTGTACGAGTGTTTGGCCAGTATAACACTAATTGTGTATCAATAGTCGCCTTGTTACATTGATCAATGTCTTGAGAGACGAGCTTAATGAAAACAAATAAATTCCAATTGGATACACACGAGAGATGTTTTGCAGTACAAGTACTGCAGTATTCTTAGGAGTTTTATGTAATATAAACTGTGAAGAGGAACAGGTTCCATGACAACGCCCACACTGTAAGAAACAGATTACAGTAAGTTGTAAGCAAACAGATATATCATCGATTCTCTTAGTTTCAGCGAAACAAGTCAGGCACAATGGTTACATTTGATCAGTTCTTATTTAATTGAAAAAAAAATCAAACAATATATTCAATACTATTATTATAGGTAATTTTAGTTTTCTGGAAACAATGATTACAGTTTGAATTATTTTCTATTTTTTTTTTGGGGGGGGGGGTTATAGGAGCGTTTTAGATTACGAGTAACTATTGGGAACGAAATATTGCACAGGGGTTTGACTGTAGTACCGTACACAAGTGTTAATCATGGTACATACATCTGTTTTGATTATAATACTTAACACCCGCGCAAGGGTACACACAACACCACATTAACCTGTCAGTTTGACACCCAAGTCGTTAAACTTTACTCACAAATATTAAACATACACACTCACACATGCACACTCACACACAACATTTACGTCACCTTCAGCCCAGTTGTTTTGAAATGTTTTATGACCATTTAAAAATTCTTCCAATGGCCCACGTCTAGAGAGATTCACACCCATAACTGCTGCGGTGTCGTATAAATCTGGTATCGATGACCTACTAAATGTCATTCGCTGTACAATATGTGGGCGTGTTTCACTGGCCATAGACACAGGTGTATATAACAGCCACCAGAGACCAAATGGCAGATCGGTGTCGTGCGGTCGCCTGTCGACCTGAGAGTTCCGGGTTCGATCCTCGGCTGAGAACCAAGGTCATTATTACAAGTCCACCCAGCTTTAAATGGGTACCTAACCTAGGGGATGTAAAGGCGGCAGAGCGTTGTGCTAACCACACAATCCCTTCATATGCCGTGGTTACAGAAACAGATGAATTCTACGCTTCTTCTGCCCTCAGTCTAAGGGAACTTCACATATAAGGGCCCCATTACAGCGAAATTGTTATTTCTCAAACTTGTCTAACGCCTTAAGTTCAAACAGTGCAGAGTTCACGACCTGGGGCATCGTCTAAATATTTGACATTTTATTACAAGACTAACCCAGTTGAATGGTTTATTGTAGCTAGACATTATAGTTTCTAGATTAGTGCTACTAGACATTTAGTGCTACTAGACATTTAGTGCTACTAGACATTAGGGCGATTGTAGACGAGTGTTACTTGACATTGTTGCTAGACATTTCAGATCTACTATACTAGTGCTACTAGATATTATAGCCTTAGTAGACTAGTTTTACTACAGTATTGTAGCTAGACATTACCGTGTTTCTAGGCAAGTGCTACTAGACATTTTATGTTACTAGACATCTAGTGTAACTATACATTATAGCGTTTGTAGACTAGTGTTACTAGACCTATGTTACTTGGCTATTATTGCTAGATACTACAGATTCACTTTACTAGTGTCACTATTCACAATTTGGAGGTTAAGGAAAAGTGTGACAATGACATTCTTTGTTGTAGTGACCACTAGCTGGACACAAAAATACAGTTGTATAGTAAGGCGATGAAGTGGGCGGGGCACATAGCCAGAAACTCCGGGCCTCTGAAAATATCCGACAAAAGGGCCTCTGACAGTATCTGACAACTGGGGGGGGGGTTGACTACCCAACCCCAACTACCAGGTCATATAAGTTCGGGGGCCATTGACGTCACGGATAAGGGTTTATACATTTTGGCATTTATGGAATAATTTGTTGATACGTTTACTGACCGCTTGTACTGTAAAGGTTACCTTGTTGGCATTTCTTTTACTGAGTTGTGTGTATCAACTGATTCACGTAACTGCGAGGGAGTTGTGCGAATAGCCACTTCTCTCTATCTGTATGCCTGTGTATATTTCTACCAGCGTAATCTATCAGCACGCAGCATCTGTCTATCGTCTCGAGCTGTATTAAAAAAAAATGAAACCTTTTTTTTTTGTTTGTTTGTTGTCGTTTTATTAGCGTAAGACCTCATTGAAGACCGGAAATCGCCGTCTGTGTGCCGTCTTTCCTCTTCGGTACAAATTTTTCGTGAGTCAGACTGCAATTTATTTCCTTGTTTCTGCTAAGTGTTGACCACATACACACACATACACACACACACTCGGGTCATAAGAAGTGGGGGTGTCGGGGAAGTCCAAAACTTCTTCTGTTCCCCCCCCTCCAAATTAACAATACAAAAAAACAAGTGCATTCCATGTATTTTTTCCGAAGATGACAGCCTGTTATTTTGTTTGATTGCTTATTTAAAAATAAAATTACAGTAATTATATCGATTGATAAGGTGGCGTATGCTACGCCACGGGACGGCTAGTACTATTTATTTTGGCTGTTATTTTTGTCCACAGCAATTATTTGTATTATATTGATGAGAGCCAGATTTAAATTACAAGTACACACATGGTGGATCGTGATTGGTACAACCAACATCTTAGTAGCACGCGCTACGTCGACATTTTTTAAACCAATTTCTTTCATATTTATATGTGACGTACCCGGTAGGAATGAGATGAAATCTCTTAGATTCTATAAACCACTAACGCTACGGTTTTTGTGTGGTGCCCTTCTTTCATCCCCCCACCATAGCCGATAGTGCAATGGCCATGGATGCACCACGGGAGACTTTCGCCATGACCCGAAAAATCTACTGGCCCTCACCGGAGATCGAACCAGGGACTCTCAGGTAGACAGTCGAGGGATATACCGCACGACCATCAAGCCGTCATCCTAATACATAATACTTATTTATAACTAGCTGTACCCTGCAAAACCTGTAACATGGAGTTATATCCCCTTAGGCTTGATCAGTAGACTAGGTTCTTTTTGGTTTCGGGTAGATCCGATTTTTTCATGGATGTATTTTAAACTGGAATACTGTATTGAGTATTGTATTAATTCTTTACTTTCGATTTAACGCAGAACCCCCACACCACTATTATTTATATAGATTCCAAGGCGATTCCATCGATGCATCAGGTTCAATTGACATATATTTTTTTTAAAACTCCATTTTTGACAGGATTCGTGGGAATTTGTTACACAGACTTGATTCAATGTCCAATTAATATCTACCTGTATAGTTAGTAACATAGTACATATAGTTATCTATCTTTCTGGTGACACGGTAGTGCTTTCGTTATGAGCCACGTCTGTGTGGTGCAGGGAGCCTCGGTGTTATGAGCAACGTCTGTGTGGTGCAGAGAGCCTCAGTGTTATGAGCCACATCTGTGTGGTGCAGGGAGCCTCGGCGTTATGAGCCACGTCTGTTTGGTGCAGGGAGCCTCAGTGTTATGAGCCACGTCCGTGTGGTGCAGGGATCCTCAGTGTTATGAGCCACGTCTGTGAGGTGCAGGGATCCTCAGTGTTATGAGCCACGTCTGTGAGGTGCAGGGATCCTCAGTGTTATGAGCCACGTC
The DNA here is from genome assembly GCA_021962125.1 of Bulinus truncatus. Classification (NCBI taxonomy): domain Eukaryota; kingdom Metazoa; phylum Mollusca; class Gastropoda; family Planorbidae; genus Bulinus; species Bulinus truncatus. The sequence goes on along the minus strand of JAGDYQ010000032.1, from coordinate 5,550,003 downwards.
TGTGAGGTGCAGGGAGCCTCAGTGTTTTGAGCCACGTCTGTGTGGTGCAGGGATCCTCAGTGTTATGAGCCACGTCTGTGATGTGCAGGGATCCTCAGTGTTTTGAGCCACGTCTGTGAGGTGCAGGGATCCTCAGTGTTATGAGCCACGTCTGTGAGGTGCATGGATCCTCAGTGTTATGAGCCACGTCTGTGAGGTGCAGGGATCCTCAGTGTTATGAGCCACGTCTGTGAGGTGCAGGGAGCCTCAGTGTTTTGAGCCACGTCTGTGTGGTGCAGGGATCCTCAGTGTTATGAGCCACGTCTGTGATGTGCAGGGATCCTCAGTGTTTTGCGCCACGTCTGTGAGGTGCAGGGATCCTCAGTGTTATGAGCCACGTCTGTGAGGTGCATGGATCCTCAGTGTTATGAGCCACGTCTGTGAGGTGCAGGGATCCTCAGTGTTATGAGCCACGTCTGTGGTGCAGGGAGCCTCAGTGTTTTGAGCCACGTCTGTGTGGTGCAGGGATCCTCAGTGTTATGAGCCACGTCTGTGATGTGCAGGGATCCTCAGTGTTTTGCGCCACGTCTGTGAGGTGCAGGGATCCTCAGTGTTATGAGCCACGTCTGTGAGGTGCATGGATCCTCAGTGTTATGAGCCACGTCTGTGAGGTGCATGGATCCTCAGTGTTATGAGCCACGTCTGTGATGTGCAGGGATCCTCAGTGTTATGAGCCACGTCTGTGATGTGCAGGGATCCTCAGTGTTTTGAGCCACGTCTGTGAGGTGCAGGGATCCTCAGTGTTATGAGCCACGTCTGTGAGGTGCATGGATCCTCAGTGTTATGAGCCACGTCTGTGAGGTGCAGGGATCCTCAGTGTTATGAGCCACGTCTGTGAGGTGCAGGGAGCCTCAGTGTTTTGAGCCACGTCTGTGTGGTGCAGAGAGCCTCTGTGTTAATTTTTAGCTCTTTTATATTTTGAAATTCGAGTCTGTGACATCGGCACTCTTGGATTTTTTTTAAAGATAAAAATTTAATCAAGAGAGTGTCTTTGCCACCTTGAGGAATGTAAGTGGCACGTTATGGTTAGCATTGGTCACAATGAGGTATGTAATTGTCACGTCGTGGTATGCATTGGTTACTTTGAGATATGTAATTGTCGCGTCGTGGTATGCATTGGTCACTTTGGGGTATGTAATTGTCACGTCGTGGTATGCATTGGTTACAATGAGGTATGTAATTGTCGCGTCGTGGTATGCATTGGTTACTTTGAGGTATGTAATTGTCGCGTCGTGGTATGCATTGGTTACTTTGAGGTATGTAATTGTCGCGTCGTGGTATGCATTGGTTACTTTGAGGTATGTAATTGTCACGTCGTGGTATGCATTGGTTACTTTGAGGTATGTAATTGTCGCGTCGTGGTATGCATTGGTTACCTTGAGGTATGTAATTGTCACGTTTAGGTATCCATTGGTCACTTTCAGGTATGCAGGTGTCACGTTGAGGTATGTAGGTGTCACGTTGAGGTGTTTAATTCTATAATGTCCGTTTAATTCCATAACGTCCGTTCAATTTCCCCAGCTGACACGAACTAATCCGATGTAACCTTTAACCCCCACATGATAACACAAACACATCCTGATGCGCGTCTTAACAAAGACAGGTGTGCAATATTTCACTGACTAATCCTAATTTAGAGTTGACGCAAACAATTTCTTTTTTGTCCAGATATTGTGAGGACTTTTTGTTTTCCGCCTTTATTGTTCTGGTGTAAACTTAAAAAAAAAAAAATGAACAACATGTCCAGACAGTCTTTGCGTGTGTCCAAGGACGATCATTCCAGGACTGCTTCCGTAGCCGGCATGTCTGGCATGACCATCACCGACGTCAGCTGCAGGGACGGGGACGTTTTCGAGGGGAGATCAAAGGCGCCCCTGCGCCACGCAGTCTCCCTGCCCACCTCCTTCACGGCGTCGTGCAGGCCGGCAGACCCCCAGGCCGCTGCCCGGCACCACAGGGTCTCATCTAACGGTGTCCTGAGGCCGACCTTGTCCAAGACCTCCATGGCGTCCATCAGCGAGGAGGAAGTGCTGACCATTCTCGAGAGCATGGGCGATTCGGACATTCTGTCGGCCATGCCTCCGTGTGACTGCGACGAGTGCCTGCTCCAGGAACCGGACATGGTCAACGGCGAGAAAAAGAAACCACTCAAGCGGGTGAGTATATTGGTTTACATTTAAAAAAAAAACAAGCAAAAATTAAGCCTGTAAAAACAGGACGTTTTTAAGCATTTTCATGTATAGAGAGGGAAGTAAGTCATGTTTAATAACTGTTACAAAAATAAATAATGATTACGCCCCTTTGTTTAGCTTATACAAAAATAAATTATGATTACGCCCCTTTGTTTAGCTTATAATATATATATAATATATAAGCCCATTATGAACCCTGAAGCCCGGCCCTGAGAGGTCCTATCGCGAAATGAACTTTTGATGTACACATGGCAGCCAAGACCTACAAAATGATATATACATCATGGGTCTAGGACTTATGGTTGCTGAGATCTAGGGCGCTCCTTTGTTAATATAGCTTATATAGTAAAAAAACGGTACTTTATAAGCCCCCTTTACGGCCCTGAGAGGTCCTATCGCGAAATGAACTTTTGATGCACACATGGCAGGCCAAGACCTACAAAATGATATATACATCATGGGTCTAGGACTTATGGTTGTTGAGATCTAGGGTGATGACGGACAGACAGACAAAACGGGGACGATAGAGCATTTTTTTTCGAAAATGCTCTAAAAATAATAATAATCAGCTGACAAAGGACACACACACACACTCAAAATGAAGTATTTCCCCCATGAACAAATAAAACCATATTGCACCGTAACAACTGGTAAAGAGGCCAACCAATATACATTTCTGACCAGTTACTGGTAACAGTAAAACAACAACTCTGGACATTGGAATGAGACCTATACCACAAGCATCTACAAATAATTAAAAGTTCTTGATGTTTGATTCACTTTCACTTTCTCCATAACTTCACCATTCTCTCACTTAGAACTGTGGTTTGGTTTACTTTCGTTCGTTCTTCATTTTTAATTTTATATTTCTTCTAAAACACTGTTTTCTCTCTCTCTCTCTCTCTCTCTCTCTCTCTCCCTCTATTCATTCCATTTCTATCTTATCTTTCTTTCTGGTTGTGACCTTTCTTTCTCTATTATCTTTACTGTTGTGTCCTCTCTCTATTTTCTATTTCTGTGTGACCTCTCTCTATTTTCTATTTCTGTGTGACCTCTCTCTATTTTATATTTCTGTGTGACCTCTCTCTATTTTATCTTTCTGTGTGACCTCTCTCTATTTTATCTTTCTGTGTGACCTCTCTCTATTTTCTTTTTCTGTGTGTCCTCTCTCTATTTTTCTATTTCTGTGTGTCCTCTCTCTATTTTCTATTTCTGTGTGTCCTCTCTCTATTTTTCTATTTCTGTGTGTCCTTTATTTTCTATTTCTGTGTGTCCTCTCTCTATTTTCTATTTCTGTGTGACCTCTCTCTATTTTATATTTCTGTGTGACCTCTCTCTATTTTATATTTCTGTGTGTCCTCTCTCTATTTTATATTTCTGTGTGTCTTCTCTCTATTTTATCTTTCTGTGTGTCCTCTCTCTATTTTTCTATTTCTGTGTGTCCTCTCTCTATTTTCTATTTCTGTGTGTCCTCTCTCTATTTTTCTATTTCTGTGTGTCCTCTCTCTATTTTATATTTCTGCGTGTCCTCTCTCTATTTTCTATTTCTGTTAACCTCTCTATTTTCTATTTATGTGTGACCTCTCTCTATTTTATATTTCTGTGTGACCTCTCTCTATTTTATATTTCTGTGTGACCTCTCTCTATTTTATATTTCTGTGTGACCTCTCTCTATTTTATATTTATGTGTGACCTCTCTCTATTTTCTATTTCTGTGTGACCTCTCTATTTTATATTTCTGTGTGACCTCTCTCTATTTTATATTTCTGTGTGACCTCTCTCTATTTTATATTTCTGTTTGACCTCTCTCTATTTTCTATTTCTGTGTGACCTCTCTCTATTTTATATTTCTGTTTGACCTCTCTCTATTTTATATTTCTGTGTGACCTCTCTCTATTTTATATTTCTGTGTGACCTCTCTATTTTATATTTCTGTGTGACCTCTGTCTTTTTTATATTTCTGTGTGACCTCTCTCTATTTTATATTTCTGTGTGACCTCTCTCTATTTTATATTTCTGTTTGACCTCTCTCTATTTTATATTTCTGTTTGACCTCTCACTATTTTATATTTCTGTTTGACCTCTCTCTATTTTATATTTCTGTGTGACCTCTGTCTATTTTATATTTCTGTGTGACCTCTGTCTATTTTATATTTCTGTGTGACCTCTCTCTATTTTATATTTCTGTTTGACCTCTCTCTCTATTTTCTATTTCTGTGTGACCTCTCTCTATTTTCTATTTATGTGTGACCTCTCTCTATTTTCTATTTCTGTGTGACCTCTCTATTTTATATTTCTGTGTGACCTCTCTCTATTTTATATTTCTGTGTGACCTCTCTCTATTTTATATTTCTGTTTGACCTCTCTATTTTATATTTCTGTGTGACCTCTCTCTATTTTATATTTCTGTGTGACCTCTCTCTATTTTATATTTCTGTTTGACCTCTCTATTTTATATTTCTGTTTGACCTCTCACTATTTTATATTTCTGTTTGACCTCTCTCTATTTTATATTTCTGTGTGACCTCTGTCTATTTTATATTTCTGTGTGACCTCTGTCTATTTTATATTTCTGTGTGACCTCTCTATTTTATATTTCTGTGTGACCTCTCTCTATTTTATATTTCTGTTTGACCTCTCTCTATTTTATATTTCTGTGTGACCTCTCTCTACCTTTCTTACATGTTGTGGTCTCTCTGTGTCTTCCCCCACGGCCTCTCTTTCTGTATTCTATTACACAATGTACATTTTGAATGATTCACATGATCATGAAGTGAACTAACCCATATTTTCCAAATGAATCCCATCTGCACTGCTAGGTCAATTTTCTAATCAAATTGAAAAACCCAAACACAGAACAAAACTCCACATTTCATTGATATGAAACATATTTATCCTGTTACTATCTTCTGAATCCATCTTTCGCACGTCTGATTTATGAATAGACAAAACAGCTACAATATACAATAATTGTCAACCTGCCGTGTTATATAGAAATAATGTTTATGTGGAGTGAAAACTTTCAAGAAATAGAAGAAGAGGGGAATGAACTCTTATAAAACTCGTTCATACCATGTGACTTATCTCGGTTTTTTTAGTGTGCATAGAGTCGTTTTCTCCTTTGTTTCCCCTGAATCAATCTCTGGCAGCCGAGGCCAAGTTAGCAGTACGCAAGCCGAGTGTCGTTTGTTGGGCCCAGGGAAAGTGCCACATGCGTGGACTGAAAGAAACATGTAGTTTTGTTACTGTTTGGTCATAAAAGTTAAAGCTCCGGGGTTAGGGCCATCGCCCCATATGCCACACCATGAGGCCACCACTTGAATTATTTCTAGCCACGTGTAATTGCTTGTAATGAATCATTACATTAGTAATGATATACATATGTACAGGGGCGGATTAAGGATTAATGATTTCTCGTATTTTGGAGTTAATTATATCGAGCATGTCTCTAGTGAGTGATTTATATCGAGCATGTCTCCAGTGAGTGATTTATCGTGAATCAAATCTCATTCGACCTGTAAAGAGCAATGTTGACATTGCACGATGCAGTCTTTAATCTAATTCTAAAGAAACATTGTCAACTAGCGAGTGGGATTTCATAGCAGTTATCGTTCTTATGGGAGAATTCTTTAGCTCAGTGGTCCCCAACCCCGGGCCGCGGACCGGTACAGGTCCGTGGATTAAAATGGTATTGGGCCGCCCAACGAACATTAAATTATTTTCTATTTATTTACTGTGGTTGTATTAACGGCATTAAATGTATAACTAACTACCTTTTACGTGAGCTACACGGCCATTACATGCATTACATATCCATGACGTGTTTTGCATGGTATACCCCATTACATGTATGGCATGGCCTACCTATTGAATGTAAAACATATCCATTACATATATCCGTTACAATGTATTACACAGCCTGCCTGTTACCTGTGATATAAGCCCATCACATGCAATTATTTTCCTTTCGTTCACTGCTGCGGTTGTTTATTAAAACAAAACCAACCAACCAACCAAACAACTGGGATGCCAAGATCAAAGCAAAAACTTTATGAATATCACTAAACGTTTCCCTTCTGTGGGATGTGTGTGTGTGTGTGTGTGTGTGTGCTCGCGCGCGCAACAAAACTTTAAAATAATGTGAGATGCGGTGTGCGGCAATATTTACTGACTAGATTTACACCATTACGCTAGGTGTGTAAAAAAAAAAGTTCAAACTTGAAGTGGGCGTGTCCACGATTGTACATTTCCTGCCGAATTCACTCCCCCTCCCCCTTCCTTTGACTAAACTACTTTTTTTTTAATAGACCTAGAGAGGAGAAAATGTTAAACCTCCACCTCTACGTCGGGACGAACATGTCCAGCCACCGTGAGCTCTTCATTTAACGTTACATATAGACACATAGATATTAGAAGTCCAGGCTGTCCAGCTGTCTTCACGCCCTCCCCCCCAACCTCTGCACCCCGCCCTCCCCTCGCTTCCGATGACCTGCAACAGTTTGTCAGCACACTTGATCAAAACGACTTTTATCATTGATTTACCGGGCCACTACGTCATCCAGAGTTTCCTGTCCTGGAGTAATAAAACAGAATTACGCAATGTGCCCACAGTTCGTATTATAAACACAAAACACAAAACCCGTGCCACAGTTTCTGTAGTGCTGGATATATTTCTCTCTCTATATGCATGTAAAACGGTTGCACCCTCCCCCAATCAACAACAAAAAAAAATAGGATAACTCTTGTTTCTAGTGATCGTTTTACAATTGAGATCCTGTTTACACGTTACTCTCGAAACCTCCTGTTTTAAAAAAAAAATTATAAAGAATACAAGTGTGTCTGTGCTGCTTTATTGATGTATATCAGTCAGTTCCTAGTCGCTTCAATAGGATCATAAGTGTACAGAGCGTGTTAGACCGAATACCTGTGGCTAGTGGTATGTGTGTTGAATCTGAAAAAGTCGTTGCATGCTGTGTAACCGTGCAATCTTTTCCCTCTCTCCCCCCCCCCCCCCTTCTCTTTCTAATGGCAGTAAATTCGTGTAATGTAATGTGAACGATAGATGTTTTTTTTATGAAACGTGCCTATTTATTTCTACCCTTCGTTAATTGTTTTACCGTATGCGAAGTTTTCAAGAGTTTGACCGGAGTTTTGGACGGATTATGTAGTGTATACCCAGTGGGCATTTATTGATATTTCTCTCATTGTGTTTACCTTCAGGAAATTATGTGACATTTCATTCTGTGGACGTCACCCCGTGGTTTTGTTCCTGTGGTTTTACTGGCTTGACGCGCGCTGTCTGATATCGGTCAGTGTTATTAATCATTAGCGACGTGGTCATTTTAGACCGTAAGCTGTTATTGATTTGTGCTGTGGTCATTCATAATTTGAAACCTAGTCTGGACTTGTTTAGGTCAGTGTTAATATATCTTTAGATTGGATATTTACAGTGGGAGTTTAATTTTTTAAAAAAAGTACTGTAGGCTGGATTAGTTTGGCCAGTGTTGTTGGCCGTGGAGTGGACATTTCCAAAGGACATTTTTGTAGGTTAGACTGGACATTTTGTCACGTTCGCATTACCTCACTTCCCTGCATTACAATAAATGTGTCATTTTATATTACTGAACATTCTTAACATAGAATTGTGAACATTTGAATGGACTATGTTCAGGTGCCCCCCCCATGTCGGTGTTGTGCAGCTTGTCAGCATGGGCCCCCAGTGGTGCCAGTTCCCTGTGTTCTGTGCGGTGGCCCCTTTGACCACTGCAGACCAAAGGGTGGGTGTAAAATATAAAGTCCAACTACACTGACCAATTGAGTCTGTGATTCCTTAACACATCGGCCTCTCAGGAATAACAAATGAATGTAGTGAGGTCAGGTTGGAAAATGTTTTCAGTTAGACACCGGACTGTGGGTGGAGGTGGAAGGAGCACTTGGTGGTTGTGTGTGGTGGGGGCTCAAGTCATCGGACGTGTGTGGGTGTGATGACTTGGTGGCTGTGTGTGGTGGGGCTCAAGTCATCGGACGTGTGTGGGTGTGATGACTTGGTCGTTGTGTGTGGTGGGGGCTCAAGTCATCGGACGTGTGCGGGTGTGATGACTTGGTGGCTGTGTGTGGTGGGGCTCAAGTCATCGGACGTGTGTGGGTGTGATGACTTGATGGCTGTGTGTGGTGGGGCTCAAGTTATCGGACGTGTGTGGGTGTGATGACTTGGTGGCTGTGTGTGGTGGGGCTCAAGTCATCGGACGTGTGTGGGTGTGATGACTTGGTGGTTGTGTGTGGTGGGGGCTCAAGTTATCGGACGTGTGTGGGTGTGATGACTTGGTGGCTGTGTGTGGTGGGGCTCAAGTCATCGGACGTGTGTGGGTGTGATGACTTGGTGGCTGTGTGTGGTGGGGCTCAAGTCATCGGACGTGTGTGGGTGTGATGACTTGGTGGTTGTGTGTGGTGGGGGCTCAAGTCATCGGACGTGTGCGGGTGTGATGACTTGGTGGCTGTGTGTGGTGGGGCTCAATTCATCGGACGTGTGTGGGTGTGATGACTTGGTGACTGTGTGTGGTGGGGCTCAAGTCATCGGACGTGTGGGTGTGATGACTTGATGGTTGTGTGTGTGGGGCTCAAGCCATCGGACGTGTGTGGGTGTGATGACTTGGTGGTTGTGTGGTGGGGCTCAAGTCATCGGACGTGTGTGGGTGTGATGACTTGGTGGTTGTGTGGTGGGGCTTAAGTCATCGGACGTGTGTGGGTGTGATGACTTGGTGGTTGTTTGTGGTGTTGCTCAAGTCATCGGACGTGTGTGGGTGTGATGACTTGGTGGTTCTTTATTATGTGGCCCAAGTCATAGCTGGTTCAGCGTTTGACACACATTCAAATCAACAGTGAACAATACCAAAAGTTGGCAATGAACAATACCAAACGTTCAAAAATACAAACTTTAGTTTCTCAGTTTACATTTTTAAAACTGTATACCAGAAACCATTCATGCATGACTTGTTGACAGTGTTAAAAATCTGTGTCGTGTCGATAGCAGGCGACAGGACTCTTGAGCGGTGCAATGCGACCACATGCTGTCAGGTGTTTTTGGTTTTGACAAGAGACGGGCTGCCAACTATTTTCCAAAAGAATTATCCAGAAAATATTTGACCAAAAAAAATCTAAATTATACTAAATATATAGCCATAAAAACAAACAACAAAGTTTCAAAATCTAATTGACGAATTAAAATTATGCAGATGTATTATTTGGTGGCCATTTTATTGTATTTATAAATTATAGATTTCTCGAAAAATATCTAGATCTGGATAAAAAAATATCTAGGTTGGCAGCCCTGGAATGAGAGGTGCTGGGGCTTGAGTGTTGGACATGTCAGACTCCTTTACGAGATTTGACGAAATGACATGACTTGCCTTACTTTATCGATTGACCCAACTCGATTTTGTTTTCCACATACAAAGTATAATGTTATACCTGAATGTTATACAATGTATAATGCTAATCAATGAATAATATTATACCTGGACGTTTTATCCGTTATATGTGATGCCTGTAAAGTAGTTAGAGGGTGTTTCACTTTTGTCTATAAGTTTGATAAATGGACTACACAAAAAAAAGTAAATGATTTCTCGCACAGCCTGTGAGGGTCATTCTGGGCAGGTGAAGTGTAGACCTCAAACAGTTTCCTAGCCACGGGATACTAGAGGATTGTAGTATACTCGCTTTTTATTTTCCCAACTGACGTCAAATCTCGAATGCATGCACGTACTCGAACACGGGGCTCTCTTGTTGACAGTCAAGTACTTTACGCCTCTCTGCCACCTGTCCCCTATTAGTATCCTATGTGAACACTAAAATATATATAAACACATCACTTTCTAGTTTACTATACGTTTGTTTGTCTTGATATACATCACTTTCTAGTTTACTATACGTTTGTTTGTCTTGATATACATCACTTTCTAGTTTACTATACGTTTGTTTGTCTTGATATACAACACTTTCTAGTTTACCATACGTTTGTTTGTGGGCCATTCATATTATAAGGGTGTTAAATCTCTTGAGGGGATGTCTCTGAATTGAATGTTAAACACGTGACCACTGCTGGGGCAGATTTGCGGGGACCTTTTTTTTTAGTATTTCAGACATAACCGGATATCTCCAAAAACCTGGATAAAATACATCGAATTGATGGGGGTCACCGTCATCTGTAATGATAACAAATACATGGACATAAATAATCATATCCTTTTTCTTCTTTTTTAAAAGGGAGAAGTCAGAGTGAACCTGAATATGGTTGGCAGATTAATTCACCTTCCTTTTGTCATCAATGGCTTTTAGTCATGTGCTTCAAATGACTTGGCTTAGATATTCCAAGTCTTTTAACATAGATACTATAATTTAATTGAAATAAATACTGAAGATATTTTGATACTAGCTGTACCCTGAAAACCCTCGCAAAGAGTTATATTCCGTTATGTTTGATCACTAGGCTAGGTTATTTGTGGTTTCGGACAGATCCGAAATTTTCATGATTTTACAATACAAAAACAACATTTAAATGGAATTATTTCACATTTTGGCCTTTGGGTTTTATGATTAAAAACCGCAGAAACTATTCAAAACTGTACATTTAAAAAAAAAAACATTTATCCAATCGAGACGAGGACAAAGCGCCATTTTGAATTCTTGATTTCGATTTAACGCAGAAACCAGACCGCTATTGTTATATTAGACTAGCTGCACCCTGCAAAACCTTCGCATAGAGTTATATCCCCTTAGGCTTGATCGGTAGGCTAGGCTATTTTTGGTTTCGGGCAGATCCAATTTTTTCATGATTGTATTTTAAACTGGAATACTGTTGTATTAATTCTTTACTTTCGCTTTTATATATATATATATATATATATATATATATATATATATATATATATATATTATACTTAATATACATATTGACATTAGAACTCTAAAAACACTGTCATGGTTACTCTACATAAATTAACATAAATATTTGACCGTATAGACACGCTTCTATGGGTCATATTTTGAGAACCCTTGACAATCACTGATGACGTGATTATTTTAATTTTTAAAAAAATCTAATCTAACCGCATCCTAGCAGAGCACGGGTGGTATTCAGTATTTTTGTAAAGGTCACTTCCTGTCTTGGTAGCGATAGCATTGTCCACTACTAGTGCAAGACAAACACAGGGAGACGTTTAGCCGGGCAGAGATAAAGTGAAAATATAACAAGACGATAAACACAGCAACATGGTTGTTACAAGTTTACTTCCAGTGAGAGACCTATTTTTATTACAAGTTTACTTCCAGTGAGAGACCTATTTGTATTACGAAGTTTACTTCCAGTGAGAAACCTATTTTTAACACAACACCATCTTCTTTATACTTCTCGTCTGATTCCATTAAACCGCGTAGTTTTGAAAAAAAGAAAGAAAGAATAGGTTTGGAATAAATAACCTGATGCTACGATTGAAAATAATTTGTTGGCAATGAAGTTCGTATCAGTATCATTCTATAAACAACTGAGGGCTGGGTGCTATTTTGAAATGTGTTGATCGTGTGGCTAAGCTAATCGTGTTTCATAATGTACGGTGAAGGTCGGAATTATCATGCAACCTTTTCAAAACGTGTCAAATATAAACCGTTTTATAAAATTACAACCAGCCTGGTACAGAAATACCACATTCTCCCCCCGGGGGGGGAGGTTTTCTCTTGCGCTGGGAGGAGGAGGGGTGGGGGTAACTTGCCCGTTGTTATGGTGACCACGTGGTCATAATGGGAGTTATCGATAGGCTGGATTAAAGGAAGCCGAAATCTGACATTGTTTACTTTTTGCCTCATTAACGATTGTTTACTTTTTGTCTGGTTGGCACGTCCCATCCAGCCACCCACAGACCACTCAACCCCCTCCCCTCCTGCAACTGGTGGAGTTATTCTCATATTGTCTTGTTCAGGGTTGAGCTCTCTGGTTGCCGTGAAGTGAGTGGACAAGTTGCGAAGTGGACTGTGTAGTGGACAAGTTTGAATTTTTTTATTTCTTGGTTCTTGTCAAGTTGTATTTTTTTTAAACTCAAATATTGTCTAGGTTTTTGTTTCACATCGCATGTGTTTTCTATCGTGAGTGTATCTAATAATGTCTTGCTCCTGAATTACCTTTGGGCTATGTGTGTTTACGTGTGCGTTTTAAAGACCTTTGCTCTCATATATATATATATATATATATATATATATATATATAGAGAGAGAGAGAGAGAGAGAGAGAGAGAGAGAGAGAGAGAGAGAGAGAGACATAATGCATGTAGTCTGTGACAGGGACGGCACGCATGAGGGTGATGTGAATTAACAGATTCCTATTTTTACAGACAATCCGCTCTGTCTGGCGTTACTTATTCTCGAATGAGTCGAAAACCCTGAGCTGTGTTTTTTGGAAAAAGTGAAATTCAATTATCACTAATTTCATAGAGTCGGACCGATTTGAAAAAAAAAAATTAACAACTGTCAATTCTCGATGACAATACTCAGACTTAAGCTAGAAACAAGAAAGTGCATCAATGGGAGCCGCCATTAACTCAAGGATGAGCCGCATGGGGGCCACCAATACTTTGAGCAGGATTGGCCGGGTTTTTTAATCAAAGTGCCAATAAATTAAAAAAATAAAAAATAAAAAGAAAGCAAGTTTTAAAAAAAAAAACAATTTCACTTGCCAATCATATAGCAAATGTGAATGTTTCTTTAAAAAATCTTTTGCGCCTTGTGTATTTGTAGTAGTTTGTACAATACTTATTTTTGTTGATTTTTATTTAAAGTTTTTTTTTTGACCTGCCAGGAAAATTTAATGGCGTGCCAACGTGCCAAATGTGACACTCGCCATGCATTTGCCATTCCTGCTATAGAACATTGATCTTAAAAAGATTGCGTAGAGTTAACTTTAACAAGTCTTTTGGTGATACAAACACAACGGCAGGGCAGTGCATGTATTAGGCTTCATTCACACCTAGCTAGTACATTTCATTCGGTTTGTAACTTGTGCATCTGACTCGCTCATACATTATGTTTGCAATAGGACTGTACGACTGGACTTCTTAACTGTGATTCGTTGTATGTTGACTTTCAGATTGACATAAACCTGTCTTATCTGACCAAGATTATTGTAGGGAATTGAATGAGAACACGGAATGTTGTTTGTTAAGTGTTGTGTACATGTATATCGATCTATCCGTCTGTCTGTCTGTCTGTCTTTCTTTCCAACCGTCGGCCTGTCTGTCTATATGTTCCCCTGTTTTTTATATATCTGCCAACCTATTTGTCCATCAGGGACTAGGCTTGAGTGTGAGTCATATTTATAGAAAGTGGTATCTAATGTGTTTATTGAATAAAGTTAGCATAATCATTCTTAATGAAATCACTACAAGTTTAAATATATATATATATATAATTTATATATATATATATATATATATATATATATATATATATACCGTATGTGTTATTGTTATTAAAGAAAAGTGAAGACACCGAAAATTAAAATAAAATTATGCCGAAATTCGCGAAAAAAAGCAAACTATTTCAAGTCGAACAGGTGTATGACCTATATTTCCGTTATTCTAATTAGGTGGGGGAGGGGCTGGACAGGTGTGATTTTCTTTTTTTCTGACCAACTATCCCAGAAGTGGGGAAAATGTGATGTTAAAGGATGAAGTTATGTGCTCTGTTTAACTCCGTGTTCACGTTCTCGCTAAACTGAGGAGTATCTTGATGTATCACTTCATTCGTTGCGCTACCGTGTGTTCATGTTCTGAAGTCTCTGTGGTTTGTTTTTTTGTTAGATGTGTTTCGAGCCAGTGTCACTACAATGAAAACATTCTGAAAAAATAACAGGATAAAAATCAAACACTGAGCATCCTGAGATGACTTAATATTTTTTTTCTGTGAATTTACATCGAATTCTTCACCCGGTTTTCCAGCGGCCGTTTGCTCTGAACCAGGGTCCGTGGTTGTGTGTGCGTGTGTGTGTGGCATAGACCCTTTCCGCACCGCCCCCATCCCCACCCACTAGCCATGAACAACCATGTGGCGTCTGTCCACTACCTCAGTGTGTCCGAGGCCGAGGATGACCTGAGTGACTGGGAGAGTCCAGTGGATGTTGACCTCGCTGACCCGGTGACTCGCCATAAACAGGTAAACAGAAACACCACAAACTGTATCTTGTAGCGAGTATTTAAAGTGATGTATTTACAACTCGACATAAACAGGTAAACAGAAACACCACAAACTGTATCTTGTAGCGAGTATTTAAAGTGATGTATTTACAACTCTACAGGTTTAAAAAACAACAAACAATGCTATTGCTATTGGTGACCTAGTTCTAATTTTCAAATCACAAAGTTCATCATTAGTCTGTTAAGATATTTTCAATAATTACGATTGATTTCGTTTGGTGAATTGTATAGATTATTTTAGTTCTGTCGAGCCTTGATTATTTCAAAGTAAATTTAAATCTATGTTTGCTGTCGACTGAAATACGTCATGAGATAACTGTCTTTAATATATATATATATATATATATATATATATATATATATATATAGAGAGAGAGAGAGAGAGAGAGATTGATTGATTATGGTTATTATGATGGTAACTATCATGTTTGAACTTGCTGGAAACACTCATTCCATTGTGCCAAGACTAGACTGTCCATCTCCTTGAGATTGTGTCACGGCTAGTTTAACTGTCATTTCTCATGCCACTAGTTGATATTGCCATCTCCTATGTCATTGTGCTACGACTACTATATCTGCCATCTCTCATGGAAATCGTGCTATGGTTTGACAATTTGATGAACATGTTGAATAACCAGGTTTAAAAAATAATGCACTGCAAAAAATGACATCATTAGTGGTTTATAAGATTTATAGAAATTTCACACACACACAATATTGCTTGAACTTTGATAAAAAAAAAAGAATAATATTGTATTTATACATATATTCATAATTGAAATGCCTGAATTCGATTAACCTTATTTTTATAGCATAAGTGTAATAAAAAAATCTAAAGAAAACATCTGTCTAAAAACCTCCCCCCCCACAACCTTATATTACGTTGAATGGGTTGCCATTCACTTCATCCTACATACGGGTCACGTACATAAGACCAGGGGGGTGAGGGATACGTTCTGGAACATTTCGTCACTACTCCTGCCCCGCGCCGTGACGTCATTGATATTTCAGCACTGCATCATAGGCTCGATAATTTATTTTTAGCACACAAGAAAATGTTTTTTTTTCTTTCTTTCTAAATTTCATCTGAACTGTATAGCTGTATATATATATATATATATATATATATATATATATATATATCATGTGTATATAAGTTGTCAGGTGTGATGTACCCATTCTAATGGAACTAACAATTTTTTTTTAAATGTCAGTGTTTCATGCTGTGGGCACCACCCTCCCCCGTAGTTCCTCCATCACTGCCGCACCCCTTCAGCCCCATTTCTAACCCACTCACTATCCTTCCATCTAGTTTCATTGTTTTTTTTTTAATCTTTCTTTTCTTTCCGTGACGTTCTTCGCCACGGGTATGAAGGGATGGGGGTATGGAATCGATACCTGGTTGTATGGCACGTATTCCCTTCCCCCTCCTCCTCTCTCTCTCTCTCCCTCTCACCCACCATCTACCGTTTGTACACATCCACCCTGTCACACAGCCCCACCTACTATTTATATCCTGGCCAGCTTGCGGTTAGTATTGTCATGTCTACAGCACTGCAATGACATAATGTCATGTCTACAGCACTGCAATGACGTAATGTCATGTCTACAACACTGCAATGACGTAATGTCATGTCTACAGCACTGCAATGGCGTAATGTCATGTCTACAGCAGCACTGCAATGACGTAATGCCATGTCTACAGCAGCACTGCAATGACGTAATGTCATGTCTACAACACTTGCAATGACGTAATGTCATGTCTACAGCACTGCAATGACGTAATGTCGTGACGCTAATCTCCAGCCCGTGTCTTGAAGTCGCTCGCTAACCTTTTTTGAAATCGTGCCCAGTTGTGCAGATATTTTGTGTCGGCACCCTTAGCGTCCGTGGCACGACAACAGAACTCGGCTCACCTAACATCACCCCTTCCCTCCACTTCCAGGCTTCACCTGACCCAAAACAACTGAAATGTTGAAATGTTTTTTTTTTCCTTATATCATTTCATTATGTCTGTCCAATTGACTGAGAGCCATTGCGGTATACTTAGTCACAACAGTGTTTCAAAATTGACATTCATGTGACATTTTGGTCATCAGTAGCAAACATTAAAAGCGGGCAAAAATGTCATTAAACCTGACCATTCCTTGTGACATTTTGTCTCAGAGATGAACGTCCATTGTGACAGTTTGTCTCAGAGATGAACATCCATTGTGACGGTTTGTTTCAGAGATGAACATCCATTGTGACAGTTTGTCTCAGAGATGAACATCCATTGTGACGGTTTGTCTCAGAGATGAACATCCATTGTGACGGTTTGTCTCAGAGATGAACATCCATTGTGACGGTTTGTCTCAGAGATGAACATCCATTGTGACAGTTTGTCTCAGAGATGAACATCCATTGTGACAGTTTGTCTCAGAGATGAACATCCATTGTGACAGTTTGTCTCAGAGATGAACATCCATTGTGACAGTCGAATCGTATTTAATGACAATATCTATTCACTAACATAGATCGAAACATTCCCGCAGTATAATAAATTTTATCTCTTTCGGGTCTGTGACAAAACGTTTTTTTTACAAATCTTATCATACTGTTTATTGAACGCAGCTACTGCCAGATACCTGTCTTAATTAAAACCGTCTTTTAACCAATCTATCAGTCTCAAATGACTTCGTGTTTTCAGTGGATCTCTCTCTCTCTGTCTCTCTCTGTCTCTCTGTCTCTCTCTGTCTCTCTCTCTGTCTCTCTCTCTCTTTTCTCTCTCTCTCTTTCTCTCTCTGTCTCTCTCTCTTTCTCTCTCTGTCTCTCTCTCTCTGTGTGTGTCTCTGTCTCTGTCTCTCTCTCTCTCTCTCTGTCTCTCTCTCTCTGTTTGAAAATGTGTCAAACAAAGTCAAGTTACAAAGTGCCTACTGGGCACTCGCTGTTCGCTTTTTTACTAGACATGCTTGTAAAGTAAGTCCAAATCGATAGCAGTAGCCCTGCTTACTAAATAAATGTCACTATCCATCGATAGTTCATGTTTTGTTAATGTACGTCAACTAAACACATAATTAGCTCTACATTCCCACAAATCACTGCACGCTATACACTAAACAGAGGTGTGTCCTAAGTGTGTGTGAAGTCGCCTGAACTTTTTTTTTGCTCTGGGGGGGGGTCCGCTCACAATGTGTAGCCCCAACTGACGGCGTCAACGTGCAAGATGGGGGGGGGGGGGGACAGAGCCGTAGCGAGCTAATTTGGTGACGTCCATCTCTGAAATATGCAAAAACCCTTTTAACGTTACAGGGCACCGGGGGGGGCATCTTACCGTATAGTTGTCAGTGTCTGTGCATTAAACATTTTTCTCACTTCCCCACGAACACAATAGATTGTCGGTAGTGAAGTTTTCTCGCTAGTTTTAGGCGGTTTCCGTTAGACATTGACGGGATATCTGCTTTTAAAGTTTATGCAAATTAGTTAAGTTGAAGGTTAAACATATAATAATTGACTTAATTTTATTATTTTTCACATGCCAAAAAACTTTTTTTAAAAAAATCGAAATGAATCTCTTTATACAAATAATTTCTTACTATCATACCATTGTCCCCCAACCCCTGGGGCCCAACGTCGAATGTTTGTTGCGTCATACTAGGTCAGCACGACCCTGGTCGGTACTATAATTTGCTTTTCTCGAGGAAGGCAAGTCTTTTTCTCTTTTTTGATACACTATTTCCTTATATTGTGCTGTCAATATTCAACCCTGTGCCAACCAGTATAACCGTACAGTACAGTGTATACATTCAGCCTGTGTCTGTACAAAATGTCTGGAATAATATTACACAAACGAGTTCAGAGAGTTTGCAGTTTCCTCTGATTTTGGTCTAAAAATGTCACAACTCATTTTAATTCTCTCCGCACGCGTCACGGTGATTGCGTCTGTAGAAATAGGAATGGGTGGGGGGATACAAAAATGTCACCACTTCTGATTATAGATGATCAATTTACTGGCTTGTTAGAAAAACTGACAGTTGGCGGAGCCTGAGTATTTACTAGAAGAAGAAAGTTGGCACTTCTTCACTTTCTGTTGCCAGCAACTCCGGGAGTGTTTGGTGAATCTTTTGTTTACACATGATGAAAATAAAGTTCAACAATGTTCTTCCGTCTGCGGTAAAATATTATTAATTTTTTTTTATTTCTTTAACGTCAGATTAAAATCTGTTTAATGTTGTGGGTTTAGAAAACATTTCTTGGCTTTTAAACTGTTTTGTTTGAATGATCCGTTTTGTTATAGTTGTAAATGTACAGTTTACCACAGAGTTTAGAAGTCGTCATGTTTAGTTTCCGATAATAGAAAAGCTGCCTGTTGTTTTTAGTTTGTTTTTCGAGCCAAAGTACCCGGAGTTAGAACGATTCTCACCCAGTGTACGTTGGGACTCCAGACGCCACCGAGACATTTAGAACGATTCTCACCCAGTGTACGTTGGGACTCCAGACGCCACCGAGACATGAGATACGCGATCAGAAACTTAGGTTTGGAACTCCAGGTCACAAACTTAGATTTGGAACTCCAGGTCACTAATTTAGGTTCGGAACTCCAGGTCACCAACTTAGGTTTGGAACTCCAGGTCACTAATTAAGGTTTGGAACTCCAGGTCACTAATTAAGGTTTGGAACTCCGGGTCACCAACTTAGGTTTGGAACTCCAGGTTCACTAATTAAGGTTTGGAACTCCAGGTCACTAATTAAGGTTTGGAACTCCAGGTTACCAACTTAGGTTTGGAACTCCAGGTCACTAATTAAGGTTTGGAACTCCAGGTCACCAACTTAGGTTTGGAACTCCAGGTCACTAATTAAGGTTTGGAACTCCAGGTCACTAATTAAGGTTTGGAACTCCAGGTCACCAACTTAGGTTTAGAACTCCAGGTCACTAATTAAGGTTTGGAACTCCAGGTCACTAATTAAGGTTTGGAACTCCAGGTCACCAACTTAGGTTTGGAACTCCAGGTCACTAATTAAGGTTTGGAACTCCAGGTCACCAACTTAGGTTTGGAACTCCAGGTCACTAATTGAGGTTTGGAACTCCAGGTCACTAATTAAGGTTTGGAACTCCAGGTCACCAACTTAGGTTTGGAACTCCAGGTCACCAACTTAGGTTTGGAACTCCAGGTCACTAAGGTTTGGAACTCGAGGTCACCAACTTAGGTTTGGAACTTCAGGTCACAAACTTAGGTTTGGAACTCCAGGTCAAGCTCTTTACTGCGTCGGTCATTCTGTTAGGCCAGTGGTTCTCAAACGCTTATTCTGTGCGCCACACACACACACACATACACACACACATGAAAACAGTTTTTTGTTTGTATGTTTTCACGACCCACCTGTCAACAAAAAGGATATTATGCACATGGAATACACATTGATGTATTTGTTACTTGATCGTTATTGTTTTGTTTACGACCTAATATTCATCCACACTATGAGAATCTCTGTCTAATGCCACTTTATACATTTCTCACCGATACCTAAACTAATAGAGCACAGTTAGTTTTACTGTTTTAATAATTAATGGTTGAGCTTTGGCACTAACCTTAATTGAGAGAGTTATAAAGATCAAGTGGTTTTTACAATGATTAGTATTTACTTTGTGTATTTTTTCAAATGACTTGTGATGGTTCTCTTTACCTTTCTTAAAAGGACCCGACCCCCCCCATACACACAAACATACCAGTGTCCGGTCATTAAAGACGAGGTGTTAAGCTCTTCATCCTACTGGTCACGAATGGGACGTTTTATAGTTGTTGTTTTCAAAGTACCACTTCTTTCATGTATGTAAGCACGCTCATTAGAAGGAGCAGACGCTAGGGTTCAAATCCCAAATGCTGAGCTGCCGATATTTGGATATTTCATGACCAGGTTTTATTTTTGTTTTAGCAATCTAAATGTAAAAAAAAAAACCGCTTGTACAATATATGTATTTTTTTATTATTATTTTGTTAAATAATGCTTGGAAAAGTAAAACGGGCGATTAGCTTGTCTTAATTTTGAACCCTTAAAACATACACGTAAAATAAACAAGCGCCACGTGAAGTAGTTTAGTTCAGTGGGGAGTACAATTAGATTGTGTCTGTATTTAAATAGCCCATGAAGTCGTCCATTATGTATTGCTAGTCATTCGTTCCTTGTACGAAGCAGCACATTTCAAACATATTATCTTGTGTAAGATCAATGACTAGAAATAAATTGTTCGTATTTGTCATTAGTATTTGTTTGATTGGCCTATGCTTGACGTCATTACTGTATCGATTGTCAGCGAAGCAGTCAAATACAGACCTACCTTGTAGTAAAACAAATAAATTGTTTGCGCAATGAGGCGCGAAGCATTGGGAGTCATTGTATGATTCTCTTTAGTGGCTCCCTTCCTCCTCCGCACCCTGCCATTGCTGTAGATGTGATGGGCTTAATGAAAGGTCATGGCACCCAGCCATTACTGTAGATGTGATGGGCTTAATGAAAGGTCATGGCACCCTGCCATTACTGTAGATGTGATGGGCTTAATGAAAGGTCATGGCACCCTGCCATTACTGTAGATGTGATGGGCTTAATGAAAGGTCATGTCACCCAGCCATTACTGTAGATGGATGGACTATTACTGTAGATGTCATGGACTTAATGAAAGTTGTATAGGTCATGGCACACCCCCCCAGTAATAATGAAACGATGTTGTACGCTGACCAACATAAAAACATAAAAGATTGTTTTCAGTATTTTATAATACGTCACGCTCATGTTGAAATACCTGACTCTGTGGAGAGAAGGTTGGTTTTTTTTTTATTTAGCGTTGCGTGTTATTATTGGTTACATCTTATAGAAACAAAAATAATATAAAAATAGCAGGTCTGAAACAACAAATGAGAAATACAATGATCCGGGCCATTAATACTCTTGGGAAAATCTGGTCATTTGTTGTTGTTTTCTGTAGTAACCAGTAGCGAAATGACGTTTTAATTAGCAGCAGTCCGGTTATTTTCGTTTTTTTTGATATTTGAAACGTCTTAAGTGTAATCATAAGTAGGTCAGCCTGATTCATCCAAACTGCACTCGACGACTGAGCCTATCTGAACAATTGCGACCTTTGACCCCTATGACGCTAATCTGCCTACTATCTGGCTAAATATAAATATGTTTTTTATTTTTTATTTATAAAACTGCGCTGCCGCAGTTTTAATCATGTTCTATTTTTAACTTGACGACCCCCGACTGTATTAGTGGACGATGTATATGATACACCTTTACAAATCTGAGTTGATGATACTGTGTGTGGTGGCCCAGTGAGACACTATCACGTGTACTTGCTGTGTGTGGTGGCCCTGTGAGACACCGTCTATCACGTGTACGTTCATATGTTGATGGCCATTGTTTTTATATACTGAAAGATGTGATATACAAGTGTGATATTGTGGTAGTGTGTGTTTTTTTTAAATATCCTGATGCTGTGTTGTTGTTACATTCTATCGTTTTGTTTAGACTAGTGATGAGATTCACCACGGAGCCTTCTAAGTTGGATTCGATAATTATATCAGAGTTTTAGGTATATATATTATAGCCCAGTAATCAAGAATTCACCAGTTAAATTAAATAAAAGCACAACAACATAAAGTGTCTATTTCAACGGATTATGGTGACATTCGTTCGGTTTTTTTTTGATGACCTCCCTTTGAGTATTTTAATCGATGAATAACTATTGAGTTATTAATTCATTGATTTTACCTGTCGTTTACTCATAGTCTTGATTGCTAACGGCGGGGAAAAAAAACAGGAAGGTATTTCAAAATGTTTAAATATTATGCTTCGGTTGGAACCAATTCATGAAATATTTCAAAGTGTGATTATTTCTTTTTTAAAACACTAAATTAAAAAAAAGACATTTTTTTTTGCGTTGTGTGCGACAGGACGAACTCGAGTCATTTATTTAGGATGGGCAAAATGTCCTCAGGTGCCTGTGTCAGTCCCGTCTGCTCCAGAATATTTCAATCAATGTGTTCTTGTTGGCATGGCGAACCCCGCAGATTGAAAGAGTCACAAACAAAGGTGTGTATCTATCTACATGTGTTAATCATCCACGCTACGCCCCCATTTACGTACAACGAGCCGGCCCCTTGTTTTAAGTTTTACGTATAAATAGCCAGCCATCACAAGAACTTCACGACAACCCCTAAGATGGCCGAATTCATTTATTTTGTATTTTATTAAAACGCTGTGTTCATGTACAAGTAGATTTCGTCTTGTTCTCGCATTTGGCTAAATAGATCTGAGTAGTTCATTTTTTGTCATATGACATGACAGCCGTAAATATGTTTTTCAATCCGTGCCAGTCCAAATATCAGGTGTGTGTGTGTGTGCGTGTGTGTGTGAGAGAGAGATTGTGGTCATGAAATCTCTGTCAGGCGGAGATATTTAGATATTTGATACGATACGTTTGTTTTTACCAGAGTTATCCTGCTGTGATCTACAGTATGTTGTTTATACGTGCACCGATAGATTTACATGGACGTATATGCTGATGCCTGTGTGTGTGTGTTTGTAAAGTGTTTTGTAAATGGTGCATACGTGTGTGTAAACCTGTTTACTAGGGCCGCCCGCCAGGAAGTCTTCGACCCCCTGACAGTCCCTCTCCCCCCCCTCCCACCATAACTATATATTAAAAACACGTGACCCCACCATATCAACTGCCACGTTATTTTGTAACAGATTTGAGAAAGTGATGAGGCCTATAACAAGTGTTCTGGTTTTGGCTTATAACCCCCCCCGGTCTCCCTTCCACCTCCTGGTGTCGGCCCTGGTGTTTACGTGTGTGTGTTTATTTATGTGTTTGTACGTATGTTTTCGTTTGTATGAACATGGCCGTACCCAGGATTTTGTTTGGGGGGGCTGTGCGGAGAGTTTTATACAAGAAAAAATTGGAACACAATGATACAGAAGTGTATTTTATAATAGAATTTGATTTTTAGAATTAATTGGGGGCGGCTGCAGCCCCCCAACCCCCCTGGGTACGGCCTTGTGAACATGTATGTATGTTTCTGAAAGTGTGAGAGCGCTATAATTTGACGGCTACATACATAGATATACATATACAGTATATATCGGGTAATATTTCTAATATGTATTTGTTGGAGTTTCACGGACTTCGCAAATTGTTTTTCTTTTTTCAAACCTCATTAGGTCTCGCCCCGTCCATGATCTTTAAATAGTTGGTATCAAAGGGCTGTCACCTTTTGTTTCTAATCCCGTTACACACCTAAACATAGCCCTGATGTGACTAAACACTTCTTAAAGGATTTGGTCAAAATAGTAGAACTGTCACTAGATATCATACGTATTTCAGTGTACTTGTAAATATCTAATAAAATAATAGCGATTTGGGTTCTGCGTCAAATCGAAAGTAAAGAAATGAATACAGCAGTATTCCGGTTTGAAATACAATCATGAAAAAAAATCGGATCTGTCCGGAAACCAAAAATAACCTAGCCTACCCATCAAGCCTAAGGGGATATAACTCTATGCTAAGGTTTTGCAGGGTCCAGCTAGTACAATATTAATGTCAGTTGTATTATTTAGTGTGTAAGTAAAACTTTTTATTTGTTTCCATCTCCAGCAAAGTTCATGGCGCAAAATTCGGAGTTTCATTCTCTGGTCACCCTTCATCCAGGTGTTTAAAAAACACAGGTATCCATGGATACAGCTGGCCGGACATCAAGGTAAGAAATTCTTGGAAGGATGCCAATAATTCTTTTCAAATTTATAATGGAGAAATTTTTTTTTTATTTTTTGAAAGCTTGTTACTCGACAAGTCTTTTGAAACCTTATCTTGTAATTTGTAAACTAATGTGAATTGATCTGTGATATCATTTCCGTGTTCCCAACTCCACCCATTATCCCCCCCCCACCCCTTTCTTTTCAATGCAAAACAGACTTGTTGATTTCTACCGGGGATTCCCATTTACTTGTGGACGCCCACGTAGAAATGTGTTTATTTTTTCCTCTGAATCCCCTCCAGAATTTAATGTTGTAGGACTAGACTAGTGGTACAAGCAGGTCTCTGGGTAATCAGTGTAGGTCTTTTGATTATACTAGATGTGTTCAGCGTGTGTGTGTGTGTGTGTTATTTGCTGTCAGACACGTGTAGGCGGCTTGCATGAAAAAAAAGGACATAATAATAAATACAGCTTGATGTAGCCCAATGTATGAAATGGTCTGTAGTGTATTTAGTGGGGCTTCAGGGTATTATGGAGTATTTTTTTAGAAAGTGGTCAAAATGTACCATAGAGTGGACCGACCACTCTGATCGGACAGAGAAGTAAAATATATAACTGGCTGGACATATGGAGTGAAATATATAACTGGCTGGACAGATGAGTGAAATATATAACTGGCTGGACAGATGAGTGAAATATATAACTGGCTGGACAGATGAGTGAAATATATAACTGGCTGGACAGATAAGTGAAATATATAACTGGCTGGACATATGAGTGAAATATATAACTGGCTGGACAGATGAGTGAAATATATAACTGGCTGGACAGATGAGTGAAATATATAACTGGCTGGACATATGAGTGAAATATATAACTGGCTGGACAGATAAGTGAAATATATAACTGGCTGGACATATGAGTTAAATATATAACTGGCTGGACAGATGAGTGAAATATATAACTGGCTGGACAGATGAGTGAAATATATAACTGGCTGGACAGATGAGTGAAATATATAAACTGGCTGGACAGATGAGTGAAATATATAACTGGCTGGACAGATGAGTGAAATATATAACTGGCTGGACAGATGAGTGAAATATATAACTGGCTGGACAGATGAGTGAAAAATATAACTGGCTGGACAGATGAGTGAAATATATAACTGGCTGGACAGATGAGTGAAATATATAACTGGCTGGACATATGAGTGAAATATATAACTGGCTGGACATATGAGTGAAATATATAACTGGCTGGACAGATGAGTGAAATATATAACTGGCTGGACAGATGAGTGAAATATCTAACTGGCTGGACAGATGAGTGAAATATATAACTGGCTGGACAGATGAGTGAAAAATATAACTGGCTGGACAGATGAGTGAAATATATAACTGGCTGGACAGATGAGTGAAATATATAACTGGCTGGACATATGAGTGAAATATATAACTGGCTGGACATATGAGTGAAATGTATAACTGGCTGGACAGATGAGTGAAATATATAACTGGCTGGACAGATGAGTGAAATATATAACTGGCTGGACATATGAGTGAAATATATAACTGGCTGGACATATGAGTGAAATATATAACTGGCTGGACATATGAGTGAAATATATAACTGGCTGGACATATGAGTGAAATATATAACTGGCTGGACATATGAAGTTAAATATATAACTGGCTGGACAGATGAGTGAAACATATAACTGGCTGGACAGATGAGTGAAACATATAACTGGCTGGACAGATGAGTGAAACATATAACTGGCTGGACCGATGAGTGAAACATATAACTGGCTGGACCGATGAGTGAAACATATAACTGGCTGGACAGATGAGTGAAACATATAACTGGCTGGACAGATGAGTGATATATAACTGGCTGGACAGATGAGTGAAATATATAACTGGCTGGACAGATGAGTGAAATATATAACTGGCTGGACAGATGAGTGAAATATATAACTGGCTGGACATATGAGTGAAATATATAACTGGCTGGACAGATGAGTGAAATATATAACTGGCTGGACAGATGAGTGAAATATATAACTGGCTGGACAGATGAGTGAAATATATAACTGGCTGGACAGATGAGTGAAATATATAACTGGCTGGACATATGAGTTAAATATATAACTGGCTGGACAGATGAGTGAAATATATAACTGGCTGGACATTTGAGTGAAATATATAACTGGCTGGACAGATTGAGTGAAATATATAACTGGCTGGACATATGAGTGAAAAATATAACTGGCTGGACATATGAGTGAAAAATATAACTGGCTGGACATATGAGTGAAATATATAACTGGCTGGACAGATAAGTGAAATATATAACTGGCTGGACAGATAGTGAAATATATAACTGGCTGAACCAGATGAAGGTGAAATATATAACTGGCTGGACATATGAGTGAAATATATAACTGGCTGGACATATGAGTGAAATATATAACTGGCTGGACATATGAGTGAAATATATAACTGGCTGGACATATGAGTGAAATATATAACTGGCTGGACAGATGAGTGAAATATATAACTGGCTGGACAGATGAGTGAAATATATAACTGGCTGGACAGATGAGTGAAATATATAACTGGCTGGACAGATGAGTGAAATATATAGCTGGCTGGACAGATGAGTGAAATATATAACTGGCTGGACAGATGAGTGAAATATATAACTGGCTGGACAGATCAGTGAAATATATAACTGGCTGGACAGATGAGTGAAATATATAACTGGCTGGACAGATCAGTGAAATATATAACTGGCTGACAGATCAGTGAAATATATAACTGGCTGGACATATAGTGGGAAATATATAACTGGCTGGACAGATCAGTGAAATATATAACTGGCTGGACAGATGAGTGAAATATGTAACTGGCTGGACAGATGAGTGAAATATGTAACTGGCTGGACAGATGAGTTAAAAAAATTTCATTCCTTGTAAAGTTGTTCACCAGTTTGAACCAATCTGTCTTCCCCAACCACTTCACCATAATCAACCTCTGCTCCCGTCTCACCCAGATAAATGTGTACTTTCTTCCAGGATATGGCTGTATAGAGAAATGAGATCTAATGAAATTAATTATCAGAAACACGTGGAGATAATTTAGTTTTTAATAAGTTCGACATCTTTAGAGGATAAGTAATGTCATCACTTCGCCACTTGCTAAACACATTTCATCTCTCTCTCTCTCTCTCTCTCTCTCTCTCTCTCTCTCTCTCTCTCTCTCTCTCTCTCTCTCTCTCTCTCTCGCTCTCGCTCTCTCTCAGTATATGCTATTCTATCCATCATTCCACCATCTACGTTGTAATGAAAGCTGCCTAAAATTGCTGTCATGTTCCCATCTTTTTCATCTCGATCACTTTGATGATGGTGCACATGCCGTTATATTAGCGAGTACTTGACTTTCCTGGCTCTTGTCTTACGGCCACTGCTCTATACTAACTGCTATATAGTCACTGCTCTGCAGCCACTGCTCTACGGCCACTGCTCTGTAACCACTGCTCTATTCTAACTGCTCTGTAACCACTGCTCTACTAACTGTTCTATAGCCACTGCATATACTAACTGCTCTACTGCCACTGCTCTATAACCACTGTTCTTTAGCCGCTGCTCTGCAGCCACTGCTCTATAGTCACTGCTCTACTGCCACTCTTCTACAGTCACTGCTCTACATAATTTATGTTAAACAGATATCTCGATCCCGTTTTGCCTTCGTTATTCTCCTTACTTGGGCCACCACCAGAAATTCTCCCCATGACAGGCAATCAGTGACATTCAAGGGGGGGTGTCAATTAACTGTTTTATAGCAAATTTAGGATAATGCCCCACCCCCGACAATGTTTGGTTGTCCTCCCACCTCTCTCTCATCCACGTCCGCCATCATTTAAGTACCAATACTAATAATACAACCAAGTGCGGTGTGGTTTCACCGGGATCCCGGCCGAGTCTAAGCTCCTTAAAAACTTCCGGGGGGGGAATTCTCTAATTACTTTTGATTATTAAATTCACTTCAATATTTCAAGCATTGACTTTTTTCAATAGTTCGGTGTCGGCCTATGATTTAGCTTCATTTATTTTAAACCGACCAATTAAATTGTACTATAAAATTGATTAAACCAAGTTTTAAAGAAAATAAAACTTCTACAAACTATAATAACTTTTATATTGTGTATGAAGACAAAACCAATTCATAGACAATGTTATAAATGTTCTAATGGGACAGTTCACTGTTTGTTACTTGACAGGTTTCAAAACTCTCATTTTGTCTGTGTCCGTCCGTCCGTCATCACCCTAGATCTCAACAACCATAAGTCCTAGACCCATGATGTATATATCATTTTGTAGGTCTTGGCCTGCCAAGAAATGAGTTTTCCATTTCGCGATCTGACCTCTCAGGGCCGTAAAAGGGCCTTAGTACCGTTTTTTACTATATAAGCTATATTAATAAATGAGCGCTATATCTCAGCAACTATAAGTCCTAGACCCATGCTGTATATATCATTTTGTAGGTCTTGGCCTGCCATGTATACATCGAAAGTTCATTTCGCGATAGGACCTCTGAGGGCCGGGCTTCAGGACTCCTAAGGGGCTTATATATTATATATGCACCTTGTACGTTCAATAACCCGTTCATTTGGTGCGAAATACTGCAGCACGTAGTTTCACCAAGATTTATTAAGAAACTCATCAAATGAAATAGTAAGCTTGTGTTCTGAGTTTAATTGAAAGTATCAGAGCTATGCAACAATTGACGGAGTTTTCGGACGATTAAATGACTATAATTTCGAATGTTTTCAATTATGAGTGTTATTTCAGTAACCACAAACCACTTGTAGTTAGATTTAAGAGACAATAATTTTTTTTCAAATATAACGAAACGTCTTTATAATTTTTTTTTACAGATATACGCATTACACAATTGAATTTATAAACATTTCCAAAATTTACAAATATTTACTGAAAGCTAACAAACGTACTGATACATAACACGAAAATGCGCTAACACGTCCTGTGTCCAGAATGGAATAGGCTTAATTGCTTGTTTTAAATTCTGAGATTTCCAATACTTCGTTTCATAACTAACGGATAATTTTCTTTAGATTTCTTTGCTGTACCCAGTGATGTGTCCTCTCAGTACACCGATTGTCTCCTCAATACTAATATTCAGTAAACTCTCTCTGACTGTGGTGAAACTGCCATGTTGTACAATGCTGTACCCAGTGATGTGTCCTCTCAGTACACCGATTGTCTCCTTCAATACTAATATTCAGTACACTGATTGTCTCCTCCAATACTAATATTCAGTAAAATGATTCTCTCCTCCAATACTAATATTCAGTACAATGATTGTCTCCTCCAATACTAATATTCAGTACAATGATTGTCTCTCCAATACTAATATTCAGTACACTGATTGTCTCCTCCAATACTAATATTCAGTAAAATGATTGTCTCCTCCAATACTAATATTCAGTACAATGATTGTCTCCTCCAATACTAATATTCAGTACAATGATTGTCTCCTCCAATACTAATATTCAGTACACCGATTGTCTCCTCCAATACTAATATTCAGTACACTGATTGTCTCCTCCAATACTAATATCAGTACAATGATTGTCCTCCAATACTAATATTCAGTACAATGATTGTCTCCTCCAATACTAATATTTAGTACACCGATTGTCTCCTCCAATACTAATATTCAGTACACTGATTGTCTCCTCCAATACTAATATTCAGTACAATGATTGTCTCCTCCAATACTAATATTCAGTAAAATGATTGTCTCCTCCAATACTAATATTCAGTACACCGATTGTCTCCTCCAATACTAATATTCAGTACACTGATTGTCTCCTCCAATACTAATATTCAGTACAATGATTGTCTCCTCCAATACTAATATTCAGTACACCGATTGTCTCCTCCAATACTAATATTCAGTACACTGATTGTCTCCTCCAATACTAATATTCAGTACACCGATTGTCTCCTCCAATACTAATATTCAGTAAAATGATTGTCTCCTCCAATACTAATATTCAGTACACCGATTGTCTCCTTCAATACTAATATTCAGTACAATGATTGTCTCCTCCAATACTAATATTCAGTACACTGATTGTCTCCTCCAATACTAATATTCAGTAAAATGATTGTCTCCTTCAATACTAATATTCAGTACACCGATTGTCTCCTCCAATATTAATATTCAGTACACTGATTGTCTCCTTCAATACTAATATTCAGTACAATGATTGTCTCCTTCAATACTAATATTCAGTAAAATGATTGTCTCCTCCAATACTAATATTCAGTACAATGATTGTCTCCTTCAATACTAATATTCAGTAAAATGATTGTCTCCTCCAATACTAATATTCAGTACAATGATTGTCTCCTTCAATACTAATATTCAGTACAATGACTGAATTTGTTCTAGACATCACAAAATACAGACACCAGCGAATGTTACGAGGTAATTGTAGGAAAAGCAAAAAAATTGCAGCCAAATAAATTAATTAAATGAAAAACTAGTCTAACGATAACCGAAGATAACAAAAACGAGATATGACTTAATAACATAATAATTGAACTACACACACACATCATCTAATGCATCAACTGTAAATATACACCATTTAATACATTAAATACAAACATAAACCAAAGACAGACTTTACTATATGTATTACATTCACCACAAACATGCACTGAAACAATTAGCCTACATTTGTGTGCACTAAAATGTGCGTAAATTGAATAAGATATATTCAAGGTAAACAACAAGTAATAGGTCACTGAGTATTATTACATCGACAGAACAATTTACTATTTCGAGTACACACTAGGCTTGGTAAAAAGATCAAATGTCAAGACTGCATTGATGTGATGGTGTACATATTCTTGTATGAGTAAAACGACTTCCTCGTTCCTGTTGGCATGACCTACATATTAGGTATATAAGGTGCCAGCTGTGGTCGCACAATCAGGGCGGCAGCTGGGGTTCCCTGTCACTAGCATCAAGCCAGCTGACAAAAACTAAAAATAAACATGCTGCTTGTGGCTAAGTTCGACAACCTCGTATTGGCCAACATGAAAGTGGGACTGTTCTCTGGACACATCTTTGCAAGAGAATATGTTGAACTAGATTCCTTAGTACGTTGTATTTAACATGTACTCATGTCCGCTTTAATTCATATTTTAACTAAGTACTATTAGAGCACAAATAGAGACGTTCTTATCATTAGGGGCCCTTGCAGAGACTGTAGGTCTTAGGGAGCCCTTTGCTGCGTGTGTCTTTGGAAGCCCCTTGCTGAGACTGTACTGGAAGCCCCTTGCTGAGACTGTAGGTCTTTGGAAGCCTTGCTGAGACTGTAGGTCTTATGAAGCCCCTTGCAGAGACTGTAGGTCTTAGGAAGCCCCTTGCAGAGACTGTAGGTCTTAGGAAGCCCCTTGCAGAGACTGTAGGTGCCAGGAAGCCCTTGCAGAGACTGTAGGTCTTAGGAAGCCCCTTGCAGAGACTGTAGGTCTTTGTTTAAGTCCATGACTAAACCTTAGATGTTATAGGAATTGATACAAAGGAAGCCCCCATGCAGTCGTCTAATTTTCCTGTCCATGAAAGCAGCTCTGTGCACAGTAACCATATTTACTTCTGTTCAATGCATGACAAAACAGCTCTGTGCACTGTAACTGTATTTACTTCTGTTTAATGCATGACAAAACAGCTCTGTGCACAGTAACCGTATTTACTTCTGTTCAATGCATGACAAAACAGCTCTTTGCACAGTTACCATTTTAACGTATGTTCAGTGCATGACAAAACAGCTCTGTGCACAATAGTCATATTTACTTCTGTTCAATGCATGACAAAAATGCTCTGTGCATAGTTACCATATTAACTTATGTTCAATGCATGACGTAATATCTAACTGGGAAATACTTATGAATTTAAAAAAAAGTTATCAATTAGATGTGTTGAATACAAAGTTTAAATATTTGTTGTATCTCCACCTCAATTCGAGACAATTTCATCACAAATAGCATGATGGTCGGCGTCAAAAGGATTTGTGTGTGTGGTGTGTGTGTGTTGTGTGTGCGTGCGTTGAGACGTCAAAAGGAAGTCGTTGGTCTGTTGTAACATGACTTGAGATGTTCTATAAGGTTGGTGTAGATCTGTTGTAACATGACTTGAGATATTTATAAGTTGGTGTGGTCTGTTGTAACATGACTTGAGATGTTCTATAATTGGTGTAGGATCTGTTGTAACATGTGCTTGAGATGTTCTATAAGTTGGTGTAGGTCTGTTGTAACATGACTTGAGATGTTCTATAAGTTGGTGTAGGTCTGTTGTAACATGATTAGACGGAATATACCCCCTCCCCTCGACATTTCCTGCTATGAAAACAATTAACACTTGTTAAGATATTACAGCAGTCAACTACTCAGTCAACGCTTCAGAAAACGATCGAAGATTTTCGTAATAATAGAAGCGAAGAAATACACTAGTGAGGCATCATCCTACAGTGTTGGCTGAGAGCTGCTGACAACTCATCGTGTACCAAGTACTTCCTTGTGCCTCTAGCTGTCATTTCATTTTCAGCTGAGAGTTTGGACATTTTTTTTACACTCCGTCTCAAAGCAATCCTCTGTAGAATGAGGATGAGATTTGGAAAATTTCTGAAATGCATAGATTGATTGAGAACATTTCGTCATGATCAGAGAAGCCTTTGTTTCTATTGGTCGGAAAACGTGATGTCTGTGTTATATTTTAGCACAATCAGAAATAGAAGCCACAAGAGTACTGCGAACCACCCACACCCCAACCCCTATAAGTCAAAACATCAATGACAAAAAAAAATTTTGTTGTTGGACAAATAATAACAAAAGGCTTTTTTTTTATCATTCGAACACAATCTGGTGTTTACAAATACTAACGATCGGGTGGGGGGGCAAAACACGTGACTCCGCATCAACGATCGCGTACCTCGCATGATTGGACAGATAAGGACATATGTTGACATAACACTGGAATGACACTCTGGACATTGAAATAAAACGCACTTAAACTATTTCTCAGATCTCAAATGTCGCCTTAAAGTGAATTACATTCTCTCTTAGTAATAACATAACACGCATGTAGCAATCAGGCGCATGTGGCAATCAGACGCATGTGGTAATAACTTGTGTATGGTAATAACACGTTTCAGTATTTATTGAAATGCCTTAACAACATGCTGAGCCGCTCTTATGTTGAGGTGAGGGGGAGTACCTGTTTGATCACCAGTGCACACATATCATGGAGCGCATAACCGTTTCGTTTAGTAGACCGTTATGAAATGCACACAGTTTTGAAAGTCTCCTTTCAAAGCTGCATAACCAGTATCTCTGGGCGCTCACAGCATTTGGAAAATTGTTAAGGACCGTTGTTGGAGTGGGGCATAGGCAGGCAAGTTGTCATGTTTATAGCTATCCGTAAAAACAGCCTTGCAACAAGTGTCTAACATTCGCAACATGTAGTTTATTACGTGCAGCTAACATATACAACGTGTGGTGTGCCTAACACACACACACGTGTGGTGTGCCTAACACACACAACAAGTGTCTAACATTCGCAACATGTAGTTTGTTATTACGTGCAGCTAACATATACAACGTGTGGTGTGCCTAACACACACATAACGTTTGGTGTGCCTAACACACACAGTGTGGTGTGCCTAACACACACAACAGGTGTCTAACATTACAGTGATTTGTTCATTTAGTTTTGAAGGGTTAACAAATTCTCTGTTTACTCCATACTTGTGAAAGATGTTTTTTTTTTCTCTACAGCTGTTTATTAACTCTCATCTTTTGACTAGCCCAGCTGTTTACTTCATAAGACTTTATTATAATTTGATATTTGTTCAGAAGATTTCATTCTGAAGAAAAATAAGTAAATGTGTGTGTACGTGTTTGTATTAGTGATGGATTTAATAAAAGTGTACAACGTAGACCATAAAATGACAACTGGGGGTTCAAAAACAAACCCGGTGATAAAATACTGTTACTAGTGGTAATACGATATTCTTTTTGTTGGCAACTGAACTTTGAGCGAGGTTTAATAACAACACATAAGCTTTCAAGAAAGGGGAAAACCCAAACAACAGGAGGAGGAGGGGTACCATTAATTGCTTGTTTTTGTTTTGTTTATATCAGTTTTCCTTCATATATATTTTTTTTAAAGATTGACATGTGTTAAATTACTGCAGTACAAACCTCTATTGATGTTATAATTAACTCTGTTATAGGTGAGATTAAAAACATTCCTTCACTGTGCCTTCACTTTAATTGCATCTATTTTATATTTCAGGCAACTTCCATGCAGGTGAAGCAGGCTCTGTGTTGAAGAAGTTGGATGCCAGGGAGCAGGCTTGTTTTGTTCAGTTAATGTCCGACACCCTGAGGTCATGTGTGCCAGAATACAGAGGAAATGTTGACAAAAATGGAGAGTGTATCCTTTGTTGTTTTTGTTTTTCTTTATTAATTGAGCCGTTTGTTTGTTTTGTGTGTGTGTGCATGATTCCAGGCAGCCATTTTGTTTTATTTTTGGCTGTCATAATAAAACATGATGTATAGTTTTAAATGTGCTGCATAGGAGAAGTTCTTAGATGGAGAAAGGAACCAACCATCTAGCAGAGACTTTTTTTTGAAGGTTTAGGTGTGGCTGGAGGCGAGAGGCATCTTTATTGGCGGGCACCTGATATTTCAGATAATTTGGGTCACAAGGCTAAATTTAAGTAACTGTGGAGTCCCTGAAGATTGTTTGCAACTTAGTTCTGGTCAAGAGCTGTTTAGTACTAGTGACCTAAGATGGTTGCCTTGTTTTCCGATCCACTAAACATCTCCCCCACTCCCCAGCTGATGTTATTTAATCAAACCCATTATTAAATGGACAAAATAATTATTAACATTCATACAATTAATATAATTATTACCCTTTTATTTTTAAGACAAGCAATAATTGCCTGTGCCCCTCCCCCAAAGACATCAGGAATCTGGCATAGACTTCCCTATGACACCCTATGACATAACACTTTTTCCTAAAGCCACCATCCAGACTTTGACACTTACTGCCTAGATCCACCATCCAGACTTTGACACTTACTGCCTAGATCCACCATCCAGACTTTGACACTTACTGCCTAGATTCACCATCCAGACTCTGACAAACACTTTTTCCTAAAGCCACCATCCAGACTCTGACAAACACTTTTTCCTAAAGCCACCATCCAGACTCTGACAAACACTTTTTCCTAAAGCCACCATCCAGACTTTGACACTTACTGCCTAGATCCACCATCCAGACTTTGACAAACACTTTTTTCCTAAAGCCACCATCCAGACTTTGACAAACACTTTTTCCTAAAGCCACCATCCAGACTCTGACAAACACTTTTTCCTAAAGCCACTATCCAGACTTTGACACTTACTGCCTAGATCCACCATCCAGACTTTGACAAACACTTTTTCCTTAAGCCACCATCCAGACTTTGACAAACACTTTTTCCTAAAGCCACCATCCAGACTCTGACAAACACTTTTTCCTAAAGCCACCATCCAGACTTTGACAAACACTTTTTTCCTAAAGCCACCATCCAGACTTTGACAAACACTTTTTTCCTAAAGCCACCATCCAGACTTTGACAAACACTTTTTTTCCTAAAGCCACCATCCAGACTTTGACAAACACTTTTTCCTAAAGCCACCATCCAGACTTTGACAAACACTTTTTCCTAAAGCCACCATCCAGACTTTGACAAACACTTTTTTCCTAAAGCCACCATCCAGACTTTGACAAACACTTTTTTCCTAAAGCCACCATCCAGACTTTGACAAACACTTTTTCCTAAAGCCACCATCCAGACTTTGACAAACACTTTTTTCCTAAAGCCACCATCCAGACTTTGACAAACACTTTTTTCCTAAAGCCACCATCCAGACTCTGACAAACACTTTTTTCCTAAAGCCACCATCCAGACTCTGACAAACACTTTTTCCTAAAGCCACCATCCAGACTTTGACACTTACTGCCTAGATCCACCATCCAGACTTTGACAAACACTTTTTCCTAAAGCCACCATCCAGACTTTGACAAACACTTTTTCCTAAAGCCACCATCCAGACTCTGACAAACACTTTTTCCTAAAGCCACTATCCAGACTTTGACACTTACTGCCTAGATCCACCATCCAGACTTTGACAAACACTTTTTTCCTTAAGCCACCATCCAGACTTTGACAAACACTTTTTCCTAAAGCCACCATCCAGACTCTGACAAACACTTTTTCCTAAAGCCACCATCCAGACTTTGACAAACACTTTTTTCCTAAAGCCACCATCCAGACTCTGACAAACACTTTTTTCCTAAAGCCACCATCCAGACTTTGACAAACACTTTTTCCTAAAGCCACCATCCAGA
This sequence comes from Bulinus truncatus, assembly GCA_021962125.1. Classification (NCBI taxonomy): domain Eukaryota; kingdom Metazoa; phylum Mollusca; class Gastropoda; family Planorbidae; genus Bulinus; species Bulinus truncatus. The sequence continues at coordinate 5,513,299 of JAGDYQ010000032.1, read as the reverse complement.
CTTTGACAAACACTTTTTCCTAAAGCCACCATCCAGACTTTGACAAACACTTTTTCCTAAAGCCACCATCCAGACTTTGACAAACACTTTTTTCCTAAAGCCACCATCCAGACTTTGACAAACACTTTTTTCCTAAAGCCACCATCCAGACTTTGACAAACACTTTTTTCCTAAAGCCACCATCCAGACTTTGACAAACACTTTTTCCTAAAGCCACCATCCAGACTTTGACAAACACTTTTTCCTAAAGCCACCATCCAGACTTTGACAAACACTTTTTTCCTAAAGCCACCATCCAGACTTTGACAAACACTTTTTTCCTAAAGCCACCATCCAGACTTTGACAAACACTTTTTCCTAAAGCCACCATCCAGACTTTGACAAACACTTTTTCCTAAAGCCACCATCCAGACTTTGACAAACACTTTTTCCTAAAGCCACCATCCAGACTTTGACAAACACTTTTTTCCTAAAGCCACCATCCAGACTTTGACAAACACTTTTTCCTAAAGCCACCATCCAGACTTTGACAAACACTTTTTCCTAAAGCCACCATCCAGACTTTGACAAACACTTTTTTTCCTAAAGCCACCATCCAGACTTTGACAAACACTTTTTTCCTAAAGCCACCATCCAGACTTTGACAAACACTTTTTCCTAAAGCCACCATCCAGACTTTGACAAACACTTTTTTCCTAAAGCCACCATCCAGACTTTGACAAACACTTTTTTCCTAAAGCCACCATCCAGACTTTGACAAATAATTATTGCCTGCCCCCCCTCCACCCCTCATCAGGACTCTGAAAAACTCTTATTCATTTTCATATAACTTATTAAGCGTGTCTTTCTTTGAACAATTTTCAGAGGTAGGCTTAAAAGTTTAAAACTCAATCAATCATTACCTTTATGTTTCAAACTATTGGTATTATTTTAGGCCTTAAACTTTTGAACTCATTTCTTCAAAATCTGTGACATATGTTTACCTTTGTTATCTTATCCTGCCAACTTCATCCCACACCCCAATGTTCTCCACTTCTTCTACTATACATAAATTATATTTTTTTAAAAACCCAACAAAATATGTAGGCTTTGTTATTGACCTCTTCTTTGTTTAAATTATCAAATATTTGTATAAGAGTATTCAACGAGAACAGTATCAGGTTTCTTTAACTTCAAACTATCAGTGTTCATTCAATTGCAAGATCTCCTGTGTACATTTGATCATCCCTGTGTTATGGACGTCAAGATGGGAGTTAGAACTTACCTTGAAGAAGAACTGCAAAAAGCCAGAAAGTCTCCATCACTCAGGAAGGTATAACATTACTTTTTAATTAAAGTCAAAAAGGCAAGATTAAAAAAATTAAACTAAGGACTACTAGTAAAAGTTTTTTTATATTAACGAAATCTTAAGAAACATGTATAGCTGTTTGCATGGTTTTTTTATGAATTGGTCGGTTTTTTTTAAATAGTTTTTTAATTTCTATTGCGATTTTATTTTGTAATGTTTAGTTGAAATATTTATTTATTTTGTTATATATTTTCATTGTAATAAGCTGAAATATTTATATTTATTTAGGACATGTATCAAAAGATGATAGAGATCGACTGTACCGCGCCAACTAATGAAGAAAACGAACACAAGGCAGTTACCAAACCTCGGTATATGCAATGGAGGGATGAAATGAGCTCCTCTGTGGAACTGGGGTTTAGAGTGGAAGGTATTAAGGTAAATGTTATTCATAACATGATAAATGTATGTAACTAGTGACATCTGTAAAAATTATTTCTAAAATTTTATTATGTATTTCTTTATTATCCGTGAATAGTAATACATGTAGTAGTTTTGCAGTGAATAGTAATACATGTAGTAGTTTTGCAGTAAATTTTAGTTTTTCTTTTTCACAATTTATTGAAGTAAATGTGTGAAATAATTTCTTTGTGACAATAGTTTAGGGGTTAAAATAAAATTATGGTAGGGGCTACATTTTTTTAACATGTGATATTCAAATGGTCCGAACTAATTTCACAGAAAAGTGATGGCAACTCAAGTAAAGATTTTAAAAAGACAAAGACTAGAGATAATGTAGTGGATATCCTCAAATCCTTTGTTGGTGATAATGAAAGTATTGTGGTAAGTCAAGTAGCATGGAAATTATATAAAAATCCTATTTTCTAATCTCTTTTTCTTTTAAAGGTAAATTTCATAAAGCTTGATAATCATTTTTTCTTTTGCCTCATACAAATTGTATTGGCCTTTTATAATTTACCAGAAAAAACAACAATTTATACTAATGGAATGCCAGTCATGTTAATACTTCAAGAAATAATAGCAGTTTTTATGTTCAGCTATCAGAATCCTGTGTTAATTTTTTTACTTAATATTTTATCACAGTCTCAGGTGTTTGTTTTTTAACTTCTTTCAATTTGTTTTAAATTAAAATATATTTTTGAATTGATACAATTTACTGCTTGGTGTAGTTTGTTTTTTTTCATTATTTTTATAACTTCTAAAGATAAGTTTCATATTTGAAGAGTGCATTTTTTTGTTTTTATTTGTAGGAGAAGTACATGAACAGATTAAAAGAAATAATGCATACGCAGGAAGCATCTGAATTTTTTCATCCCATGAGGTATTTCAATCTGAACTCATTATTTTTCTTACTTTTATCATTGAATTCATCTACATATCTGGCCTAGGGTTAAATTGAAAATATTCATGTATTTCACTAGTTTTAAATTAAAAAATATTCATGTATTTCACTAGTTTCACAAAAATCGAAGTGGCTACGGTAACATCAAAGCGCCATTATATTGAAGTTGTAGCGGGAGTACTCATTTTTTTTTTCGGGTACCAGCAATTATGTAGGGTTAGGAAAAGGGTTAGGATTGGGGATAGGGTTAGGGTGTGGAGCAATATCTATTGATGTAACACAGGAAAAAATATGAACTCCGTCTTGATGTTACCGTAGTCACTGCGTTAAAAAATATTCATGTATTTGTCTAGTTTTAAATTAGAAAATATTCAACTAAATAACTTAGGTAGGATTTATCATTATCAGAGGTTCTCCAACTTAAAGGTTCATGACCTGCTAAGAAAACAGTTTTGATTTTTAATCTGTTGAGAAAAGAATAACCAAAGAAAATAAATCTAAATTGAATATACTTTACTGCCTTGCGATATGGTAGCAGGCTGATTATTTTGTGTTTACCTACATTACACCTACATTCTCCCACCATTATTCACCTACATTACAGCGAGCACTACCTATTCACAGCTTCTTCGCACATTAGTCCCAGAAACAAAAAAACAGTCCATGACTTCACCTGGCCACACTACTAGCTGTCCAGAACTTGACCACCACTATCACGTGGGTCTCACTCGTCATCCCCCCACTCGCATCGCGATCGTCCGTCGTTACTCTCTGAGCCCTCCTCCGGTCACTAAGGTCCGCTTTCGTGGAGACCTGCTTCAAATCCGATCACTGGCCGATGGTCTGTGACTACTCATGCACTTAATAGGGTTAGCACACCGCTATGAGAGTAAGGCTGCAGCTGCACTGTACTTGAAGGTTAAATGCCCATCCTATCATATCTATTACGAATCTGAATGGAGCAATCTATCTACATATCTTTAATCAACCAGTCGGAATTTCTTTTAACAATCAATCAGTATACCTATCAATCTACAAATAAATCAATCATTCTTTCAGTCAATCTATCTATTAATCTATCTTGATTTAATCGTCCTGTAAATAAATGGATGAATATAGACCTCAATCGGTATATCCATAAATCAACTTTGTCTGCCAATCCACGTATAAACCCAATCACTCAATCAATCTGTTCATGTCGTATAAATCCAATCACTCAATCAATCTGTTCATGTCCGTATAAACCCAATCACTCAAAATCTGTTCATCTTGTATAAACCAAATCACTCAATCTGTTCTGTCGTATCAAACCCAATCACTCAATCTGTTCATGTCCGTATAAACCCAATCACTCAATCTGTTCATGTCGTATAAACCCAATCACTCAATCTGTTCATGTTGTATATTCCAATCCTCTAATCTGTTCATGTCGTATAAACCCAATCACTCAATCTGTTCATGTCGTATAAACCCAATCACTCAATCTGTTCATGTCGTATAAACCCAATCAATCTGTTCATGTCGTATAAACCCAATCACTCAATCTGTTCATGTCGCTAAATATTGACCCCTATCAATAACCCCCACTCCATATTTATACACACACCACACTACGCCCATGTTGACAATGTGAGACCCATCCACGTTAACGCCACTGTACATTCATAATTTAGATTAATAAGAACAGCATCGCCCATGTTCACAGTCGCTCTTATCATGAGATGAAAATGTTCATGTTTGACCCAGGTACTGAACAAATATTGGCCTGTTTGTTCATACTTCTTGCAGGTTCAGATATCGAGAACTAATCAATAACCATCATTAATTAAACATCTCTCCATCGATCCGCATCCTACCCGCTCTATGTATTAGAAAGTATTTGTTCCGCTATCCACAGATAAATGATGCGAGTTTTTTAAAGGCGGGCTGCGTATAATGTGATTAATTCTTGGGTCGTATTCTTGGAATCAACCCTGATTAATTAGGTCAGATCCAAATTTTTTTTTTTGGTTTCGCATTCTGAGAAACGTGAAATGAGATCTTAAAATTAATGACGGTGCCAGTATCTGAACCCGAGACCATCACAGTGTTAGCCATAGGACACAGCATCTTCTTAATTTTCTGCCAATGTAAAAAAAGAAACAAAAACCTAAGTTCTTTTAGCCCTAACGGGGCCCATCGGGGCAGATGAAGTGTAGAATTCATCTGTTTCTATAACATCGGCATATGAAGGGGTTGTGTGGGTTGTAACCCAAATGAAGTCAGGTAACAATGTAAATCTTGATGGACTTGTGGGGCACACTAACAAACTTTTCACAAGGATCTCGAAAAAATTCCTTTGGTTCAAAATGAAGATCACGCCATGTTGACAGCCGAGCATCTACGCCACTCAGCAAGCAGTCCCACTTTAGTGTGGCTCGATTTGAGCGGATGTTTTATGTGCAGATATTCTTGCACATTTGTTTACAGGTATACTTTGGTCCATTCAATTCACGAAGCCTGTTTTTTTAATTCAATATTGAAGTATTTCTTGACTGGAGCATAATTAAGATATAACTAGTGTTACATATAAGACTGTAACTAGTGTTACATATAAGACTGTAACTAGTGCAATACATATAAGACTGTAACTAGTGCAATACATATAAGACTGTAACTAGTGCAATACATATAAGACTGTAACTAGTGCAATACATA
>JAGDYQ010000032.1:5497951-5505451 GCA_021962125.1 Bulinus truncatus | reverse complement strand
CGATGGAGAAGTGAGTGGGGAGGGGGGCATGGGCAATTATCATTAGAGGGCGCGGCAGTTGTTCGTTTTTTTTTTTTTGACTTTGTTACTGCTAGGCAAGGCCGTAGCCAAAATTTTGTTTGGGGTGGGGTGGGGGGGGGCTGTGCGGTTTGGGGGGAGGGGGCTGTTCGGAGAGTTTTATATAAGAAAAAATTGGAACGCAATGATAAAGAAGTATATTTTATAATAGGATTCAATAGCCTTGCTGCTAGGTGTCAAAAGAATCACCAGGCTCTGGGGTCTCTCTCAGGCTCGGGGGGGGGGGGTCTGGGACGGTCCTCCATCTTGCCACATCTAAAAGCCGCGACTGATAGCCGGCCGATGTTGTAGAATACAAATTGTATTCGGGGTGTGTATAAATAGTGCACAATGTTGAAGTGAAGTGCTACAATAAAAATAAAAAAAAAATCTTCCTACCTTGACTGGTCTGTATGGGCCCGCCCCGTCGGTTTAGGGGTGGGTTCAAGCAAACAATGGCCCCAGGCAGGAAGTACATGACGGACAGAATCGTGGCGCTCGTTATTAACACAAAAGCCGCAAAGGTGACTCCTCTGGATGCCATTAGAACTTACTTCCCTTTAGTGCTTTTTCTTTGTAGGCGATGAAAAAAAATAACATCCATAAAATCGTTAGTGAAGCACTTTCAGTAATTTCCGAGTGTTTCTGTATACCCGGTCTACGGAATTTCCGGTCTATACCCGGTCTTTTTCCGCCCTTTTTGTTCCAGAAGCAATCGTTTTTTGTAATGTCATGATCGCCATTTTGAAAGTGATTTAGTTGGTTATGTACTGTTTATGTTATTAATATTTCCCTCTACTTTCGAACATTCAACATTCACACACACTTTCAGAAATCAATCATGTGCGAAAGTCGAGGGCAGCCTGTATTATAGGTTGGAGCAAGGAGGTTAGATTACTGGAGCGGCATAACGTCACTAGGCTGAAGCCTAGTGGGCTGAGCCTATCACCATATTGTTCGCTGTGTAGTGTGTATGTTATATTATTGTAATATTTTGAAATTTATAAAACACTGCATTATAATTTTTTTTAATAAAAACGTAATAAATGCCCTCTTGTTCGGCGTACGGTTGTACACAACGACGACAAGAAAACGGGATATTGCTTCAACGGTTAGTCACTATAATAATAATGCTAATTAGTTAATTAGTTTGTGCTTAATACTGTTACTGTAAAGCAGTGCTGTTGTGATATGCAATAAACATCTAGATGATGACACAATGCCGTTGGCAAAAGAAAGCCTAACGTTTATGATTGTTGCCGTCATTTAAGTTGCATGTTGGCTATTCTTTAATCGATGGATCAGGTGGCATTGAGAGAGACTAGGTGGCATTGAGGGACTAGGTGGCATTGAGAGAGACAATCTTGTGCGAGAGTGAATTACAGGACTTCATGATATTGGTGTTACAGTGACTTCTTTGACTTTTTACGGTTCGGCATCCATTTTAGCCATGGTAAAAAATCTTGGGTGTAATCTTGATGCTGCCGGCAATCAATCCAATTACTGATCTAAATATTGCTGTATTTTTAGATCCATGCCACATGATGAATCTTGTACGTAACACTTTAGGGGACAAAAAAATCGCTCGTTGATAGTGATGGTCATTTTATCAAATGGGATTACATTGAAAAATAGCATAAAATTCATGAAAATGAAGGGTTGCATTTTGGTAATAAATTGCAGTCATCACACATCATGTGGCAGAAAATCAAAATGGACGTGAGATTAGCAGCATAGCTAGCTGCTCAGTGAGTCCGTTGCGTCTTCACTTGAGTTTGTTTAAACGAAAAATGGCTATCATTTGAAGGTTGTGAGCCAACTGTCCGTATTTCCAATTCCTTATTCGACATATTGACCTAACGAAACCAGAAAGGTAAAGGTTTTCATAGTCCTTTGAGCATCTCAAATATTGATACGGTGCAATGCGAAGACACACATAGCTGGTTTACGTGAATCGCCAAATGGCAGGTTCATGTTTGATTCTTGTCGCAGAACAGGATTTATTGGCTTTTTATATGTGCATCCAGGCCCACCGACAGAAATTTCGGGCCCCTGGGCAGGGCTGTCACGGGCCCCCGTGCTGATAATAATATTTTTCAAAAGTTGATTGGCCAGCTCATTCCGGGCCGCTAAAACTCGCCGGGCCTCTGGGCATTTGCCCCCCTTCTCGGCGGGTCTGTGTGCATCGATAGTTTGTTGCTATCGTTTGATTTACTGATTGCTTCGAAAGCAATATTGACAGGATTGTTCTAGTCTAATTTACGTTGCTTAGTGCTTGCCATTTTTCATTGTTTGATCAAATGCTTTGCAATAAACATCAAAGTATTAATACAAAATATTATGTAAAAATAGAATTTTTACCCTGGCTTAATTTCGATATAGCGTATAATATAGGTTTTATAGGCCTCGACCTGCTAGCTGATCGAGGCGGGGCTCGTTGCTAAAAATAGACTTGGTTAAAAAAATTGACGATTTTTCAAAAATGGTATATTCCATTAGAACGATATCTTAGTTATCGTTTTGTTAAGTCAGGATTTAACATAGTAATCATTATTATATTGAAAATAATTATTATTGGGGGTAGGGGTATGTGTTTTTTGGCGTAAACTTTACAAAAATTGACAATTTTCAACTTTCGGTACAATGAGAATTAACTAGGGAGCGACCGATAATCGGATCGGTATCGGTTTCGGACCGATATTGGCACTATCGGTTAATATCGGATCGGCCGATTTTGTAGGGAGCGACCGATAATCGAACCGATATTGGCACTATGGGTTAACTATCGGACCGGCCGTTTTTTTTTGGTTTCCGATAAATTGTTTTTTTTTTTTCACAAATCTGGTAACTCTAAACTGGTTTTGGTTTACAGAGTTAAAAGTTTACTTACAGACTTCCAGTTAACTGTTCACCTGAGTGAAGTGATTTACTGATATAATTAAGTGTTTTTAATTTTTAAAACTTTTTTTAAAAATCTGCTACAAGTAAATTCAGTAAAAATTACAAAGATTAACGAAGAAAATTATTTTAATTTCATCACAACTTTCACAAAATAGTGAAGTTACAATTAACAATTAATACATTTTTACTTTTTAGTTTGACATTAATTATTTACAACTTTATCTTACTTTTCTGTTTGTGTACAAGTAAAAAGTAAAAACAACAAATTGTGTGTATCACACACCACACATCATCACAAGAGCATCCGTGCGATTTGATTGGTTGCTACGGTTTTGTTGCCGGGTTACAATAGTCACCCATCCCATAACCACACACGACAGCTGTAAACTATAAAGTTATTTTACAGTCAATTCAACTGCTAAATTTAAGCAAACTAATTAAAATACTACTGAATCTGTGTTGTTTTTGAAAGAACTTATCATTTCTTTTAATCATTGTGGATGGATATCGCAAATGAAGTTTCTTTTCTTTGTCGTTATTTCTCTTACTATTAGTATTACTATCTTTCAAAAAGTAAAGTTCCCTTCTTAGCCCATACGGGCCATCGGGGCAGATGAAGTGTAGAATTCATCTGTTTTAATTTTTTTTTTTAAATATTAATAAAGCTGTACCTAATTTAACTTGATTTCTACTACAATCTGACAAAGAAATGAATAACATATCTTAGAAAGTATAATAAACATGTTTATTAATAAATGAATTCCAATATATATATATACATATACATATATATATATATATATATATATATATATATATATATATATATATATATGGCACCACCCGATAGCTTTTTTTTCTTTAGTTTTCCTTAGTGACGTCACAGAACCATGTTATTTCATTCATGCTTTCATTTAAACCATTATCTGACTATTTCCCATAAAAACGCAAATTGAAATGCATTTCAAATCTAAATCAATATCACTTTAATGTTTAATTAAAAATGTATCTTCAAGTTATTTATCTAAATATGCGAGCTATTGTATCTTAATCGTGACAAAATCCACTATATTAAACAAGCAATTAAGCCTGTTCCATTCTGGACACAGGACGTGTTAGCGCATTTTCGTGTTATGTATCAATACGTTTGTTAGCTTTCAGTAAATATTTGTAAATTTTGGAAATGTTTATAAATTCAATTGTGTAATGCATATATCTGTAAAAAAATATTATAAAGACGTTTCTTTATATTTGAAAAAAATTATTGTCTCTTAAATCTAACTACAAGTGGTTTGTGGTTACTGAAATAGGACTCATAATTGAAAACATTCGAAATTATAGTCATTTAATCGTCCGAAAACTCCGTCAGTTGTTGCATAGCTCTGATACTTTCAATTAAACTCAGAACACAAGCTTACTATTTCATTTGATGAGTTTCTTAATAAATCTTGGTGAAACTACGTGCTGCAGTATTTCGCACCAAATGAATGGGTTATTGAACGTACAAGGTGTATATATAATATATAAGCCCCTTAGGAGCCCTGAAGCCCGGCCCTCAGAGGTCCTATCGCGAAATGAACTTTTGATGTACACTTGGCAGGCCAAGACCTACAAAATGATATATACATCATGGGTCTAGGACTTATGGTTGTTGAGATATAGGCGCTCCTTTATTAATATAGCTTATATAGTAAAAAACGGTACTAAGCCCCCTTGTACGGCCCTGAGAGGTCAGATCGCGAAATGGAAAAAAGTCATTTCTTGGCAGGCCAAGACCTACAAAATGATATATACATCATAGGTCTAGGACTTACGGTTGTTGAGATCTAGGGTGATGACAGACAAACAAAACGGGGACAATAGAGCATTTTTTTTCGAAAATGCTCTAAAAATGTGCAGGAAAATAAATTATTGAACTTTTTGAAAACTATAAACACCCAAAAATAGATCGTTGTCTGCTCTTTAAAGAAGTTAAATTTTGATAGGAAAATATAGTTTATAGAAAACACGGAATCAAAAGTAGCGGAAGATAAGGTATCGTATTACTTGACCAGGGGTCGGCAACCTTTTGAGACAGAAGAGCCTTAAGTTATAATTTACAATTTTCTCAGTTTTTAAAGAGTCACTAAATTTGTTGTTTCAATATTATGGTATTTGATTAGGGTGCAATTTGACATCGAAAGAGCCGCAACTTAACATTGAAAGAGCCGCATGCGTCTCGCAAGCCGCATGTTGCCGACCCCTGTACCAGACGAAATACGATTCAAATCTTCCTTTTTAATATATTTGTACTTACATACAGAACTAAAAACGATCGACGTTATTGTAGTTTTAAAAAAGCAAAGGAAGTTATTGTTTTAATTTAATTGTTTAGCGCTAAATATTTCAAAATTATGTTGTGCTAAAAAAATGTCTTACAAATTTCAAACAACAAAGAAATCCGGCTTAAATCCGGCACATTTTAACCGGAACCGGAATCGGATTTGTTAAAACTGCCGGAATCCGGCTTAACAGGAACCGGAATCGGATTCCGGTACAGCCCTAGTATGTATGTGTGTATGTATGTATGTATGTGTGTATGTATGTGTGTGTGTGTATGTATGTATGTGTGTGTGTATATGTATGTGTGTATGTATGCGTGTATGTGTGTGTGTATGTATGTATGTGTGTATGAATGTGTGTGTGTGTATGTATGTATGTATATTTATGTATGTATGTATGTGTGTATGTATATGTGTATGTATGTATATTTATGTATGTTTATGTGTATGTATATGTGTATGTATATGTGTATGTATGTGTGTATGTATGTGTGTATGTATATGTGTATGTATGTATCTACATTTGTTTAGATGATATCTATGTACTGTGTACACATGCATACATCTATTTTCTTATATTATCTATACACAATGTGTATTACACATACCAGTAAAATTGAAAAACACGCAACATTCGTCAAGCTTCAAAGATTCTGTCCAAAGTGCATTTGTCAATAAACATAAAATACACTCATTAAATTAAAAAAAAGACACAACACTTCCATAAAGTAACCCACAATTCATTTCATTTTTATGAAAAATCTATAACTTATCTTATAATTCCATTAATAAAAAGGAATATAAGGGAATGAAAAATAAATATGAACAAAAACTTAAAAGCTTGATATCGCTAATAGTCAGCGTACAACACGCTCCACGCATCCAGAGACAACAAAAATATTACCTTTTCTTTTTTTAAACACAATAGTATTAATCCGGTATTAACAGTACACTTTGAACATCAACAGTACACTTTGAACATCAACAGTACACATTAGACATCAACATAAGGGGAAAAAAGTGCATCCTTATTTTAACCCTCTTCTAGCAGGTATTCTGCTCGATCTCAAAACTCGATAAAATCAATGGAGGGGGGGGGGGACATCAAAATGATCCTTTTTGTCACGTGGTTACCAGGATGCTACGAACAGAGGCGGGACTGTGTAGTTGGGGGTGGGGGGGGTGGGGGAGTAGGAGGCCGTGACATATGGTGTGGACCTAAAGCCGAAAATGTAGACAAAATAACCTACCACAAAGGTTAAATGGCTCGAGCCACTTTTTAAGGAACCGAGAATTGTGGGAGGGAGGTGTGGGGGGGGGGCTGTCCATAGCGGCCCGACCTGCAAGTCTCCCACTGCCAAGTAAGACTCGTGGCATAAAATCAATGCCCAGTGCGACATGTACTTCCTTGATCTCCACGGTCAACTGTTAATAACGCGCGACAATATTCGTTATCATGCCAGGGTATTTGTTTTTCCCCCTTTCTACCCCCTCCCCTCCTCATTTTTCCCTCTTTACCTCCATCACACCCCCTCACCACTCTCTCATGTTTATTATCACAAAGGTTTCCTGTAGATAACGTTTTTTTTAAAAAAAAAAAAAAAAACAACTATAAAATACAATACCGTGCAAGCGTGCAGCATTACAAATCCTGCGGGACGTTGATTTGATTCACATCTTTCTAAATACTGCTCAAGAAATGTTACAACCGTCTCACAAAGGTTTTGTTATTTTCATAATATATATATATCCCTGAGATGAATGTATCGATCTATTAAGTGTGGAATATCGCTGCACTACATGCTGATCAGCCCCTGCAAAATAAGATCTCCTATGAATTATAAAGCCACCCATTGAACGTTGGTTTATTATGTGGTGGCTTTCTTTTATCCCCACCATAGCCGATGGTGCATTGGCCTAAAGGAGGTACCACGAGAAACAATGAGTGGAAATTTTTTTTTTAACACGACCGGAAAAATGCCCCAAGGCTCTCACTGTAAATCGAACCCGACGCATTCAGATCTGCGCTTGTTTAAGCCGTTACAATAATAAGAATAATGTGGATAAGACAATAGAGATGTGTGTGTGTGTGTGTCTGTGTGTATGACAGTGACAGAAAGTTGACTAGCGAGACATTAGAAGCCTACTCTCGACCACCAAACGACTTAAACATCATTTTTCTTATACTCTCGACTACCAAACGACTTAAACATCATTTTTC
>JAGDYQ010000032.1:5484677-5497451 GCA_021962125.1 Bulinus truncatus | reverse complement strand
ATATGGAAAAAATACAATGAACCGGCAGCACACAAGTGACTTTACGATACAACACAATACATCCTTTATAACAATAAGCGAAGGAATTTGAATGAAATGCATTTAATGATTAAAAAAAAAATTATCTCACATTTTAATGTATCCATGATCCTTCCCCCCCCCCCAAACTACTCTCTACGTCAATAATACAAGAGATACCATTCACACAATCACAACAGTGAACACATAAAAGAGTCAGCTTTGATATCCTTGAAGTAGAACAACACGTGATGACATATTGAAAAGCTTTTAGGTTTCCCCCACAAACGGAAGGTGGGGACAAAATATAAAAACTATAACTATAATTGTTTCGTCTCTGCTGGAGGCGCGACAAAAGGATCCAGTCAAAAAGTTGAAAGAGTGTGTACGCTAGTGCCACAGCCAAGATTAGAACATACACCCACACACACAAAAACGCCTCGTAACAAAAAGAAAACAATAGAGACAATACATAATGAAAGGTAAAAAAATAAAATAAATAAATAGATATCAATAACATGTTAATGTGGCATTAGCTGAACAATTGAAGTCAGTTATCCTGCGAAGAGGACCAGACTCGCGTGGAGGAGAGACATGGGGTTTGAGTCCCAGCTGATTGTATTTGAAAACATGGCGGTGACTCAAGAGACACACTGGGGGGTGGGGGACCTCAGTGCTGAGCTGTCGTCGTCGTCGGCAGCAGCAAATGTCGGCCTCCCTGAAATCTCGGACGGACAGCTGGGCTCACCCCACCTCTCCCCCTCCCCCTGCTACCAAAAAAAAAAGTATATTACGGGAAGCGAAGGAAACATCAAGGAACGGGGCTTCTAGCTAGCCCTGGGCTGGGACATACGTGTCGGTATGTCTTAACTTTACACGGGGCCACAGGTGGGTCGTCAAACGCCGAAGTACGCAGCATTTTGTTCTGTGGCTAAGGTCCATACCATCCCTCTCCACCTGCACCTCTTTTCCCTGCCACACTAGAAGCTCTGCGCTTTGTTCCTTTCACCAATCTAAGACAAAGCTGTCGGATGCGTCCCGCGACTTGCAATGACCTCCACAAACATCGCCCGATACATCAACGCACCATTCTACCTGTCCACTACACGGTATGACTAAAAGGTGGAACGGTTACGGTTTTTTGAGAAGGTCGAGGAAGATGTAGCCATTCATCCCCTCTCTCACCCTCCCTCCGAGAGGGAAGTGGACAACGACTTACATGTTTGTCGGTGGTTGGTGACCCACTCGTCGCGTCTCCGGAAAATCAAATGGACGCGAAGATAATTATAATAATTAAAACTGCGGAATCAAACCAGATGACACACATTCGCAGGTTGTTTTTTTTTTTTAAGATAAATGTTCGCATGTACGCCGCACTTAGAACCTGGCCGTCAATTACTATCCAGGAGCGAATTTTCTCACTAACAAACAAAAGCCTCTTTTACTGCACGGGGAGTCGGGGCCGTTGGCAAGATGAACCTTTTTTTTTTGTTTACAAGCATTTCTCGTCATCAAAATCTGGCATCAATATGACGAATCTTGTCCCGCAATAACGAAATGAACGAACCTGGATGATAAATACACAAACAAAGGAGAATTACACGCCAACTAAATACTTACACTCACAGACGAAACGAAGCTCGCTGTAGACTGTCGACAACCATTGCTAGGTGAACTAACAAACGCGTTCAGTAATAATCCATTTGAGTGGAATTATTTCGGTTATGGCGAAAGGAAAGCAAGGGGGGAGACCCGGCCGATGATGAAAAAACAACACAGCCGAAAGGGGACGGGAGGAGAGGGGGATGGGGGGGGACACGAAGTGGGGGTAAGGAGGGGAGACTCCGTTATATACTACAAGAAGACTACCGGTCGGGCAACTTGATGAAGATTAATCTCAGTGGCAAGGACTCTCATTACGTGACAGACGAACACCATGGGGGTGGGGTAAATATTTTCAACTGTCGTCGTGTAATTCGGGCTGGCGTATGGTTTGCCTCTCCATACGAGGCCGCGGTGGGAATTTTTAAAAAGAGTCCCAAGAGAGATACATGTATTGATAGACATACGGGCGTATTGTGTGGACAGTCAAAGTAACAACACACACACACACACACATATATATCTAAAGAACAGGTGATAACAGTGTGCTAACATTTCCTAAATGCACTGCCCTCTCCTCTCCTCTCCCACTCCCGCCCCCCCCACCACAAATTATAATACAATGTCAAGTCAACTATGAACAGGGCCGCGTCGGTGGCTGAGTCACTTACTGACTCACCCTGACACCAGGCGATGCTGGGTTTGTCAATGCGGACTATTGGAACACAAGCTGTGAGTTGTGCTGTAGTCGGGAGGTGGGGGGGGGGGGACAAAAGGGAGGAAGATAATGTGTCATATGTAGATGACAAGTAAGAAGGGGGGGAGGGTGAGGATAGAGTTGTTTGGTGTGATGATGAAACAGATTGTGATTGACGTTATGTGGGACGGACTGTTTTATGTACTGACGGTGAGTGACGGTGACTTGTTTGATATTGATCACGTGACACGATGTTACAGACTAGTGGGACAAGAACACCACGGGGTGAGCTTTCCCCCCCCCTCCTCACACACACACACAACAGAGGGCAAGATGGACGAACATAGCCAACGACGCTCCACTATCGACCAGAGGGTCCTGGGGTTCAAGACCAGATGAGTGCTCGCTCGCATTATTTGTTTTATCCGAACATGACGAAGTTCCTTCTCCTTAATTCCACACAGTTACATCGGGGGGGGGGGGGAGTAAATACGGCTGATAGATGTTTCTTTTTTAATACTAAAGACCACAATTATTATTATTATTATGATTCCACAAATAACGAAGATGGTTCATCATTTAATGAGCATATTGATGGAAGTTTATCATCATAATCAAAGAAATCAACCGAGTTTACGCAACTAAAAGCGAACAGGCGGTCAGTCGTCCATGACTTAGAGAAACGTTAAGTGTAAGCATTGTTTGTATAGCAGACCATCTATCTATCTTATCTTAATAAACGTGCCATGCCAGTCCCCCGTCGTGTGGCGAGATGTTCACTGCAGGAGTTGTGTGGTGCACTGTCGTCAAGACACGGCTGGCGGGCCAAGAAATATGAACAGGAAGTTGAGGGTAAATATATAACGTTTTGCTCTAATTATATAGCCCAGGGAGGGGGGAAGGAGAAATAAATCTCCCTTTCACATCCAATTTTCGCCAGGGCAGATGACAGAATGCAGACCAGATTGAAACACAACGAGCATCTCTCTAAGTCGACAGTTTATCGGACACAGTTTACGCCGCCAGAGAACGGTAAATGTCAAAAACGGAAACCAAATGGTATCGTAATAAAGGGCAGGCACAGGTAACGTAGGGGTGAAGTTTTATTATAAAAAAAAAAGATTGTTTGTGACACGTGAGTTCACACTTCTGTACAGTAAAACTAATGTCTACGAAAGTTATAAAAGAACTAAAAAAATGTAATTTGTAAATATATTACCTCAACATTTTCTGTATTTAATGAACAATTCCATATTCAGTATTCCAATATTTTTTTTTATCGCAAGCATTTTTTTTTAATTGGTAAAATTTTTTTTTGGTAGCCTTGCTAGGGGTGCAGCCAGAACACACGTCAGGGGGGCCCATGCCTAGTCGGGTACAGCAGTCTGCTAAATAATGACTTAGTAAAGGGTGGGCAGGTATTGAGAGGGGCCCCGATATTGGTGACGATTGAATGGTGTCATGTGGATTTCAAAATTGTTTTTTTTTTTTTAAAAAAAAGGTAAAAAAAAGAAACAAACATTCCCACATGAAGAGATCGTCGGTCGGAAACAAAATAAAGATTTTATTTATTAATTGTTTTTTTTTTAATTATCTGATTATTTGTGTATTATTAGCTCATTACATCATGATCTTACGTTTAGTCACGTGACTCCTGTTTGGTACAGGTTACAAACACTGACCCCTGTACGTACTGGGATACTGGTCATCCTATACCGACGCCAGAGCCACCCCCCCCTTCCGGCCCCACAGCATAAAGCCTCTCTTCCACCGCCAGCAGCGCATCACGCACATATACCACCTCACACAGACACACGCACACAGACACAATACGTTACCACGTCACCGCCGTGTTCCCACATTGTCTATCAGTAATCAAGCAGTAGCTCAACTCTGGACATTTGGCTTCAAAGTACGAGTACATGATTGCGGCAGGCTAGGGTTTACAAAGACCTTCCCAATAGGATCAAAAGAAGGAAGCCTCCCGGATAGATCATTTAAATAAAAAAAAAAAACCTTTGCCTTTAGAGAGGACCTAGGTTGTAAGTCCTCCTGGACCAGACACGGGCTAACTACCGCCCGCGAGACACGTACGGCCTGTCGGGGCAGTCTGATCGTCGTCATAATATCTGAGTGAGCAGGACGCTCTTGTGCTAATCACAATGACGGAAAATATGTGAAGTTCATGTCAGGATCAGACGGTTTATCCATGGATCAATATGTATGGCATTCCAAAACCAACGCTGGCGCACAACAGCTGTGGGTGTGTCCTTCCCCCTTCCCATAACCCTACTCCCCCCCCCCCCAAATCTACAATGACCACGGAGACACAAAGTACGGTGGACGATCTCCTGTGAGGACCAATGGATATTTCAGGTCATAACTATATCTCCCGTGGTGCCTCCGTGGTCATTGCACTATCGTCTATGGTGGGGGGGGGTGAAAGAAGGGCACCATAAAAACCGTCCCACTAATGGTTTATAGGATCTAAGAGATGTCATTTCATCCTTACAGGGACTTTTCACACACACACACACACAAAGTAAAGCGTAGATACATTGAAATCTGTTGAGTTTTTTGTCCGGCCAGAGTTCTTTCAATGGTCGAACCGTTCCTCTTTTCAACGGTTAATGAATATCGGCTCGATGGAAAGATGAAGCGAAAAGGACTCAAGGGAAATAACTCCCACTTTAAACCCATAGTCATGGTTTTTCGTATGTATGCTTTTACCCAAAAGCCTCGCTGAAATCAGTGTATCTCTAATATCGGCTTTGGTTCAGACGGTGGATCTAAAAATCAGAGGTTCTCAAACTGTCGCTATTCGCGATCCACTCAAAAGCCCGTCGGTTCAAATTAATCCTATACAGTACTGACTGCCATTCAGCTAACATTTCAAGTTTCGGCGACCCACTCCGCTCCGATATAAACCTAAGTCCCCCACAGATGGGCGTCTCCCGACTTTACGTGGAGCGGAAAAAAAAACATTTAACATTTTATTGTCCACTCAGGTTTATGATATGGTATTAGAAAAAAAAAACAACAGTGAAAAAAAGATTGCTTTTTCCTTGTGACCATTACTTTGGACACCCGCAAAGACTTCAAAAGAAACGGGGCCTTGCGTAAGCCACGGCCTGTGCTGCACATAGGCAGACAGTTGGGGGGGGGGGTGGAAGAGATTATGCAGTCGCATCACTCACGTGGGGTTCCAACCCTAAGCATTTTGCAAAGTTAGGCGTCAGCGGCATTCATTTGTTCCACCGGGGTGTACCTTGAGTGTAGTGGGTCAACAAAGGCATCGGAGGGGGGGGAGCTTAATTTGTCACAGGTGCCGTGGTAGGGATTCGAACCTTTGTCTTACCGAAAGAGGCTTTTAACTCCAGGCCTTGACTTTTTTTTTTTACACTAGTTTCAAAATGAGACTCGATGTATATTATTTTTTTTAAAAAAAAGCTGAAAGTTCTGAGTTGTATTTACACATTGGTAAACAATGTTTTAAAAAAAATATGGAGGTGCAACATGTCAAGTACTTACTTCTCATTGTTGTGGCACAGGAACACGTTGTGTAACAAACACACTGTGGTTGGGGGGGGGGGGTCAACTTCGGAATAAACGTACACACCACATCACGGACATGCCGGCAGCGGTAGACAACTAACTAAAGTAGCATCAATTGGCAAAACTTATCCGCCCCTACATCCCAGACATCGTCAGTAGCATAGTGAGTACATAGTACTTGTACTCCAAACCGTACATAGAAATCTTCCACAGAAATCTACCCACAAAAATTTGGAACACAGCGTTGGCCAAACAAGGCTTAAAACCAGCAGCCAAAAAAAAAAAGAGGGCAAAAGTTAAATATCCACCTTCTTGACCAGCGCAATCTGGCAAAGTGTGCTGTTAGCTTTACGTGGTCAGATAAACCTACGGCCAGGTAAACACGGCGTAATCAAACCAAATGTAATTAAAAAGAGAGTACATAACAGTTCGCGCCCTGAATACGGCGAAAGCCATTAGAACCTTTCTTGAAGGTCCAGTCTGTGTTCAAAAACAACAACCCCACAGCAACAACAACGATATGTCCGCTGTGTGTGTGTGTGTGGGGGGGTCAGCCACACGTCACACACACACACAATAAAACACACAGAAATAGGTCTGTACGTACAACTAACTAGCTTTAGTGGAACTAAATCGCTCCCAACAGAAACTTGGGAGGATGGAGAGAAAAAAAGAGGATAGGGGAAAAACAACAAGTGAAACCATGGAGCGAACGTAAAGGGTTATATGAAGATAGTGGCTGTTGCATGCCATGAATCTACAAGACATGGTGGGGGCTGGGGGGGAGGGGGGGTAAGCACATTCAGGCAGGTAAGAGAGAGAGATTGTAGGGAAAAAAAAGGAAGGTCGGTCTATTTCGACCTGTCTCTCCCGTTCTGTGTGTGCTGATGAAGGTGTGTACACGCATGTCGGGGGGGGGGGGGAGATAGAAAGTGTGAGATATAAAAATGACGAAAAATTTCATCACACACCCAATCTTGGCATAGAAATACAACATGAGACCTGTTTCAGCTGCTGCTGGTGTGTGTGTGTGTGTGTGTGTGTGTGTGTGTGTGATGGCAGAGAGAGAGAGAGAGAGAGAGAGAGAGTGAGGGTGACGGACAGAGAAAGGTGTTGAAGGTGGTTAACATACCTTACAGAAACAGCGGGAGGGGTGAAAACAAAATGAAAAGGCGTGGAGGTGTAGAGTGACGACAGGGAAAGGGCGAGAGATAGAGAGAGAGAGAGAGAGAGAGAGAGAGAGGGAGAGAGAATAGAGAGAGAATGCACGACAGAAATAGGAGCTTGGTGAGTTGCTGACGGACGATGTGTTCAGGTCCCAGAGAAATCTTAAGTAAAACGTCCAAACATTCTGTACAGCTCTTACAAACAAACAAGTCGCGCGAGATAGAAATAGATCCACACACACACGCACGCAGACATAGCTACACACTTAAAATTGCATGCATACACTGTGACACACACACCCAGCGTACACACACACACATTCAGTGCACTCACACCATACCACACTAAGGACGAAAATCGGACATTTACATCACACACACACGGGCACACATAGGCACACACATATACACACACAGGCATCTACTCACACAACGTGACCAACGTAAACATGTACACTGATACTCGAATACTTCCGTAATCCTGCAAACACGCCCACTATAGGCATTTTATTTTCCCCCCTTTTTTTTGAAAATTAGTTAGTTGTTTACTATTTACATTCTGAAATAAGAAAGATATTTTCGAAAATATGTTTGTGTCTTCGATTTGCTTCGAACTGGCGGTAAAGGGGGGGAGGTCAGATGGGCCCCATCTGTCATAATCTGCTAAGGCTCCTAGATTTTTCTGGCTGCGCCCTGGGCTAAGAACCGTGTCGATTATGTCAGCTGAGGTCAGTGTATACATGGAGGGGGGGGGGAGAGGCGAGAAACAGACAGACAGGAAGGCAGATAGTTTAGACAGACAGACAGACAGACCTATAGATAGATAGATAGATAGATAGATAGATAGATAGATAGATAGATAGATAGATAGATAGATAGATAGATAGATAGATAGACCGATAAATAGATAGATAGATAGATAGATAGATAGATAGATAGATAGATAGATAGATAGATAGATAGATAGATAGATAGATAGATAGATAGATAGATAGATAGATAGATAGATAGATAGATAGATAGATAGATAGATAGATAGACAGGCTGACAGACAGACATAGACAGATAGACCTATTGATATATTTGCCCATTCTGACTGTTTGTTTGTGTTTCCCCCCAATGACGCAGTTTGAACAAAATGTTCCAAGTACTGTCTGTCTGCCAACTAGGAAATGTTCCATCAAAAAGGTCAGCACTGGAGGGAGAAACTATGGCTTAGTTCTGTGAAGAGAATGGAAAGGGGAGGGGCGGGGGAAGGGTTTTGAGGATGGAGGGGTGCGGAGTTTTAAAGGAACGGGCAAGCAACCTGCCGCTTTCTGAAAAGAAAGCAAAAAAAAAAAACAACGAACCACAAGGTGGTGGTGACACACAGAAACATCTGCACTCAGAAGACAACAACAACAAGAGATCATATAATCTGTTTGATATACTCACTGTTTTTTTTTTAAATACAAGGTTGTTAAGGTTGGGGGCAAAGAGAGTGGGTCTCGTGAGCAGTGGGTACCGAGGTCACAGGACAGCCACAAATGATGATGGAACGGAGTCAGTAAATATATATGTAATTCTCGAACTGCTCGATCGCAGCTGTAGATTTTTTTTTTGTAATTTCAAATCAAGATAAGAAGTAAATGTGAAACGAGAGCACATTCCCCCCCTTCCCCCCACCCCACGGGCCAATTACCAACATCAAGTCCCCTCCCACCCTCCTTCATTCATCCTTTAACAAACAACGAGTTTTTATAGTGAGCAATCCAAAATGGGAGAGTTGACGCAGAAAATGAAATGCCCTACATTAGAAGTGTGAGTGTGTGTGTGTGGGTGTGTTGGTATGGGGGGGTGTTGTTATTTACGTACGTGGCTTCAATTTACTAACCGATGCTTCATGCCAAAAAACCCAACAAACAGCTACATCTGTACAATAAATGTGTTGTGTGTTTGAGTTAGAATTGTCTGAAACCATTTGATACGGTTCCTATTTATTTGCTACGTACGTCTATTTTGACTCAATTAGTATGGAAGAGGTCTGGGTGCTGGGAGTGTCTTTAAAAGCAAAACATAAAATAGAAGATTTCCTAAAATATTTAGACAAACAAATAAAGATATTTACACACACACACAAACACACGTACACACACACACATACATATATATATATATATATATATATATATATATATATATAGAGAGAGAGAGAGAGAGAGAGAGAGAGATGGATGGATGGATGGATGGATGTGTTGAATGGACAGACAAGACAGACAGAAAGATAGATAGATAGATAGATAGATAGATAGATAGATAGATAGATAGATAGATAGATAGATAGATAGATAGATAGATAGATAGATAGATAGATGATAGATAGATAGATATGTGGAGAGATAGATATATAGAAAGATAGAAAGATAGAGAGAGAGAGAGAGACAGAGATCACAATTCTCATCACAAGCAATCTATAATTAAATAATTCACAAACAATGCTAACACCATCATACCCATTATCGAAATCAGGAGTCGATAACATAAAAGAAAAAAAAACCCTAGAAATCCACGAAAAAATAACACATAAATAAATCCAGGCGAAATAAAGAAACCAAACACTCTGCAGTCTGGAACTGGGTTTAGTTGTTTTCTTCAGTGTGGAGGGGGACAGAACCCCGAAAAACCACCGAGCATACGTATGTAGACTTCCTGCGATGCCGTGTGAGCGGCGGCCCGAGAGCAGACGTCTACAGGCAACTTCCCAGCATCCCCCGCTCATTACGTACGTGGGAATTGTTCCAACTTTTTTTTTAAATAAAAAGTTTTTCTTTTTTTTTCCGACAAGTGGGAGCTGCTTTAAGATGCCGCAGGATTGGGGGGGGGGGTTGAGGGGGGGCGGCGCTGGGCACCTGTCGGGGGAGTTTAGGCGGGCCCTGTTTGTGTTTAAGTTTTCAATTTAGAGAAGGAGAAAAAAAAAATAAAACGCACTGAAACTTATGTCACAGAATAAATGAAAAAAATCAAGGTTCGAGAACAAACTTTCACGATGTGTATAAGAAAGATGGCGGGAAACTATTAAGTTCTCTGTGTGTGCATCTGTGTGTGTGGGGGGGGCGGGAATATAAAAAAAAATCTAAGAATCTCAAAGTTAAATGTTAAACTGGGACAGAAACAGACTGGGCCGCCTATAGTTACACTGTCGAAATTATTTTTAGAGCATTTTCGAAAAAAAAATGCTCTATTGTCCCCGTTTTGTCTGTCTGTCTGTCCGTCATCACCCTAGATCTCAACAACCATAAGTCCTAGACCCATGATGTATATATCGTTTTGTAGGTCTTGGCCTGCCAAGAAAACACTTTGGTCCATTTCGCGATCTGACCTCTGAGGGACGAAAAAGGGGGCGTATTAAGTACCGTTTTTTACTATATAAGCTATATTAACAAAGGAGCGCCCTATATCTAAGCAACCATAAGTCCTAGACCCATGATGTATATATCATTTTGTAGGTCTTGGCCTGCCAAGTGTACATTAAAAGTCCATTTCGCGATCTGACCTCTGAGGGCCGAAAAAGGGGGCGTTTTAAGTACAGTTTTTGCTTATATTTTAAATATAAATAATAAAAGCTAATCAAAGGGGCTTAATCATTATTTATTTTTGTAACAGTTATTCAACATGATTACTTCCCTCTCTATTTATCTGCATACACGACAATGCTCTTAAATGTCATTTGTCCGAAACGGAAAATACTTAAATTGCTTGTTTGTTTTTTTTAAATTTTGCCAAAAAATGTCACGATGGCTCGGCTTTAAATTTTTTGGTTTTGTTTTGTTAATAAAAAGACGGTCAGAGTTGTTGGTGCATCGTTCGTTATAAAGAGTTTAATGGTTCTTGACATTACATTCAAATATATAAATATTTACATACACACAGCCCACCAAAAGAGGCCGGCGGAGATGAAGGGTGCCTCCACTGACCGTCACAACGGGCGTGGCGGTGAAGCAAAAAAAAGTGGGTCAGGCTGGGCTTGTTTGTTGTTACGTTGGTATCAGCTGATCATACTAATGACCAGTTTACTGGTGAGGCACTATCGGCGGGGGCGTAGGCGCAGCAGAGTTTGAAACCCTAGCGATGCCGGTTACTCTCTGGTATCTGTAAAGGCCACAAACAAACTATAAGGTTTATTGCTGCCAACAGCCATGTACCATGACGTTTACTGCACGAACGAGAGATATAACATTTCATTCTGACAGTGGAAGAGTTCGGTCTTTCGTTTTATTTGAGGCCCTATGCAAAGGTACGTTTGGGGGACCACATACCAAGGTACATTTGGGGGGACACATACCAAGGTACATTTGGGGGGGGACACATACCAAGGTACATTTGGGGGGGGACACATACCAAGGTACATTTGGGGGGGGACACATACCAAGGTACATTTGGGGGGGACACATACCAAGGTACATTTGGGGGGACACATACCAAGGTACATTTGAGGGGGACACATACCAAGGTACATTTGGGGGGACACATACCAAGGTACATTTGGGGGACACATACCAAGGTACATTTGGGGGGACACATACCAAGGTACATTGGGGGGGGGACACATACCAAGGTACATTTGGGGGGACACATACCAAGGTACATTTGGGGGGGACACATACCAAGGTACATTTGGGGGGACACATACCAAGGTACATTTGGGGACCACGTACCAAGGTACATTTGGGGGACACATACCAAGGTACATTTGGGGGGGACACATACCAAGGTACATTTGGGGGGACACATACCAAGGTACATTGGGGGGACACATACCAAGGTACATTGGGGGGACACATACCAAGGTACATTTGGGGGGACACATACCAAGGTACATTTGGGGGGACACATACCAAGGTACATTTGGGGGGGGACACATACCAAGGTACATTTGGGGGGACACATACCAAGGTACATTTGGGGGGGACACATACCAAGGTACATTTGGGGGGACACATACCAAGGTACATTTGGGGGGGACACATACCAAGGTACATTTGGGGGGGGACACATACCAAGGTACATTTGGGGGGGACACATACCAAGGTACATTTGGGGGGGACACATACCAAGGTGCATTTGGGGGGACCCCTTTGCAAAAGGTGCATTTTGGTGCTTTAGACAAAAGGTGCATTTAGGGGCCACAGGTAAAGGGTCAATTCGGGGGGGGGGGGGTCTATACAAAGGTACATTCAGGGCCTTGTACACTGGTGCATTTGGGGCTCAAGACATTAGAACATTTGGGGGGGGCCCTAGACAAATGGACCTTTCGGGGCCCTGGTAAAAAAAAACCTCCTTTTAAAGCTTTACAAATATTTGCGCCTCTAACAGCCTTAAAAAAATTGGGTACCTGATTCTTCTAGCAGGCCCCTAACTATCTAATACGTCTCTCAATATGGCTATGGGGGTGGGGGGGGGGGTAATAGCAAAAAACAGTGTAAGGCCAATTAGTGGTTGGTAGGGGGAAAGATGAAAAAAACAACCCATCTCATCCTAACCAGGGACACTGTCATGTTGTAAATGACCCTTAGGCCAACCCCATTACTGACCAATAGTGTCATGGACTGTCTGGCTCCTCTAACTAACACCAGGACGGACACTACACTACACATGGCCGTAATGATCACAGTGACCTTCTCCATATATAGCGGACGCGATCACGGCCCAGAAAAGAGATCAGCCGGAGGACTGCAAAGAGAAACTACTGCACACCCT
>JAGDYQ010000032.1:5482113-5484177 GCA_021962125.1 Bulinus truncatus | reverse complement strand
CCAGGGACGTGCTGGTCAGGGAAGCGTTGGTCAGAGACGTGCTGGTCAGGGAAGTATTGGTCAGAGGTCAGGGAAGTGTTGGTCAGAGACGTGCTGGTCAGGGAAGTGTTGGTCAGAGGTTAGGGAAGTGTTGGTCAGAGACGTGCTGGTCAGGGAAGTGTTGGTCAGAGACGTGTTGGTCACGGAAGTGTTGGTCAGAGACGTGCTGGTCAAGGAAGTGTTGGTCAGGGAAGTGTTGGTCAGAGGTCAGGGAAGTGTTGGCTGGTTTGTGACATACTGGCCTGGGATGACGCGACACTATTCGGTATGGGCCCTTTAAGTTAAGACATAATAAATAAATAAAACAAACAGTTTAATCATATATAATATTATTCATTTCCAGTGTGCGTTAGATCGAAAGCGGAAAACAAGAATTCAAAATGGCGTCATCCCCTGTGTCTCGATTCAAAGTTTTTTTTTGATATTATCTACAGTTTTCAATAGTTTCTGTGCTTTTAATTATGAAATGTAAAAGTCCCCAATATCAAAAATTAATAATTAGCATATAATATCATTCAAATCATTGTAGTTTTTATTACAACAGAGCATTTTACATCGTCAGACGTAAACAATAGTAATAATCGAAAATCTCCGACGTCGGCGACGATAAGACTATTGACCGCGTTTTCGTATCTAATTTCGTAAATAAAGTCAATATAATATTTTAAAAAAGAAATTCTGCAAATTTCTATACTAATTAAGTTCTCAGCTTTTATACTATTTATTTTTTAAAATAAATACGGCTTTGAATTATTTCTTCATTACAAAATAACAATATAGGCCTAAAAAACTAGGTCAAAAGGCAATGAAAACATAACCGAGGAATATTTTTCCTATAGTACATTAAAATTTCATTTATATTGGTTGGCGCGGTGGCAGGATGGTTATGCAGCTTGGACAATGTTCACTTTTATGCAGACTCTCCGGGTTCGATTTCGCCCAGTGACATTTATTTTTATTGTTTTTTTTTTCAGAATATATCCTTTTAGTTGCTTTAATGAAAAGTAACTAATTAGATCTCTTTGAAATTTTTTTTAATTTAAATAATTTATCTTTTAGGATGTTGTAAGAAAAAGAAACAACAACTAATTGGATTTTAAATTTTTTCATAACTTAAAAAAAAAATTAACACAGAGGCGTAACTAGGGTTTGGGGGGGTGGTCCAAAATCGAAAGTCCCACCGGGCTCCTGCTTTAGGGAGCCCCCAAAATTATTTTTTACATTAAATATTAAGTACATAATCTCATGTCATGGTATCGAATGTCAAAATGCAGGGCCCCAAAATCCTAGGTTCGGCAATGGCTTAACAAGTCTATCTTCCTGCAAAGGCTTTGCAGGGTACAGCTAGTCTATATTAAGAATTAATATCATTTTTTATTGTATGCGATTTATGTGGAATGTAACAACATCGAACTAATTTATGATATAATATACAACCTTTAACTTAACTAAGTACAAAAGATTTTAAATAAGCTAAAACCACGCAGAGGTCCGATAAAAAAAAAAACGACCCAAACCTGTCGGTAAACCGCCAACATAGCTTCACTTTTTCGGCCCTTTCGTCATTTTAACCAGAGAGCCCATGCCCAGAGGTTATATCTCTGTCGGCCCCTTCCCATACACACATGTACATATGTATACCGAAAAGAAAATTTAAAAACAAATAAATCAATGTAACCTCCCATCTAGTGTTGCTCACAAAACAAAGACGCAACTCAACAATGAAAGCATTTGCACACAGATGTATCCAGGTTATATGTACATAGCGGGGGGGGGGGGGGTGAGAGCATGAAATACTTTCAAGGTCTGAAATAGTAAACGTCCAGACACACACACACACACACACACACACACACACAGACAGACTAGATGAGCAGTTTCACACGACAGACCGATGTGGAGCTGAAGAAGAATCTCAACCCTCCGCCCACACCGGCAGACCGCCCACAGAGCTCCGGGTCTGTAATCTGCAACAAAGACCAGGAGTTGCCGCTCTCATTTTTCAGAGAAACAAAAAGAACAAAT
>JAGDYQ010000032.1:5472113-5479613 GCA_021962125.1 Bulinus truncatus | reverse complement strand
AAATAACCACCTAGCCTACCGATCAAGCCAAAGGGGATATAACTCTATGCAAATGTTTTGCAGGGTACAGCTAGTATATATATATATATATATATATATATATATATATATATATATATATATATGTGTGTGTGTGTGTGTGTGTGTGTGTGTGTGTGTGTGTATATATATGTGTGTGTTTGATGTTATGATTTTCTGTTTACTTTTAACTGCAGTGTTATAAAAAAAATGTAAAGTCTTTCTTTTATATTAAATACCATGTTTACATTCCATGTTGTATACTTTAAGTTGTGAAAAAACTCAACTTGCTATTGTTGCATACTTCCGCCTGGTTCTGGAAAGTCAATACAAGACTAAACAAAAGCTTCCCTGTTATTAATATGTTTTGTTTGTAGATGATAATATTAAGGCAATTTTTTTTCTTAGTAATTTTAAGAAATGTTATGCATGGACTTAAAATTAATAAAGTCGTTTATTGTCTTATAGAATCTACACCTTGATGTCTTCTGACTAAATTAGAACAGGTCAATAGGTTCCAAGATTTAATCGAAGGACAAATCCACAAACCCGCAGCAAGTGTAACTAATTAAAAGCTTATAAAAAAAAAGAACAAAGGTTGTATGTAAACAGGCGACATACATAAGTGTGCACCTAAGCATCTTCCCTGGGTCAATGGATGAAATACTGGCCCCTGGGTCAATGATGTCTTATAAATGTTTTAGCGGACACTGACAGTCATGCTGAACATAGCGTGTCTATTGTGTGTGTCTATTGTGTGTCTATTCTCTCTATTACAATAACGTAGACACAGAGTGTGTGTCTTAAGACACTAAGCAGTACGTTCCAATCAACTAATGGAGAACTTAACGAGGCATCTCACTAGGAGGACTGTTGTGGGTGGGGGTGGGAGGGGGGGTTGAGTCGCACTTTTCACTGGAGTCAATACAACCTAATCACCCGGGTCAGGCTAGTGCGAGACGACAAGTCAAGCATGTCTAATAGATGGGTCAATTGTGTTTTAAGACATTCATCGTGTCAAGAATGCTAATAGACGGGTCAATTGTGTCTTAAGACATACATGCCCCACTATTATATTCAGCTACCATCATTGTGTTGTGATAAGTAGTTTCATCAAGGAGTCGAATATTCACGTGAACTGTCCCCAATTTGTGATCACACATGTGATTTATTTGCGTACTTGTGGATAAAGTATCACTTCTATACTGACAATGATGACAATATACTCAGCTCTATACTGACAATGATGACAATATACTCAGCTCTATACTGACAATGTTGACAATATACTCAGCTATATACTGACAGTGATGACAATATACTCAGCTATATACTGACAGTGATGACAATATACTCAGCTATATACTCACAATGTTGACAATATACTCAGCTCTATACTGACAACGTTGACAATATACTCAGCTATATACTCACAATGATGACAATATGGTCGGCAACCATTTGCGCTTTATTTTGTTTTGTAGTGCTCTACATTTTCCCACCATAGCCGGCGCTGCTATGAAAAAAGTAACACCGCGGGGGACACATAAAGAAAAGGCCGTTGGGCGTAAACTGGTGATCCTAACCAACATCTGCGCCAACGATGTACCGAGACATGTATCTAATCAATCGGAATAATGGGGAAATTTAAAATTGTTGAGCTAGATATTTAACTATTTTGTTTAAAGCCAAAGGAAAAGAATGGATATGAATCCGACAGTGATTTTTTATTCAACTGAGAAAGGACTAAAAACAAACATTTTCAAAGTTTGCCGCGTTAGTAAACTGTGTGTGTTCTTCAATGTAACACATGCGTCTAAAGCAATATGACTATTTGTAAAACTCAGTATTTTGATCTGATAATGTCAAACAATATGAGACACTGTTGGGTGAAAGTCTATATTTCGATTTGAAAATAACATACAACATATATGTGATATAGTTGAGTACAACTTTTTGTTTCGGTCATATTGTACCGTACAACAACACGTTCACGGATGGGTTAAGCTCTGTGTTCAGATAATATTGTACCATACAACAATATGAGGTATCTTGAAGAGGACACGTATTTGGGTAGAAAACTATATATAATGTTGGCATTCCTCTATTATTAACTGTAAGTCATCTCTATAAACATATTTCGTCCAGGTATAATTGGTCAGTTACAGGACATCACAACAACCGGGCTACAGCCAACACAGTGTCACGAGTTTCATTGAATGATACCAACATTCACACCACTCCTTCCAGCGCAAGGGAGCTAATGAAACATTTTCCACCTTTGATTGGGAATGATATACCGCCAGTAGGTGGGGAGGGGGGGCATGACGTACCTGACATCTTGAATCAAAAGTACCCCAGACAGCGAGGTATCAGGAGATTGTAGAACAACTCCACTAATGAGGTGGACGTTTACCATCTAGCTAAAACTAATAAATTCAACATCAGAAGTCTTCATACTATTGGTAATGGTTGGAGGTGCGGGGGGGGGGGGAGGTGATAGGAGGAGAGGGATGGTATTAGAAAATGTCTGTTAAGATGAATATTTTTAATATCAGATAATGTATACTTAGCTCCACGGAGATAAACTAACCTGTGTGATTAAAGGGAAGTCACCCTGTGATATATTTTACATGATTACATGATTATCCCCCTTTCCAGCCTCGATATATTAGCCCCACCCCCGACCCCATCCTAGAGTTATTATTTCCCCTATTTCCGCCATCCATTACCAATCTCTGTATGTCAGGTAAATGAAGATAACGAGAGAGAAAAAAATGCGTGCATTATTAATGATAATAATAACGCAATAATGTATAAATGATGCCTTTGATAATTGTAGAGCATTGTCTTGATAATTTAATGTGGTCGTGTTCTGTGTTGTTGTTTTAATTCATGTCATCAATCTTGTGTGCGGAGTCGACCATTGTCTTCATAGGCGCAAACTGGCTAAACACACAAACACGCTGAGACACTGACCTAAACACATGTACAGCAATCAATGATTACACACACACACACACACACACTAATACATTATGAACACCTTATTGTACTTCGATATGGAGGTGACCATAATGACGTGTATTTATTGGATTGACACCTACATAAGTATCTTACACACGACACATTCATGTTTATTAATTAAAACCCATCTAAATTCATGCCCACAGTCAAAATTCACATATTGGATCTAAATATATTTACATATATCTCTATTTACACATCTACATTTTGACTTGTACATTACTATGTACTTATACATTTATATTAACATCAATACACTTTTATGTACTACTGTATTTACAATTATGTAGCGCTATCTAAATTCATTTCCAAACTTCCATATTTCCATCTCCACTTTACATTAGACAGATTATCAGCACCAGAAATCCGAAAAAAAAGTGTCTGCCTTAAGTTGTAAAAGAATCCCAGAGAGAGAGAGAGAGAGAGTAACAAATGAAATGAGTGAGTTCATCTTTAGCAACTGTCGTGAATCAAGGGCCCTGGGGCCAGGCTACATTGGAATCTACTAGATCAGGAGGAGAAACGTCAAGAAAAGGAAGCGGTTTCCTCCCCTCGATTCCGTTTAACCTTTCAGGGTTTTTTCCAATAATGAAGAGTTCCTCGCATTTAACTTATTGCCACTACCTCCCCTCTCTCTCCCTCCTCTACACAGCAGAAAAGGGGGGGGGAGGTGACGAGAAGAGGGGTGAAAGTTTGAGTTGAATGGGTTAAGAAATCTGTACAGTTTCTCACTCCTTTTAAATTATCCATGATAAATTGAGCCCGTATAGCATCCATCTGATCAGGCTGAGTGTAACGGTGTCAGGGACTACAGTGCACTCAATACTGAAGTAGGAACAGGACAGACATACATAGTTTCAAAATTATAAACATTAAGGGAAGGGGTGGCTCAGAGTCCATGAAGAGTTTATTACAAGTCAATAGGATAATACAGATACATTCCACTCATGGACAGTAATAGGATAATACAGATACATTCCACTCATGGACAGTAATAGGATAATACAGATACATTCCACTCATGGACAGTAATAGGATAATACAGATACATTCCACTCATGGACAGTAATAGGATAATACAGATACATTCCACTCATGGACAGTAATAGGATAATACAGATACATTCCACTCATGGACAGTAATAGGATAATACAGATACATTCCACTCATGGACAGTAATAGGATAATACAGATACATTCCACTCATGGACAGTAATAGGATAATACAGATACATTCCACTCATGGACAGTAATAGGATAATACAGATACATTCCACTCATGGACAGTAATAGGATAATACAGATACATTTCACTCATGGAGAGTAATAGGATAATACAGATATATTCCACTCATGGACAGTAATAGGATAATACAGATACATTCCACTCATGGACAGTAATAGGATAATACAAATACATTCCACTCATGGAAAGTAATTAAATCATAAGTTACACCTTACTTTAAGGCATCTGTTAGATGAAGGCTGTTACAATAGTGCATGTTGAATCTACCATTGTAGGAAGCCTTTAGAATGGGGGGGGGGGGGTCATAGGGCTGCTGAATTTTAACAACATACGTTAACACGATCAGTATCGTAACGAGACTAAGTGGAACCCCCGGGGGGGGGGGGGGCGGGGACTCTGAAAACAACAATCCATTCACGTTCCAAAAAGTACTAAAGTACCACAGATGTCGCCCCTGGAAGTAAGTGCCGCCCGGGGTGGATCCCCGCTAAGGTTACGCCACAGAACTTTCTCGTACGAGATGTAAACGCCGGGAGGGCGCAGTCTTGATTTGGAACGAATTGAACTCACAGCATCTGATAAATGTAGCCCCTTCCCCGTACCCCTCTTTCTATTCAACAAACAAACTTTTAAAATTATGTCCCTTAATGATACATTTTAGAACATCTTCGTGAAATAATGGCATAATTCAGAACATCAGAGTTTCACTTACAAAAAATTATTTCTTTTTTTTTTTTATGTTTGTTATTTCAAAAGACGCTCCTGTGAAATGACGCAATCGTGTTTCTATGTCGTTGTAAATTGTGTCTTTTAGTTCGCGGCTACAGAAGAAGACCCACGACGTCAATAATAAACAGTGTTGATAAAACAACCAGCAGGTTCTCATACAAGTCCAGCACATTAATGGGAGAATATTTCATAAGGCTGTCCTAAAGTTGTCGTTGTTTTTACCGCCCCGTTAGTTTTGAACCAAACTGCAGTTATTTGTACTAATCTGGTTTGATTTCCTCCTTATAGAACACATCAAAACAATTGTCCAGATTTTTGTCAATGCTAATAGAGAGCCACGTGGGAGCCACATTGCCATAATGTCAAATCTGAAAGGCGCAAGTAAAAAAAAAAAAGGTTACTAATGCAATGAGGGGCCGTAGTTTACCTTGGTGGTGGGGGGAGGGGGCATCTCAGCTGACGGCCACATGTGACTTTTGTTTATTGTTGGAAGCTCCTATCTGCTAGTGTTGATAATCCCTTTGAAAATCTCCACTACAAAGCAGGAATGGCTGGATCCGCCAGCCACGACAAGTGAAATGATCCGATCTTTGTGCCATCAAAAGTTGAGCAATGAATGTAGGGACCACCAGGGTTATGAGACAACACAAACAACATTCAGAGTGGCTGGACTATTGGCTAAGAGGGCTAGAGGTAAAAGACCACCAGAGATATCAGACAACACAACAACTTTAAGTAGGCGTTGTGTTATTGTTGTCTGTGGCTATGGCTTGCAAAAAGAATATATATTGGAGATGCATGCTGAACATTTGTACAGCTAAAAGAAAACATGGTGTGTACCAATACCAAACCTTGTTGGAATTTTTTAAAAATTGATAAAAATAAAATATAAAAAAATTGCTAAAAATATTTTTCAGGCTTCGAAACTGTGCTAAGTTAAAATCAAAGCGAGATAAATAATAGTTGTGTCCATTGAAGAAACAGTTGGAACTGGTATAGTGTGATGTTGTGTCCATTGAAGAAACAGTTGAAACTGGTATAGTGTGATGTTGTGTCCATTGAAGAAACAGTTGAAACTGGTATAGTGTGATGTTGTGTCCATTGAAGAAACAGTTGAAACTGGTATAGTGTGATGTTAAATAGAGACCCACGCATACTTTCCTTTATTCTGTGTGATCAAAATGAAACGATTCTGACATATAAAACAGTTTCTTGATAAAGCCAGACTTATCTCCGAGAACCGATGTAAACATACGGAAGTAGACGGGGGGGGGTGAGGGGCTGTGACGTCTGGCTAACTCAGCACAATGACTGTATCTATTGCAATATGGACTAGATGGGTACAGACGGTGGGCCATTTAATCAATTACCTATTCACATGTACGACCCATGGACTTAACAAAGGTCACGACCCATTTTATCCCCCTCTTAACCTGAAGTTCTCCAAGCTCACATCTCGCGCGTGTTTCTGGGACCAGGGGTAAGTACCTACGTCACACACGAACATACAGACATAGATGGTCTCCCTTTACAATCAGACTAAACATTTTGTACTCATTCTTTTTTTTTTTTTTGAATTTATAATCTGTCCATCGATTGTACAAATTCATCTTATTTCACACCCCCCCCCCCGGATCAGATCAAAGTCTTAATGAAATTTCGTCTAATCAATATTTACACTGTACAAAGTTTGTTGATTCAATGTACTACTAATATAATTCTTTTCAATACCAACGCAGCCAAGTGAACAGGTTAGGAAAGTAAAATATCTTCGATACGGCAGTGAAGACGGGTATTTCCGAGAGAAACCAACATACATTTCTCATGCAGTCACACGACCACAACAAAACACACAAAGTGCTAGCACATATTTGCGTCTAGGGCTGAGTGATTTAAAAAAAAAAGGGGGGGGGGGGCAGTAATCCCTCATGAAATCAGCAAACTGTTTAATTTGTGAACAAGCCGTGCAGTGGAATGAGGTTTCTCTCTTGACACTCATCAACATTTAAAGAGTTAATTGAAAATAAATAGACGCGCTGCGAGCCTTTCATGATCAACTTCCGGAGTTAAAAGATCAACTGTTTTGCAGCTCTAGTTGCTCGCAGACATTTACCAACGGTCGGTTGATCTACTAGTGCATTAAGTCACACGGTCCTAATGGAAATAACGTGCCTTGCGGTTCCCGCTAGATTAACGATACGCGCCCAAAGTAACTTGGGTAGGCTGGTGTGTGTGTGTGTGTCTGTGTGTGTGTCTGTGTGTGTGTGTCTGTGTGTGTGTGTGTGTGTGTGTGTGTGGCGGAACATAGAAAACGTTCGAGTTAAAGTGAATGGATAATGTGTCATGAAAACATATTTGATTGGGTGGCTGGCTAGTGGTCACTCACCTCTTCAGTTAATTCGGTGGTCACAACTTGTGTAGCCATGGCTGTATAACACACAACAACCAATGTACTCAACTAAATGTTACAGACAATGTC
>JAGDYQ010000032.1:5453923-5471613 GCA_021962125.1 Bulinus truncatus | reverse complement strand
TGTGGGCCTATTTGTTTAGGTGTAGGCTCTATTTATTTAGGTGTAGGCCTATTTTTAGGTGTGGTTCTATTTGTTTAGGTGTAGGTCCATTTGTTTAGGTGTAGGTCCATTTGTTTAGGTGTGGTTCTATTTGTTTAGGTGTAGGGCCATTTGTTTAGGTGTGGTTCTATTTGTTTAGGTGTAGGGCCATTTGTTTAGGTGTAGGTCCATTTGTTTAGGTGTAGGTCCAACTGTTTAGGTGTGGTTCTATTTGTTTAGGTGTAGGGCCATTTGTTTAGGTGTAGGTCCATTTGTTTAGGTGTAGGTCCATTTGTTTAGGTGTAGGTCCATTTGTTTAGGTGTAGGTCCATTTGTTTAGGTGTGGGCCTATTTGTTTCGGCGATGTCCTATTCGTTTTATTGTAAGCATATTTGTTTATTTTATCACAAACTTTTGTCTTTTTGGAAAAAAAAGTTTGTTTCAAAAGAACAAATTTTATTTTGAAACATTCACTGATATACAATTAAATTTATTTAGTAAACTTTCAATATATTCTTCAAGTATATCTTTGAATATAAACATTTTTATAAACATTTAATTTTTGATTAGTATGTTTGTTTACTTTGTTTCGAAATTTACGTAATAATGTTTAGATTAAGTTTAGAGTCAATAGACTGAAATTACACAGCACATCGAAAATCTGTGAAGTAATAGTAACTTTTAAAAGTTTAGTATTCATTTCATACTAAGTAAAAGTATTTGTTTGATAATACATGTATTTTTTTAAACAGTAGTAACATAAAAAAAAGACAAAAAATTAAGAGTCTAGGTTAATTATTCAGCTAGTTGTGCATGTGAACTGCTTTATATTTCAACCATATGTAATATTTCATAATTTATTTATATTTTCCGAAATAGATATTAACCATAAAATGCCCAAGATGCTTTCAACCATCCCCCGTCTCCCAATCTCTTACAGTTTGCCAACCAGTGTATCATGTCTTTGTTAGTGGCGACACCGTCCCGGACAGTGGAACAATGAGCAGCATGTTCATATCAGATATAACTATTGGAATTAAAGATCCGTCAATATTCACTCCTCCCAGCATATGTCTTAACGAAACTGATTATAACAAGAAGGTATGCCCAATGTTACTACTATATCAAGAATACATGCTACATGTTTCTGTCATGACATGAATGTATGCTACATGTTTCTGTCATAACAGGAATGTATGCTACATGTTTCTGTCATAACATGAATGTATGCTACATGTTTCTGTCATAACATGAATGTATGCTACATGTTTCTGCCATAACATGAATGTATGCTACATGTTTCTGTCATAACATGAATGTATGCTACATGTTTCTGTCATAACACGAATGTATGCTATATGTTTCTGTCATACACGAATGTATGCTATATATTTCTATTTTAATTTAACAAGAAAGTGTGCAACATATTGTTGTCATAGCAAGAAAGTATGATATCGTATTTTCATTTAAAAACACTCATGACCGGATAAAGATGAAATCTGGTCTGATGCTGAGACAAGAAAATGCCTTTATTTTTTTTCTATGCAGAGATGTGTATGTATATGGCATCGGGCTCATGTCGTAAATTTGATTCACTCACACCAGAAACTATTTTTAAAAAGTGAATTTCCATTGTCATTTTCATAAATTTTAACGGCTTCATTTAATTTGCCATTTTAGCTCACAGTGTGCTAATTTTTTTTTTACATAACGGCACACCGAGCAATGAAATTTGAGATATAAGTGTAGATAGGAATAGGTTATTGCGACGAAAAGCTCATTGATATTTGAGATGGGATATATAGGGATTTTAACAAGCCAAGTAAACCTAGTTTATTATGTAAGTTGCATAATTTTAATTCACCCTGGTGGAGTTAACGGGGTGTGCCCTGAATAGTTAAAGGTCCCACAAAACCCTAATTTTACATTTGTAATGTTACATTAGCAATCTAAGCTTATAATAAGCGGCCCGTTTTTCTTTGACCTTAATCCGCTACTTTTACCTCACAAGAGCTAATACATATCGTAATATTTGCAAGGAAGCAACATACTTCATTTATTTATTAATGAGTATATATATATATATATATATATATATATATATAGTTTACTTGCTGAGAAATACGAGATATAGTAGCCGGATATCTTCAGTTTTAGGAAGTAAAACTTGGAACAAATCAGTGAATTAATAGGCTAACATATCATACAGTCGTCTGGTGGTGGGGGATGGGGATTGATTGGAACAGATTGGAAAGTACCTTTAATTAGAATAAAACTTTTAATTGTATTTATCGTTTCAGATCCGGCCAACCAGATCATCCCGACTGTTTCAGAAACTAGCGAAAATGTTTTAAGCTCATCATGGACTTGATATCCTTCTGAGAACATTTTTTCACCTAAATCTAGCAACTGTGCCTATTTAAAACATTTCCTTGAAAATGGATTATAGATTAGATATACATAAACAAATGATAATAAACTTTCTTTATAAGACTGATTTGTTTACTTAAGTTTGACAAAGAGTGTTTGTAATTTGTTTTAAATTTAAAAAAAAAATATTGCATAGTAAAATTTATATAAATTGGAACTATAAATATTTTATTTGTAAAAAAGTTCCCTTCTTAGCCCTAACGGGCTTTCGGGGCATCTGTTTCTATAATCTCGGCATATGAAGGATTGTGTGGTTAGCACAACGCCGAGCCGCCTTTACTTTCCCAACTTAAGTCAGGTACCCATTTAAAGCTGGGTGGACTTGTGGGACGACTTTGTACCGAATTTCACCTGGAAAAATTCCACGGGCCTCACCGAGGATCGAACCGAGTATCTACACCACTCGGCCATCCGTCCCACATTTTATTTGTATTACTAATGAAAATAAAGCACAAAATTATATATGAATGCTTGTACCAAAATATATAATACACATCAGGACTAAATCGCTTGCTATACAAATAAATTTATAAATCATATAAGGGTTTACT
Organism: Bulinus truncatus; assembly: GCA_021962125.1. Classification (NCBI taxonomy): domain Eukaryota; kingdom Metazoa; phylum Mollusca; class Gastropoda; family Planorbidae; genus Bulinus; species Bulinus truncatus. Next base: position 5,468,614 of record JAGDYQ010000032.1, on the reverse strand, counting down.
TAGGTTTACATAAGTAATTATAAGCATCAAATATTAAATTATATCATGTAAGGGTTTGGTCTAACATACACATGTCATTATTTGCATGAAATATATTAACTACATGCAGTGGTTCTCTGACTTTTTCACTGAGTGGGGAGTAACGAAATAGTGTGACACTTGCTAATGATAACACATTTTTTGATTGGATACTAGCTAATAACTCAATTTTGATTGGATCAAAAGACAAAAATGTCGTCAAGCGGACAAAAAAAGAAGACACGATAACTAGGAAAAAAAATTTCGGTCTGCTATCTGAGAAAAAACATGTCAGTTTAACTAATTCTGACAGTGGTGTGATCAGAATTTTTATAGCAAGTCAGGTTCTTGAGTTATTAGACTTTTACATTTTTGATTAAATTGCATGTTGTGGCTCACACAGTGGCTAAATGGCAAAACGAAGTTTATGCCATTTGTGGTACCAATGATATGGCGAGACCCAAGAGATCATCATTCGGACTTCTACTTTTGCATGACACCAGGTAGACCTATATGATGTACAAATCATTGCTAAGCCACATCCTGGTGTACGGATGGGAATCTTGGACCCTACATGCATAGACAGTAGGGAGGAGTGAAAAAAATGTTTTTTCTGAATATATTGTTTGGATAGCTATAAAAACTTGTGGCAAAAAATTAGACAATTTAAAGAATATCTTGAGGTTCCACAGTTGACCTAAAGTATAGGCATATTTCGATAAATAAAGCAATAATCTTTAAAAAACCAAATTTATATATACAACATATTCATGTTGTTGTTTACCTTTTTAACAGTCTATACAGACGTTACATGTAAAAAAAAAAAACCATGTATTTGAAGGGAAAACACATGTGTAAGGACATAGGCAGACATAGATAAATAGACAGACACTTTGTTAGATAGACAGACATATAGATTGATAGATAGTTATATAGACAGACAATTAATTATTGTATCAATGTAGATGTTAGAGGGAATTCCCTGTAGTACGGTGACGCACCTAATGAATGGGTTATTGAACGGGGAGAAAAAAGGGACGAGACGGACGGTTGACGAGGAAAGAGATAGAACATTGTTTTGGTTATTTTTGTTTTTCATTAACTCTGAAGGAGCCTACATATAACTGTAGTTGGGAAAAAGTCTGCCTTCATTGTTCTTGTAAAAACATTTAACTTCATTTTTTTAATACACACAATTAAGGAAAATTAATTTTTTTTTTGTGACATTAGATTAATTCTCTTTACCTCTGAAGGATCCTACTTTTGTAGGTGGTTAAAGATTTGCCTTCATTGATTTTGAAAAGAAAAAAAATGATCATAAGGAGACTAAACCATACAATCAATGTATTTTTTTTTATTGAGATTTGATAAATGAGATTTGTGGTATAGACTTATTTTGATATATTTTGAGACACAGAGATATGAGATAATTTTAATGATACTTATGACGATGAGTATTGAAGAAATGTGTTCATGATTTTTTTTTATTTAGATTTGTATTTTTGTGACATTTTGTATTCATATTTGATATGGACTTGGTACTTTTTTTTTGTAATATAATTGTAATACATGATTGTTAATTTTGTATTTAAAAAAAAATGCGTACTTTGTACGAATTGTTTTTACCGAGAGGGAAAGGTGATGTAAGGACATAGGCAGACATAGATAAATAGACAGACACTTTGTTAGATAGACAGACATATAGATTGATAGATAGTTATAGAGACAGACAATTAATTATTGTATCAATGTAGATGTTAGAGGGAATTCCCTGTAGTACGGTGACGCACCTAATGAATGGGTTATTGAACGGGGAGAAAAAAGGGACGAGACGGACGGTTGACGAGGAAAGGAAAGAGATCATTGTTTTTGACACCCTTGTTTTATTTGAGTTTGGGAAAGGTGTACAATCAGGAAGGAGCTAGGAGGAGGTATTATGTATTGAAGCTGCAACATGATAAACTATTCTTTATAGTTTCTGTAATTAAAGTAGTATTGATTGTTTTAATCCAAATTGACTTCCACGTTTTATTGGAATTGTTTGTGGAACAGTGTCCATTTGTATGAATAAGATAAAATCAAAGAAACCACCGCAACCACCCCTGACAACATGCAAACTGTCTAACTTGCTTTTATAGCTACAAATGATGTTGGGCTTTGGTGTCCAGTTTTTGGCATTTTCGATCTCGATTCCAAGCGTGCTTTTATGAATCCGTCGCGTTTTTCTGGACCACACACCACTTTGAAAGCTTCTGTAACTAACTAGATATGTCTCTCTACTGACCGGGTGTGACAAGGATAGATGGCGAAATGCATGCGGTAGCAAGTTTTTATAGCTATCCAAACAAGGTATTCAGAAAAAAAAAATTTCACTCCACCCTAATAGACAGGGGGAAGTATACAGGCATCTAAGACCAGGTCTTTACGAAAACTTGAAATCTCATACATGGACACGACCAATACCTGCGTCAGGGAGTAGCAGTCAGGTGGGTCCTCAGGAACCAATCAGACCTCATGACCCTGAGCAGGGTGCCCTTGAGGGAGCGCAAAAGAGAGGCCGCCCTAGAAAGAATTGAATTGCAAGCATTAAAGAATTTAGATTTTTAATTATATCATGTTTATGAAGTGTAATACATAAGCCATACAAAAATTGTCAGTTTCATGACAATGTTAACTATGAAAACAGTTTACTTTTTAAAATCCATTATAACGAAACATTTCTCATAATAGTTCAAGTCTTTGTAGTGAGATCCGTTGAAACGATGTATCACTCACAATATGCCAAGTTGAATTTAAGTCAACTTCTCTTTTTGATCTTATATTCCGTTTTGTCTGTTTCAATGATTGTGACTGAATTCTTTGAGCACATGTTGTATGACGACGTTTCTTATCCTCGGTGCTGATGTCTGAATTATGACAACATAGAAATTCCAGCAGATATAAAACTGAAGACTTTGGTCTTATTGTAGTCAGTCTGTCTGCACGTGTACACAAGAGATGGATCAAGTTTTGTTCCTTGTGGCGGCTGTACTTGTAGTTTTTTCTTCAGCGGCGCCACTGGACACAATTGAGGTCAGGCTCAATATTTCTAGAAAAAAAAAAATTAATTTTAATGGAATCGACATGATATATTACTTATAATTCCTGTATATCATGTGAAATATTTTCACAGTAAAGTGATAAGTAAATCCAAGCGAACAATAGAAGTGTTAATGAATGTGTGTATTTTATGTTTATGTATTGTATATTTATGTTTATGTATTGTATATTTATGTATTGTATATGTATGTTTATGTATTGTATATGTATGTTTATGTATTGCATATGTATGTTTATGTATTGTACATTTATGTATTGTATCTGTATGTTTATGTATTGTATATTTATGTTTATGTATTGTATATGTATGTTTGTGTATTGTATATGTATGTTTATGTATTGTATATTTATGTTTATGTATTGTATATTTATGTTTATGTATTGTATATTTATGTTTATGTATTGTATATGTATGTTTATGTATTGTATATGTATGTTTATGTATTGTATATTTATGTTTATGTATTGTATATGTATGTTTATGTATTGTATATATATGTTTATGTATTGTATGTGTATGTTTATGTATTGTATATTTATGTTTATGTATTGTATATGTATGTTTATGTATTGTATATTTATGTTTATGTATTGTAGATTTATGTTTATGTATTGTATATGTATGTTTATGTATTGTATATTTATGTTCGTATAATGCCTTAATACACATTAAAGTAATAGAGTTGCTTAAATGACGCTGAAACTTGTTATTAGACATTTCTGTTTGGTTATAATTTTGTTACATTTAATAAACACGCCCTAAACACCTTAAGATACCACATTGTCATACATAATAGGTCACCGATCCCTTCTAAGAGATGCACTTTAAAAAAAACAACACCTAAGTTTAAGCTGGCACTTTATGTAATATAACAACAATACTTTTGTAGAATTATTTGTAAATTTTACTGAATCAATAGTACAAAAATGTTTTTAAATTCTTTTTTTTTTTAACTTTGATCAGGTGACAGTTATAGATCATGGTGAGTACACATTTAAGTACACATTTAAGTACACATTTAAGTACACATTTAATATGTTCTCTGTATTTCAAACTGAAAACTTGAAAAGAAAAACAAACCAAGAAAACCATAAAACATATTTTCATAGAAACTGTTTCTTTTTTTTTTCAAACTGTCCTTCGTTGACTAATTATTTGAAGAAATAAAAATGTTTACATTGATGTTTTTCAGTTTCTGTAAGACCTGGATTAAAACAAAATAAATTCCAGTCTGCTGTCCTGGACATTTTGTCCAGCTGTATGCTGTTCTACCATTCCCTTTTAGCCGTTCGCAAGTGCATATGTCCACACTTCTCCAAGATCACGCGCACATATATTTTTTTAGTAGGCCTACACACTGTTGAGTGGCGCACACACAATTTTAATTTTATTCCAAAGTTGCGCAAAGCCAATATTGTTTGCCGCAGACAGCTTGCGGAAAAATTAGAGGAAACATTGTGGTGAACTTGTCCCCAAATATTAATGTCATAATACACCTGGCCGTAAGGAGTATAGAGGTGTGGAGTGTGTTTCAGACATTGTTACCTGTGATGTTTATAAATGGTGGAATGTGTTTCAGACATTGTTACCTGTGATGTTTATAAATGGTGGAGTGTGTTTCAGACATTGTTACCTGTGATGGTTATAAATGGTGGAGTGTGTTTCAGACATTGTTACCTGTGATGTTTATAAATGGTGGAGTGTGTTTCAGACATTGTTACCTGTGATGGTTATAAATGGTGGAGTGTGTTTCAGACATTGTTACCTGTGATGTTTATAAATGGTGGAGTGTGTTTCAGACATTGTTACCTGTGATGGTTATAAATGGTGGAGTGTGTTTCAGACATTGTTACCTGTGATGTTTATAAATGGTGGAGTGTGTTTCAGACATTGTTACCTGTGATGTTTATAAATGGTGGAGTGTGTTTCAGACATTGTTACCTGTGATGTTTATAAATGGTGGAGTGTGTTTCAGACATTGTTACCTGTGATGTTTATAAATGGTGGAGTGTGTTTCAGACATTGTTACCTGTGATGTTTATAAATGAAGAAACAACCAGCAGCGTGTTATATGGAAAAGTACAAACTTTACAATAGAATATAATTAACGATGAAAAAAAATTAACAGCTGCGAAATGTAACACTGGTCACTGACCATTCGCAAGATATAGTTAGCAAGCTAATAATCTAAGTTCTAAGGTGAATAAATTTTATTTTTTTGTTATTGACTTTCACAGATGACATACAAGAGTCAAACGGTGGATCACTTGTGTACACAGACCATGGGACAGTCATCATTGGGGACATGGAGATTGACCTGGTGAGTATCACATTGTCATCTGTTTAGTATCACATTTTCATCTGGCGAGTAATGAAACAACCAAAAAAAAAATTAAAAAGACATTTAGTGCGAAATAAAATAACATTTATAAACAATAACATCTAGAGACAATAACATCTAGTGACAATGACATCTAGTGGCAATGACATTTAGTGACAATGACATCTAGTGACAATGACATCTAGTGAGAAATACAATCAATCAAATATATTGTTAAAAAATTATAATTAAGACGATACACATGCCGTCTAGTCCGTTGAATAACTGGCTATAGAGGCACTCTGATTTGACTCACAAAATTCTAATGCCATTCTAGTACCAAAGAATACTGTGAAGGTGAAGATGCTGCACCTTGCTGGTGGCAAAGTAAGTGCCCCCCTCAGCCCCCCCCCCCCCCGTCCCCCCAGCTAAGCGACTGCATCTTGTTAGCAATTTTAATGAATACTGAAATAAAACATTTAGGAAGAAATACGTTAAAAACTAACGAATAAAACAGATAGCGTCTACTGAGTAATGCAAATAACATATAATGGAAAAAGATGACATAATACAATTACATTGTATGAGTAATACATTGAAACATAGTGAATAGCACACATATCATAATTAGCAATACAAATGGCATATGGAGTGGCATCCAGTGAACAATGGGACATCTTGTGAATATTAAATAATAAAACATAGTGAATAATAAAATATGGCATCCAGTGAGTAATAAAATATGACATCTGTTGAATAATAAATTATAACGTCAAACAAGTAATAACGAATTCCCATCAGTGGTTCACCTTTAACCTACAACTTTTATGTCGAGTAAATACATGTCTTATACTATGACAAAAGTAGTTATAACTAGGGCTCGATTTACCGCCGGGGATATCCCCGGCACTGAGATCTGTCATCCCCGGCTCTGCTTAAGCTAATATATCCCTGCCGGGGATGAAACCATAGACATTTATCCACGGCTCTGCAGAAATTTTTTTCCATCCCCGGCACTGGTTTTTTCTTAAATCGAGCACTGGTTATAACCTATAATCCCAAAGATACTGGGGAATGAAAAAGAATTTCTCTTGTTTTAACAGAACCGAAACGCCGTGCTGAATCCAAGTCACAGATGGCCACAGGGACAAGTCTACTATACCATTAGTCAAAATTACTGTAAGTATTTGAACTATTTCAGGTATTTAAGGGATATTATGTTATTAAATAAACTTAATTCATGCATCAGCATTTCATTTCTTATTATAACAGGATCATGTGAATAGATCATATAATAATATACAATTAGCCAACGTTACTTAAGTCTAATGTAAGTTTAAAACAAGAGTTTAACAAGATTTAGTGAATAAAAGTAATTAAATACATGCTATAGAAAACAATTGATTTGGTGGGAGCAGCACTCATTAATTAACAACACTCGTTACAGCACTCATTAATTAGCAACACTCGTTCAAGAGCAACACTCGTTCAAGAGCAGCACTCATTAACTAACAACACTCGTTACAGCACTCATTAATTAGCAACACTCGTTAAAGTGCAGCACTCATTAATTAACAACACTCGTTACAGCACTCATTAATTAGCAACACTCGTTAAAGTGCAGCACTCACTAATTAACAACACTCCTTACAGCACTCATTAATTAGCAACACTCGTTCAAGAGCAGCACGAGTAATTTAAGATCCTCATTTATTCACCCGTGTGGTATATCATTTGTAATGTTCAAATTCAACGACTACAATTACAGCGTCAACCATCCATAACACAATCATTGCTGCCATGAGAGAACTGGAGCATAACGTCAACGGAGCTGCACAATGCATAAAGTTTGTGCCCAGGACCAATCAAGCCAACTATATAGAGATCCACGCTGGTACTGGGTTAGTACATTTATGTGTTAGCCATTTTTTTTTCTTTTTCGAGCAAGATAGAGTTAACGTGGCATCGCTGGTGAGTCGGCATAGAATTAGTTATTTGGATTGGTTGTTAACCCTTTAGAGTCTTCATTAGCGGGTTTGGTCAGCACAAATCACCCACTTATGTTTACAGGTTGACTAGTTAATTCATGATTCCTGGGGAACGTTCTGTGCTCATGGAGACATTGACTGCGATGCTAATCCAATACAGTGGTGGAAGCGAATGGTCGAGAGGTGTCAGGGCGTGACTGTCTACCAGAAGGTGCCGGGTCCTGTCCCGTCCGAGACACACGGGATTTGTTAAGGTTTTTGGGGAAATGGGTACCTGAAATCAGTAACGCTTGTCGCCTATCTTTGACCTCCATGCTGCCTCATTAGCATATGAAAATAGGGCATGACAAAAACTTTCCCATTGGTGGTTCATGGATCATCTTCTCATCCTTTGAATACATTGTCAGTATTTAATGAATTAAAATAATATACCTGGAGTGATCAAACATGAAGTCAATAAAAGCCGTAGTTGGGAAGAGGGGGGTCTTTCTTTTACATTTAAAAACATTTTAAGAAATACATCATCGTCATTAATTCAGTTTTAGTAAACAAAAGAAAATCAAAAATACAAAAAAAAATGACATAATTGGAAGCCGTACTAAACTCATGAATAGCAATTATAAAACAAGATTTCGGCCAACCCTGGAATATCCTATGAACCAAAAGTGAGTCCCAGGATTTGGCGAATACGTGTCATACCGGTTTAAAAATATTGAGGCTGTTAAGTCGGTGACATAGTTTAGTCTTGCCATGATGCACTGTTAGTCTGTTGGCTCAGATAAAAGTAATATGCCAGGCAAGAGTTACAGAATAATTTCTCACGCAGCTGGCTGGCTACTAGAGAAAATGACACATGTCACAGATAAACTTACTAGGTCAGAGGTCAATCGTTGCTCCACTGGAATTATTTAAAACAACTCATCAGAGGTACAAATTTGAAATTTTTCAATACATAAAAAAAAGGAAGATAAGTAACACGTTCTCACATGCACGCACACGGACACACATAACACAGCTATTAATCTTACTAAACTTCATGTTTTAGTATAAACCAGTAGTTGCCCAGCTATCGATCTTACTAAACTTCATGTTTTAGTATAGACCAGTAGTTGCCCAGCTATTGATCTTACTAAACTTCATGTTTTTAGTATAGACCAGTAGTTGCCCAGCTATTGATCTTACTAAACTTCATGTTTTAGTATAGGCCAGTAGTTGCCAAGCTATTGATCTTACTAAACTTCATGTTTTAGTATAGACCAGTAGTTGCCCATCGCAGCCCATCTATTGATCAGTGAGAGACACAGTCTGGTCCCTTTCCCTCGTATAAAATAGAGAAACGCAACCATTGTCGCATAATTAGAAATCTCTCTATATTTGAACACAAATTTACATTTGTAAATGCAAACAGTGAAAAAAGGAACCTATATATTATATATATAAATGGCGCTTTTATTATCTTTCTTTTATCGTATATTTTCTTTTTTGGACATAATAAATTTTACTGAGCCATGTACAAAAATCTTCTTGCTTTTATTACATATAATTACTAAATGAATTGTATTTTGAATTAAATGGTATTTATTGTCCTTGAAATCACAAAATACGGTCGGTTTACAGATATTTATTATTTTTCGTTCAAGGTTATTGTGCAGTTAATTACGCAACGTACACTTCATTTAATTACTATCAGATAACCAATCATTCTTTTAAGAGTTCAAGTATCTACCAGTTCGTTTAACAGCAATGTTAAGCCAATAAACCGATATATAATGTCAAAATATGGACCTTTTAGATAAGACAAACTAATAGTCATAATGATTAGCGCAACAAATAATTCCACAAGCAGTTTAAAAACAATTTAAAAACAGGGTCATGGCTTATATTTTGCGGATCTGGATTACACATCCATCTTTATAAAGGATATTAGCCTACATATATAAATAATTCAAAAAATGATATTTTCTTATTATACAGTACCAGATTTTTTTAGGTTCATCTCGGTTTTTGAGTTAGGGTCGTGACAGTCTGTGGCGGGGGTTGTGGGGAACTGAAAACAATTCGTGAAAACTGATTAAAGACAAAGTTTCATGGATAGCAGCGTACAAATAAAGTACTGGGATTATATACAGTGTGTTATGGCCAGAGATGGGATACTTGGCTCTTGTTTAACAAGTACCTGTACTCGAATACATTTTTGGAGTACGTGTGCTGGTACTTGTACCTTGGGTTCCTGTCCTTGTATTCTTACTTGCATTTTGGGTATTTTTGACTCGTACTTGCTCATTAGGTACTTGTACTCGTACTTGCTCATTAGGTACTTGTACTCGTACTTATACTTGCATGGTCAGTACTTGGAAGATCTCTGGTAATCATTGTGACCATAACGAAAACCTTACGTTGCATTAGAATGGCGGCAGAAGAATAGAAAAGTATCGGAAATATTTTGTGGAGAGTTTATTCATACTTTGTGGGGAGAGAACAAAGACGTCTGTATTCTTGGCCTTGAGCAAGTGACACAATCAGGGCTGGGTGTATGATGTAAATCGTACCACCTCGCCATATAGCTCTCCTCCCCTCACGAGCAAGTCTACGACGGTAACCCTAGTCGCCACACCCTAAGACAGCTGAAGGTCTAATTGAACGACAAAGGCCGGATATACCCTGATCTATCTAGGACGGTAACCCTAGTCGCCACACCCTAAGACAGCTGAAGGTCTAATTGAACGACAAAGGCCGGATATACCCTGATCTATCTAGGACGGTAACCCTAGTCGCCACACCCTAAGACAGCTGAAGGTCTCATTGAACGACAAAGGCCGGATATACCCTGATCTATCTAGGACGCTATGCAGAAAAAACAAACTAGCTCTACATCAGGTAAACTCTGACGTCTGGTCCACGTAGAGGGGATGAAATATGGCAAACTGGGCACTAAATTTAAAATAAAAAATTTTCATTTCATTTTTAAATGTTATTACGAAAGGATTATGTATATATACCCATGGTCTATAAGGATATATTATATATATCATTATGCCACTTATTTATTGTTTGTTTATATTTTGTTGTATGGATGTTTGTTGCACTCTCGTGACATCCATTATTGTGATTACATTATTGTTATTAAATTGTGTATTAAACAATCTCGTGTTTCCCTGTGGCTGACGCAAACGCCCATCAGGTTTATAGTAGCCACAGCATATTATGGGACCAGCTGTGTTGTCCACGTGGTACGCATGTATAAGTCTATATACCCATAGATAAGCTTGGATAGTTCCGTATACCTACTAGATAAGCTTGGATAGTTCCGTATAACCACTAGATAAGCTTGGATAGTTCCGTATACCTACTAGATAAGCTTGGATAGTTCCGTATAACCACTAGATAAGCTTGAATAGTTCCGTATAACCACTAGATAAGCTTGGATAGTTCCGTATAACAACTAGATAAGCTTGGATAGTTCCGTACACCCACTAGATAAGCTTGGATAGTTCCGTATACCCACTAGATAAGCTTGGATAGTTTCGTATAACTACTTAAAAGTGCAAAAAAATGATTAAAATTAAGTTGTCAATACATTGCAATACATTGTACTTTTGTCCTTTTACGAAGTATCGTGAGTATACCTACTAACAAAAATGTAGATGTATGGGACTGTGTTACTGAACAGTCCCTTTAACTTACTCCAACTAATGCTAGGTATCCATTTATAGTTGGGTGAAATTAAGAAATTAGCTAGGACTTCGGGTTTTAAAAAAAAAAATCAGATTTCCTTTAGGCTACATGAAAGTCTATTTATGCAGAGCCACCGCAAAAGGGTGCAAACCAAACACACGTCTGGGGCTAAGGGCGGGGGTGGGGGGCGGGCGGGCAGGGCCTCACCTGTTTCAGAAGACTGATAAATGTTGTGTGATCATAGCATTCATAGGAGCCTTATTGGTGGAGATTTTCAGGGGTCCAAGACCAGCTTGTGATAGTTCTCATTCTTCCCTACATACTGACAATGTCATTTGAGATTTACAATAGTATCTTAATTAGTATAATAATTATTATGGCTCAAAATATTAGTAAAAAAACGATCTTTTTTTTTTAATCTAGGTGTCATTCAATTGTTGGATACAATAACCATGGTAAACAGGAAGTTTCCATCGGAGTTGGGTGTGAACTAAAGGGCATAATCATGCATGAGCTCATTCACTCCCTTGGCTTCTGGCACGAACATAACCGTCCAGACAGGGACACTTTTATAGACATTAACATTAACAATGTTAAAACAGGTAATATTTCATATGCATTAACACAGACAATGTTAAAATAGGTAATATGTAATAGGCATTAGCACAGACAATGTTAAAATAGGTACAGTTTTCATAGACATTAAAAACATAGATAATGTTTTAAAATACGTAACATTTTCATAGGCATTAACAAAAATGTTAACATAGATATTTTAAAATACGTAACATTTTCACAGACATTAACAAACATGTTAACATAGAAGTTTTAAAAAAACGGTCATTTTCATAGACATTAACAAACATGTTAACATAGATGTTTTAAAATATGTAACATTTTCATAGACATTAACAAACATGTTAACATAGATGTTTTAAAATACGTAACATTTTCATAGACATTAACAAACATGTTAACATAGATGTTTTAAAATACATAAAGTTTTCATAGACATTAACAAACATATTAACATAGATGTTTTAAAATATGTAAAATTTTTATAAACACTACTAAACATGTTAACATAGATGTTTTAAAATACGTAACATTTTCACAGACATTAACAAACATGTTAACATAGATGTTTTAAAATACGTAACATTTTCATAGACATTCATATAGCCAATGTTAAAAAAAAGGTAACTGATGAATAAAAAAGTCATTGTATAACAGATTACGGACATTTCTGAGACCTTAAAATTTGGGGGCCCTTTTAAAATGATTTCTGGTTGCCCCCCTCCAGAATACAAAACACAGAACCCTGGTAAACACTATTTTTAACAGTAATATTCTTAAAATATGTGTATTTATGCTTTCGGTTGATTAGTAAAAATATTTGTGGGAAACATTTCACTTGCAGAGTCCAGACACGACTTTAACTTGAGGACCACCGCTGAAGCCACCACCCTCCGCACAAGTTACGACTTTGGCTCAATCATGCACTACGGCACCTACACCTTCGCCCTTGACCGCACCAAGCCAGTCGTCACCCCAAACCTGGTAAAGCTTATAGCCACGCAAGTTCTTAAATGCTTTTTCCTCCGAGTCTCCCCAGTCCATTACTTTCGACGTCCTCAAATTACACAGAGACTGTATAACTCGTCAAATGAGGTAAGTGTTACTACTTTACAGAGACGCTAACTGTAATGGAGGGTAAGTTGGATGGAGACTGTAAGTGAACTCATAACTGAGTGGCTAAGTTATAGAGACTGTGGTAGCGAACTGTAAACTGAGGTAAGTTAACACTGAGTTTACTGTATGTACTGTCTACTGAGACAGAAAGCTAACCACAGGGCTGTATGCATCGCCGCTTATGGTAAAGTACATCAGGAACTATTATATTATCCGCTACGAGGTGTATGTCACCATCGAGAACTGCATAACTGTACTGAGAGTTATAATCTTTACGAGGACCGTTTAAGTAACCTTTAACTATGAACAAGTTAACTTTGAGACCGCAGAACCGTATATGTACACGGAGGTGTTAACTTTAAAGATTCTCGAAGGCTGCAAGATATGTTATGTTAAATATAAAGAATATATATGAAACTGGATTGATTGATTGTTTATATAATATGGCTAGTCATTTACAAATCATGGCAATAAGATAAAAGAAGGCGATTTCAATTATCATATTGACCAGGTAACCGAATCTTATACATTTTTTATATACTTTTTTTAAAGGCTTTCATTGATATTTGGTACTATACTTGAACTTTTTGATACTTTCTTCAAAGTCACTCAAATTGAAATAATTTACTCAGGATATCTGTTATTTTGATACTTCACACATAATCGAATTACCCGGGTAAGTAATATGACTTTAATTTAACGATATACTTTTAGCTGATGAGCATCGTTGAAACAGTGATATTAGCCTACAGATACTGTAACGCAATGCCACAAACTTTCTCTAAAGAAAACCCACATTTAAAAGAAATGTACCTAGTCGAGAGTAATATATATTAGGCAACATGAAATTGTGGTACTATCATTTGTGGATACTCTATTCAGAGTCAATAAGACAATGCGTTATTTGTGTTGCATAGCACTGCTACGCACCTAAAGTCTCGGAGTAGCAACAGTATGTTGTGGTAATGTATTTCTAGCGTACTGGTATGCCGCTAGTCTCAGTAGCAGCATCGCCATATTGTGGTACCGTTGTTGCTAGCTTCACTGCATGTACCAAGTCTAACTTCTAGCAGCAACAGCATATTAATGGTACTGTTTACAGTGCACTAACGATCAATTACTTTACTTTATCAACCAGTATTACTGGTATACACATCTATGGTGCACATTGTCTAAGCATTAAGTTGACAATTATATTTTATACTCAAAGTAGTCTTTATTGTGACCTGTCATAATTATTGTCTCGTTTGCAAGCGAAATGTTTTGAGAAATTATAAAAATCTTACTTTTATAGCTCTGTTGCCAATGTGTTACACTTCCTAAATGCATGTCCACAGTTGCTCTGAGCAAACGCTTTGAAAACACCTTGTGTGGCATGGTCACTGAATCAACTCCAACATTTACCTGACAGTTTAATTACGGTCCACAAAGTTTTGGCTGGTTAAGGCAAGGTGGAACTCATAAATTTGTACAGGTAAATTTATTTTTAGATTATGCCTCGCCACCAGGTAAGTGATATTGATCAAGAAAAATAGAAATAGCGTTAAGCAAGGGTTTTTTTAATGAGTATTACTAATGGGGCCCGTAGAGAAATTATTGGGGCTATTAGAACGTGATATTACTAATGGGACTTTATGGTATTACTAATGGGGCCTGTGAGTATTACTAATGGGCGCTTTAAAGTCTATTACTAATGGGGCTTTGTACAATATTGCTAATAGGCATGTTGAAATTATTGCACAATAATTTATGGTACATTGAAAATTCATGAATTATACTATTAAATTTGATAATACTAATAAATTAAGAGTACTAATGGAGGACGCAACTGAAGAATTATTACTAATGGGGCCTGTGAAGGCCTGTGGAATTGTATACTAATGATTTGTGAAATTGCC
>JAGDYQ010000032.1:5431884-5453423 GCA_021962125.1 Bulinus truncatus | reverse complement strand
CAGTCTTTAGTAAAAGTACTCCCCCTCCCCACATATTTTTTATACGCCTTATGTTGTGCACCGATCAAAGTTCCATCTTGGTCAAATGGTGGACTATGACCAACTCATGATCAAAAAGAAAAGCCCACAAAACCAACAACAAAGGGAGATTCTACAAACAATAATAACTTATCTCCAAAATTGTCGGTACTTTAAGTTGATATCAACGTACTAATTGGTATCAGGGTAATGGGGGGAGTGATGTAAGGGCAATGTGAGGTTACAAAAGCTGGACGTAAACAACATAAATTAAAGTTATTGTAGTATAAATTATATATTACGGTATATTGATGCATTTTACAAAATGAAAATTATTAAATAACTTCCCTCATTCGGGGGATGTATCAATCTCTTTCCCAACCCAAAGTTACCCTGGCTCAAAACAGACTTATTCTATATCTGCTCATTTATTTTTTACAACCTCATAAACAGGGGTAATCACAACATTTAAACAATAGTGAGGCATAACTAGTTATTTTTTGCAATTACAAACAATTTTTTTCAATTTTATTTTGTAGATAACGGGTTTCATTCTTTTACATTAACGCATCCTACAGCTTATCAAACGTATGGCCTGATGTTTGGCCCGGGGGTGGGGGGGTGAGGAGGATGTCTTTCAAACTTTATATAATAACCCTGTGATTTTGTTCAGCTCCCCAAGTCCACCCTGCTCTAAATGGGAAATTGACTTTGGTGTGGGGAAAAGGTAAATACAATCCCTTTATATGTTTTTTTTATTAGAAGCAGACGAATTCACTCTCCTCATCCCCGATTAGGTTCATTGTAATTTGTGGGCAACCATTTACTTTACGATTTAGACTGCCACCGCTGCTGACAAACGTAGGGTCGATGCTGAAACCGGGGGTGGGGGGGTACATGGATAGGGTGCTATGCTCCTCTCCTTCTTGGATAGCGGGTATTTAGTATTCGATATTTAAAACTGGCGGCCCTAATAAGATTCACCATGATTATAAGAAAAATTATAAATTTTGCAATGTTAGATTGTATATATATAGTCAAAGATTTTAAATTCTCGCCAGAAACATTTCAACAAACTGGAGAAAATGCTTGACTACCTTCAGCATTAAGGTAATCAACAACGGAATTTTACTTAATAAACTGACCAGACACAGGTGCCTTTTTTCCCCATTGTTCTGCTGGATTTGGGAGCGAAACTCCAAAATTATACGGATCAATATTATCGCGTTACTGGATACGGTAAGATCTTTTATAATAATGCCATAGATTTTCAAGGTAAGGGGATACGTTCCCTTTCGGCGAAACAATGCCGTTATTGCTTTAATAATTTGATTGGTGGTTCATCGTCACATTAGAAAAACATGGTAGGAGTTACCATATATGGATAATTCACGGAAACATGTGTCTTATCTAAGGTATGAATAACAATGGTTATGACGTCATCAGAATTTGTCCTCATGCGTCGTTAAGACTGCTCTTTATGACTTTGTCACCATTGTAGCATTGAGTGAATAAACCGTTCCATTAAGTTAAGCTGTAATATTATTTGGGGGGGGGGGGGGGGGCGAAGTCAATGAGACCTGATGGATGCCGGGAAACTTCACCAAGAATGTCTCTAAACAGTAGCCCAAAGAGCGGGCATGGGGAAATTAGATTATATAAAAGTGGTAAAGTTTAAGCGAATTGAAATGATTTTTTCTAAAAACATGACATTGGCCTTGCAATTTCCTTGCGTTAGAATTTATAATTTAAATAGGTTTTTTTTCCAGTTTATCATTATTTAGTGTGAAACACTGAACAGATTTATATATTTTCTATGTGTGTGCTCCGATTTGGTAGATAGAACGTATTTTTGTAATGGGCCAAGTCAATAATATACTTTGCGTCCTGTATGCTCTGATTGTTATAGACGTCCGATTGGGTGCATAAATATTTTTAGGTGAGTGGGTGGAAAAGGAGTACAGAGTCGGTAGCGTCATAGGGCCTCAACAGAAACCGCCCCGCACCTCCCCCAATCGGCCAGTCATTTATTATTGATTATTCTCAAATCGAGAAAAGTTTTAATTCTTTGTAATTAGTGAATTTAAAAAGTGTAAACTGAATTCTATCTCATATCGTGATGTTATTACATTACACGCTACAAGGCGGTCATGAAGATAACATGGCGGAGTTCATAGCAATATAACGAGTATCATGTGTTCGTAGGTTGATTACTGTCAGAGGCGGCCATGGCATTAGGGTCTACTGCAAGCGGGGCCTAGGGCGAGTGTCTAATACACGGACGTTAAAGGCGTAAATGTATCACAACACTTCTACGCGGGGCTTCTCCTATTTGTGATCTTTCTGGCGTGTGGATCTTCTTATGTGTGGATCTTCTCTCATGTGGGGATCTTCTCTTATGTGTGGATCTTCTATTATGTGTGGATCTTCTCTTATGTGTGGATCTTCTCCTTATTGGTGGATCTTCTCTTAGTGTGTAGATCTTTTATTATATGTGGATCTTCTCTTATGTGTGATTTTTCCTATGTGGATTTTCTTTCATGTGTGGATCTTCTCTATTATGTGTGATCTTCTCCTATGTGTGGATCTTCTATTATGTGTGGATCTTCAATATATATGTGTGGATCTTCTCTCATGTGGGGGATCTTCTCCTATTTGTGGATCTTCTCTTCATGTGTGTATACTTCTCTCATGTGTGGATCTTCTCTCATGTGTGGATCAACTTCTCCTATGTGTGGATCTTCTGCCATTATGTGTGGATCTTCTCTTATGTGCTGGACTTCTCTTATGTGCTGGACTTCTCTAGTGAATAGCTACTGTGGAGAGACCGCGCCAAAGTGTAGATCTTGTATCAGGGTTCCAAAAGGTAATGTTGCCTTCCCACCCTTACCCCCCAAAAACACAACAGATAACAAAAACTAACAATGTCAAATGTACATTAGTTCGTTATATATAAACCTGAGCGGGTTTGAATAGACAGTAGATACCTCGGGCTACGAACGGGAGATGCGGAACGAATAAAGTTCGTCACCCGAGGTAACACGGTCCGTGCCACTATTCAAGCGAGTTACCTTGTTGAGTGTCTCGAAAGCAATAATAGAAAAAGGAAAGGGGCGTATCCGATTCAATCATATCCGGATTCCGCCACGTGACGCCGGTCCTTGCCGCCATTGAGTGCACGTTACATCATGACATGACGTCACTGCCAGACGAAGGAGTCGGGGCCTGGACTGGATATGAGATTCCCCCCCCTTCACACACGCACACACACATACCTTTTTTTTTGTTTAGGAATTACGTATTAAATTTGTTTGTTGTTGTTGACACCTTTGACGTCATGTCATTAAGGGCAGTAATATCTTCTATGAACAAATACAAGACACTAGCGGCTTGGTGTGTGGGTGTGTGTTTGTATGCGAGTGGGTGTGTGTTTGTATGATGGGTGTTTTGGATGGGGGCGGTAGCTTCGACAAAGAAATTAAAATGTTCTAAATTTTGTCTAAGCAAAACATCTTTGAGGTTATTAATAGATCAGGAGGGTTCGGGAGGTACACACATCACAGTGTACTTAGGGTCAACAGAGACAACTGTGCGTTGTCGACATCATCTTCACCCCATCCTGATAATATCAAGTCCCATCCTTTTACCCATCTTCACTACTATCCCCCCCTCATTTCTTTTCACCCTACCCCCCCTTTTTTTTTTAAATCTGGATCAACAACACTTAACTGACGTAATAAAATAATGATTTGTTTCGCTATCCATGGCCTCACCACCCCACCCCCAGGTTCGATTTTTTTAACGATGTCTGGCCAGTTTGGCTGTGCACTTTAATCGACCTTTCCCCGGGGGTCACAGCCGGGCTGAGAGTGCTCGTAGAACACAAACGATAGGGGATATAATTAACACTTACCACTCAAACACGCACCAGTTAACATGAGTACCCACACGTGCTCCCAACCCCAGCGGTACCCAATCGTGCTGAGCAAACTATGACACCAAATCATGCTTACAACTCTGAGACACAAAATGGTGCTCCAAGCTCGAAAACACCAAATCGTGCTCACAGCTCTAAAACACCAAATCGTGCTCACAGCTCGAAAACACCAAATCGTGCTCACAGCTCTAAGACATCAAATCGTGCTCACAGCTCGAAAACACCCAATCATGCTCACAACTCTAAGACACCAAATCTTGCTCACAGCTCTAAAACACCAAAATCATGCTCACAACTCTAAGACACCAAATCGTGCTCACAGTTCTAAATCATCTAATCTTGCCCACAGCTCTAAGACACCAAATCGTGCTCACAGCTCTAAGCGAAACAAAGTCCACTTAAAAGTTCATAATAAAAAAAATAGAAGAATCGGTCCCGAGAAAAGGTAGGGTGGACATCTAAAGCGGAGTATAACAAGTATCAGGACAAAAAATGAAGACGTTACAAATAAAAAATCGTCTTAACATATACAATGGCGAAAAAAACAAAATAACAACAACAACAACAGAGATTACGAAATGTACAATAGGATCAAAAGACAAAAATCTTCTCCCAGCAAGTCAATCTTAGGAATTCACAGCCCTGGGAATTCGTCACAGTAAACCTCCATCCCACACACACACACACCACTTGCCTACCCTGCAGCCAGCTGACCCGAGTCACGAAATGAGATGAAAGCCCACCACTGTGTGTGTGTAAGCGCGGGTCTTCATCACCTGTTTCCTTCGTTTTTATTTTTGACGTTTTCATTCCGGTGACGGTGATGTCGCACCGTTAGCATTACATACACAACGTAATTTGAAAAAAAAAAAATCATTGATCACGCCTCACCGACTTTCAGTGTGTGTGGTGACCGTGAACTTCGCCAAGCCGAGCTATATTTGTAAACATGTAAAGGGGGCGGAGAAATTACATAATAGTGACTTTTGAAAACGTCCGTTGTGCATTAGTTTAACAACAATTTTTTTTTTAACGCCGCCATTGCCAGCATGGTAGGGTGTAGTGTGCCTACCACACCAGCACTGTTGGCGGCGCTGATGCACGTCTGCCATGAGCGGCGGGGTGAGTGTACCCGCTATCATCTGCAGGGACGGCAGAAAGATGGGTTTTAATCCTTGCCCAAACCGGCCAGACCAGCAGGGTGCGTGTACTGCCGGTCGGCCAGAATGGCAAGGAAAGGGGTTTTTCCTGCCACTCGGACAGAGGGGAGGGTGTAGTGTGCCTGTACCCTCAGCCGGAAATGGCAAGCTGCGCAGGTGTGCTTGATTGGGACGGAGTGGAAGGGTGTTGTGTGCCGACCACATCCGTCACCACCGCCAGCTGTGAATACTGCGGTCTCGGATAGTCCTCATTGACCACAGTACAACCACCCTCGCAAGTAATGGGTTTTTTTCCTGACTAGAGAACCCCTATGATCCATCATCCCCCGTGGATCATGGTATGTCTCTCAGACCAGGAAGGAGAGATCACAAAATATCATGCCATAATATTTTGTGATACTCTCCGAAATAACAACCAATGAAAATTATGATTTGAGCAAGACACTATAGTATCATCGGCGCTGAAATAAGTGTACATTATTTTGTGTCCTAAAAATGGTCATAAATAGTTTAAATGCTGTCAACGAATTTTTTTTTTCAAATTAATTAAAATTCGTAGTTAGAAAATAAAATTAAAATGGTAATATCTGAAGCAAAAATATTACAACACATTATTTTTGAAAAAAAAATTACATAATTTCTTTGTGATGGAAAAAAAATACGGTATTTAAGTTTTATTTAAACTGTAATTGCTCTGTTGATTAGATCAGGGGAGAGTACTGATACAGACATTAAAAAAACTCTGGGTGCCCTTGTATGTATATATTCGGAATGAGGCAATGCGCACGCACGCACCCAAACACACATCTTGATCGAAATATCTGTCAATCTATATTTCTATTACTCTATATTTCTATCGTTCTGTATGTCAGTCTGCCCGTCCGCCCGCCCGTCTATCTGTCGATCTATTCTTTTCAATCTTAACTGTCTATCCACCTATCTATCTATCTCTACGTCCGTCCATATGTCTGACCATCCAGTAGACTTGACACTCCTCTAGGACTGACCCAACACGAGAGATACAAACATACAAAATAAAATGAAAAAAATTACTCCTTGTTTTAGCGGTATAACAAAAATACATTAATAACATTAAGAGATTTTTGTTACATACGGTGTAATTACAAACACATTTGATGATTCATCATTTTCACTGAGTGCCGTTACTGTAATGTCTTTTCCTCCCCGACGGCGACAAGCTGTCGCAATATCTATCTTTGTGTCTTCCTACTTCAAACCCCCCCCCCCCCCCCCCCCGAGCGTCCAAGTAAAGAGGCGCTCACACCCCCTCCCCCAAAAAACGGGTCCCCATTTATTCTTAATATGACGTCATCAGAAGATGCGCTCAGTGCCAACAGATTAAGTAAACAATTTGTTCAGCGCGCAGGATACAGTGAAAAAAAAAATAATAATAGGGACGCAATTTGATGGCATCTGTCATGGAGCTGGTGGGGTCCGTTTATTAGATATTGAGTAACATGTTTGGCGTGGAGGGGGGGGGGTAGGGGAAAAAGTATTGATGGGGGAAGGGCGGGGAGGGTAGAGTGTAGTGAAGCGGGGAACAAAGGCGTCAGTCATTGTAATTCGCTTGTCTCTTACACAATGACATCAGGAGCTTTAGAGTCCGAAAAAAAAAACTATTATTCAAGATTCACAGTGATTTGTAAGCACCGGGTTTGTCAAGTAAGAGCAAAATCTCAATATCCAAAACAAATAACACCCAGTATGTAAGGATTTCCCTTTCTAGAACAGTGGTTCTCACGTTTTTTTGCTATTCGCGACACATTAAGAAACGTAATCCATTTTTGCGACCCACTGCGTAAAGAAAGAACAACGTGGTGAAAAGCTAAAATTAATAGCAAACATTTTGTGTGTTTGTACATATTCGGCCTCTTACTTCAAATCAGTGTGGGTCAAAGGTCATACTTCAAGTGTCACATAACCCCCCTCCCCAGCGGACAAAATCTCGATACCTCGAGAGCCACAGACCTAAAGCTTGAGATCTCGTATTGAGCGCCTCGGGACAAACAGGGCCTCGCGTTGTCTTATCAGAATTTATTTAGCATAGAAAAATAAAATGTGATGTCGATTCGTGTAACCTTTGAACCTACAAGACTTTGTACAGCAAAGACTTAGGGGGCTGTCCATTATTTATGTCAACAAAATTTTGGCGATTTTTACCTTCCCCCCCCCTCCCCCCAACAACTTGTCAAACTTCCAGAGACCCCCCTATAAAATTTGATTCCCCCCCCCACCCTAAAAAAGGTGGCTTCCAAAATGTTTATCTGGCAAAATTTGTGGGAAAATATTTAGTTTAAATAGAGGCAGTGGCTTCGAATACGACCGGGTGTGTTTCGTATTTTTTTTTCCGAGACACGACCAGCAAACTTTGATGACGTCAGTAAACAGAATGAATGAGAACT
The DNA here is from genome assembly GCA_021962125.1 of Bulinus truncatus. NCBI lineage: Eukaryota > Metazoa > Mollusca > Gastropoda > Planorbidae > Bulinus > Bulinus truncatus. The sequence goes on along the minus strand of JAGDYQ010000032.1, from coordinate 5,445,885 downwards.
CTATTTACTGCAAACTTTGATGACGTCGTTTGCTGTTAATGATCGGAGATATTTTTATATTTGGCTTTAATTTTTTTCGGGTCTGTCCAAGCCTAATAAATAAAGTCATTTGCTGTTAATAATCGGAGATATTTTTATAATATTTTTTTTAAATAAATACGGCTTTGAATTGTATATTTTAGTTGTCAGGATATATGTCTAAGACTAAGAGTTTTCGGGTCTGCCCAAGCCTAATAAAGTCGGACGAATAAAACAAAAAATTATGCGCTAAATTAGTATCTATTGTACGCCCCCCCCCCCCCCCCCCAGAAAGCTAACACTCGTTAATTCGTCTCCGTCAGTATTTGGTTCGATTCTCGGATATAAATGCTTCCCCATCCCCTCTATTTTCGTTTCTTAATCTTATTATTATTTAGTAAATTTGAAATATGTAGGCGTCTCTGAATTTTTTAAAGTGTGACGCAAAAATGATGGTAAGGAAAATTTATGTAATATTTAGCCTTAGGACTAGCTATACACTGCAAAGCCTTTGCAGGAAGATAAACTATTGTAAAGCCATTGCCGAACCTAGGATTTGGGGGCCTTGCATTTTGACATTCGATACCATGACATGAGATTATGTACTTAATATTTAATGTAAAAAATAATTTTGGGGTCTCCCTCAAGCTGGAGCCCGGCGGGACTTTCGATTTTGGACCCCCTTCCCTTAAAATTGTTACGCCTCTGTGTTCAGCTTTGATACATATTTTCAAAATATTTTTTTTTTAAGTTATGAAATAGTTAAAAAAAACCTAATTAGTTGTTGTTTCTTTTTTTTTACAACATCCTAAAATATAAATTATTTCAATTAAAAAAAATGTCAAAGATATCTAGTTAGTTAATTTTCATTAAAACAACTCAAAGGATACATTCTGAAAAAAAAAAACACAAAAATAATTATGTTTCTGAGAGGAATCGAACCTGGATATAGTCAGCATAAAAATGAGTCACAGACCAAACGGTTTCACCACTGTGCCAGGAGGACACACAAGCAAAGTTGCAATTTTAATGTTTAAGTAGACAAAATTACTCGTTCCCGCGAAAAGAAAATAACTTTAAATCATAAGAGTTCTATCTGTTTACTGAAGTCATCAAAGTTTGCTGGTCGTGTCTCGGAAAAAAAAAATACGAAACACCCCCGGTCGTATTCGAAGCCACTGCGTTAATTAAAATACTGAATGTTAAGCGAGTGTGTAACACAGGACTACAAACGCTGCTTAATTTTCCTTTATTTAAGTAATTATATTAAATTTTTAAAAAAGTAACATTGTTGACGTCAACTTTTCTTGACCTCCCCCCCCTCCCCCTTGTCAACACTTGTCAAAAATTTTTCTGACCCCCTCCCCTCCCCCCTATTTTGTTGACGTAATTAATGGACAGCCCCTTAACGAATGACGGTTTGAACCTACAAGACTTTGTACAGCAAAGACTTAACGAATGACGGTTTGATTACAAAGATATATATATATATATTTTTTAATACGGGTCTTCGTGAATCTAAATATGGGGGCACCGGTTTATGGAAAAATGTTGCCGAAGTTTGGATTGGGGGTCATGATGTACTGTTTTTTTTTTTTTTTTTTTTTTTTTTTTTTTTGAGAACCATCGCTGATTACCTACTTAAGGATACTGTCACCGTATTGATTAAATTCACCCAGTGAGTCAAACTGGGAACAAATCTTATGTTAATGATCGGATGGAAATTTAATACTAACTAAGCCCCCCCCCCCCATCCCTCGCACCCCTCTCTGGTTTGACCAAGTACAAGAGTTCTGATTTCAGAGATAAGGCCATTAGCTCTTCCTTTCCTAGTTAACCCTTGCCCCGAAGGACGAAACAGGATATTCAATCATTTATGCCTCTGTGACCTACGTGCACTCAGGGCTGAGATACTGACCATTCTTTGTACAGGAAGTTTAACTTAAGATCCTAAACAGTACCAAGCATGAAAAAAGTAGCACAAAGTAGTACACCCATTTTTATTATTTTTATTTTAGAGACATAGTCTCCAAAAATTAGCAAATTTGCTAATAGTAGCACATCCAAGACTCGTAAATATTTCTTCTCAATTGTCTCCTTACTGCAGTGTTTCTCAAACTTTGGATATGTGTAACCCCCTTCTTTTTTTTTTCTCGTAATACTGAGTACCTAAATTGAATACAAAACCCACAAACTAAACAAACACAAACTTGCCTATTGTTTGTTTCGCCGTACAAACACAAACTTGCCTATTGTTTGTTTCGCCGTAAAAACACAAACTTGCCTATTATTTGTTTATCCGTAGAAACACAAACTTGTCTATTGTCTGTTTAGCCGTACAAACAAACGTAAAAACACAAACTTGCCTGTTGTTTGTTTAGCCGAACATATTTCAACGATGGTGCAGCGCGTACCGTACGCGCCAAACTGTACGCGTAAGTAAGTAGTAACGTTTCCTTAGCCCACATGAGCCATCGGGGCAGATGAAGTGTAGAAATCATAAATCATCCGTCATCCGTTTCTATAAGGGATTGTGTGGTTAACACCCATAAATTATATTACACTATCCTGAGATAAATATATAGATTCACCATTAATGGGCATTTCACACCCTAAGACGTATAGAATGTTCCAGTAAACGAGACGTGCGGTTAGTTCGCTGCAGCGCTCCCGCCATCAAAAGTTTAAACCAACCTGTATAGCTTGAAGAACTTGCTTGTGAGAGTGCCAGCGGACAGACTTTCGCAACGTTTTAGGGTACGGTCCCAAAAAAACAAAACAAACTGAGAGCCGCTGGTCTAGATAGTATGACAATGAATCGCAATACACTAAACTGGCATCTGGACATCACAGACTGACACAAGACTATAGCTTTGGGGTGGGGTGGGGTGGGGGGGAGGAGGAGGGGGCGATGCGGCTAGACGTTCCACGAGGAAACAATACTCGGCGTCACAGGGGCTCACTCACTGCTCAGAATTATGTCCACGTGACAGCTCATTTACAAGTTTCTTAAAATGGATAAGGGTTTATAGAGGATGGGATGGGGTGGGGGGGAGAAGAGAGAATTGGTGTGTCAGACTGAGGGAAGGGGAGGAGGTGATGAATATTTTACAGCAGGGTCGACGCTCGCATTTGTTTCACTCTACATATTAGTGAGAGATATGTTGTACGTCATTTTACATATTAGTGAGTGATATGTTGTACGTCATTTTACATATTAGTGAGTGATATGTTGTACGTCATTTTACATATTAGTGAGTGATATGTTGTACGTCATTTTACATATTAGTGAGTGATATGTTGTACGTCATTTTACATATTAGTGAGTGATATGTTGTACGTCATTTTACATATTAGTGAGTGATATGTTGTACGTCATTTTACATATTAGTGAGTGATATGTTGTACGTCATTTTACATATTAGTGAGTGATATGTTGTACGTCATTTTACATATTAGTCAGTGATATGTTGTACGTCATTTTACATATTAGTGAGAGATATGTTGTACGTCATTTTACATATTAGTGAGTGATATGTTGTACGTCATTTTACATATTAGTGAGAGATATGGTTGTACGTCATTTTACATATTAGTGAGAGATGTGTTGCACGTCATTTTACATATTAGTTACCTGCTGTACGTCATTTTATAAAGGTGAAAACATATACCTTTACTTTAGCCATTAAGACAAAATATTTGAAACAGACAGACAGACATATCTATCTATATATCTATTTATCTACCTATTTACCTATCTATCTAATCTATCTATCTATGAACCAATATCGATGTCTTACTCATTTAACGGCTACATTGTCATTTTGTTACCCTGTGTCTCCGACTATCTCTCCGCCTCTCTATCAAGGACAATATTAAACTAAGGAGAAAATGTTTTTTCTTTATTTTTTTAATTGACCAATTAAAAAGCCTCTGAGACAAATTCTCTGGAAAAAAAAAAGAAAAACAATAGAGATGAAATTGAAAGGTTTAAAGAGTATTTTGTTTGGTCAAGGACGTTGATTGTTTTTATTTTACGTTAAAAAATAATTTCGCATAATAGAAAACCTGTTGCATCATGAGTACTTGAGCACTTAGATTGTCTTGGATGATCTTCAATCTTCGTGAAGGGGGGAACACATATGAAGAAAACAAAAACAAAGATAGACAGTTCAATTAATTTGTACGAGTTATCCATCCCTTGTGGTTTGTGATTACGCTTAATTTTATTTTCTTCTTTCTATATAAAATCTTTGTCTTAGGTTACAGAACTTATTGATAAATTCGTGTCGTCATCCGTGGTTAATCAGGCATAGACTAAATGTCCGGTAGGATTCTTTACAAGATAGGCTGTAGTGAATTTCCCTTATCTCAAAACGGGCCATCGGGGCAGATGAAGTGTAGAATTCATTTGTTTCTATAACCTCGGTATATGAAGGAGGTGTTGTGTGGTTAGCACAACGCACAGCCGCATTAAGTTCCCTAGCTAAAATCAGGTACCCGATTCCAACTTCGTGCCTACAAGCCGGTACCGGGCCTTTGTTTAATAGTGATCTTCAATAAATAAAATACTTTACATCTTTAAGAATTACACTTAAGCCCGCAACCACATTCACTCGCATGCACACTCCCAATAGCAGGGTGGGGGGGGGAGGGGGCTCACACGTCGGTGCTCCGGCCGTTAAATCCGCCTAAGGTCATGAATTCTCAATGCACGCAAAGGTGTTGCCTTCACACACACATTAAGTAGGTTTTAAATTAACCTGCAGAGTTCAGGCATTATCATGTTCATTTGATAATCATCTACAATGAATAGGGCCCTTCTCATCAAATTTAGAACCTCTCTAATAATCACTTGCATTAAAAAAAATAAATCTTGAAACGAGAACTCATCTTTAGAGAATCGATTACCATGCCAAAATGATATATCTACTCAATGCAAACATGATCTCAAGACTGTAGATCTCTCTTTCTCTCTCCCTCTCTCTCTCTGAGAGTTATACCTTGGAGCAGTCACGAGTTCAGTATCTAACAGGTCACACTCTTCACCTTACCCCGAGTGCACGAACTACGGCTCGGATAACTGATCCCAGGCTAACGCGAGAGTTTCGCAACATATTCCAGTTTAATGAGATGGTTCTTATTTTAAAATTTCATTCACATCTACAAAACAGAGGGGCGGGGTGGGGTGGTGGTGGTGGTGGGGGGTGAAAAAATCGTTTATCTCAAAACGATTAGAGACTAAAAAAAAAACATAGACAGTTAGTCATTGAAGGAAATGTACAATGGAGTTTACCCCCACCACCACCACCATCACCACCCCGTAATATTGTAACTCTTATCAGAAATTAGGGCCGACAAAGTATGCAGACGTTGGTTTGTTCAAGTCGGAATACTTGGGGTGGGGGGGGATCATTCTAGTAGAATTTCATTTACTTTCAAGAAGCCAATCGAACGCATTGCAGCATTTCACTAAGAGTTGACCGATTTTTAAGATGTCGCTGAATGCTTCGGAGCATTTTACAAGTTATTTCGTTTTTACGTGGAAAATTTTGAAGAAAAAAGAAATTCAGTAGAAAAAATAATCTCACGGGGCTTTGAACCCGGTCAGCCCATCATTTTGGCAAGTCCCGTCCTAACAAATTGTTTTTGTTTTTTTTTTTCACTCCTGTTAGTCCCTATGTTATCAGTAGGCTCCATTGATGCGTGTCGGCCGATGTCACATTTGTTATCTATATCTCACACACATTCACAATATCATTTTTTTTTTTTTTTTTTAAAAACCCCGAAAAGTCCGACAAAACCGAGACTGAAAAATGAAATAAATATGCGCACGGCAGATTGGCCTATCTCAGCGGTCGAGGAACTTTTTTTAAATCATTACCCCGAAATATTTTTGTATAAGTTGATATTACCCCATAGCAAATTAAAACTATATACTTTTTACTCATAAAAGTTTCATTTTTACCCCCAAATATTTCATTTTTACCCCATTTGGGGTAATTTACCCCGGTTATCCGACCGCTGGCCTATCTAATAGACAGGTACACTAATCAACCGCATAGGGGCTCTTAGACCCGAGCAGTGGTCCCCTCCTTTCCAGTATTTATTTCTTTTAAATTTGGCAGTAAGAGGGGGGGGGGGTGTCATATATTCTTGAAAGCTTCCCCCCCCCCCAACCCAAAAGACTTTAACAACGGCACTGTACCCACGAAGCCGTCCCGTGTTAAGACTAAGCCGAGAACATTGTTGTAATCTTACCCACATACAGACAACAAATACATACACACATACAAACAAACCCGTTCACACGTAACAATAATCCATTGCCAACACCAAACACGGAGCATGACTAAAAACCTAATACAAACACACATACAAGCATTAACAAAAGCAGATTTTTTACAAACTCAGATACAGAAAATGAAACATACACAGACACATACATCACATTCAGAAGCACAAAACACACATAAATACGAAAAAACAATCTAAGAAACAAACATACAAAAAAACACATAAGATTTTACAAACTCAGAAACAGAAACTAAAACATACACAAAGACACACACAACGCATACATACGCACAAAATCATACATACAAGCACATAAAACACACATACAAGCATACATACAAACACACATTTGAAAACACTCCAATAAACCAACATAATAACCAACATACAAACCCACATATACACACATTAAAACACAATTACTGACACACAAAAATCACACATACAAACCCACCTACAAACAATCACACATACAAACCCACCTACAAACACACACAGTAGTAACCGCCCAATGCCAGAGACGAAACAATGAAAGTAATTAACATTGACCAACTAACGATCTCTATAGTCTGTCATTAGCATTCCATGGTGTTAGCTGAAATCTATTTTTAGACTGTCTTGAGAGCCATCGAAGATGGAAGAAATATTACATCTCTCTCTCTCTCTCTCTCTCTCTCTCTCTCTATATATATATATATATATATATATATATATATATATATATCATAAATGTATATATGTATATATATATGTATATGTAATAACAAACATTGTCAGAGATTGATAGAAATATTTTTAAAAAAGCACGATAATGATTACTTGAATAAACAAAAAATCATTTTCATGTCAATGGAAAAAATTATATTGCCAACTAAAAAGCAGCGAACAAAGCGAGAACTCTTGTCTGTATGTCTCATTTAACTCCTGTGGCTATTTTATAAAAAATAAAATACAGTGAGCATAAAAATCTGACGCCATCAAGTTTATGAATTCAACAGGTGTTTTTGTGTGGAAGCATGGTGTGAGTGTACGGTACGCGCGTGCAAGCCAAAATAAGAAATGGAGCAAGGAGATAGGTGGAAGTAATTCATACAAGAATCTAATATTTAAATGAAAGAAGAGAATAGGCCATTCATGTTCTACGTTCTATTTTAATCCTGAGGTCTCAGAATTAAGTAACCAAAACCGTATTTATCTGCTGTAAATTCTGACCTACATTCATTCAAACATGAATTGTCTATTGACGATTAAATGGGCGAGTCCATTCTTTGAAAGGCAGGGGTGATAGGTTTTTTTTTTTCCATCGATGGACGACTATATGAGGTAATTTTTCTTCTCAGGCTAAATATAAGTTTCTCTTCAACTCGTACAATAATTACAAAATAATGTATTTTCCCCATAACATTGTTATAATTACCTATATCAATGGTGGCGAACCTTTTTGTGGCCAAAGTTCAACCAAAAAAAAAACCACTTCTTTATAGCCAAGTGCCAACACTCCAATTAAAATTAAAGGAAGTGATATTTTAGTCCCCTGCCCACTGATGAGGCTCTGAGTGCCGACTGTGCCACGCGTGCCATAGGCTCGCCACCTCTAGTCTATATATATATATATATATACACACACACACACAGTTGGCTTGCTTAGTAACTAAAGTTACTCTATGAAGAAACCCTACAAAATTAATTACATTTTCTTCATATTAGAAATCAAGTTAGAAAAGGCCAGGAACAGGATCAGATTGTTTGTCGAAATTAATTTTTTAGCTTTATACCGGTTTTACTGTTACATCTCCCCTTGACGAAAAAAGAAAAAAAGCAACGTCGAAATCTGGGTGGGTAATTATTAGATAATGTTATTATCACATTGGTTTCTGTGAGGGGTAATTATCAGATAATGTTATTACATTAGTTTCTGTGTAGTTGTCAGGCTCGAGCACTGAGGTAAACAATTGAATGGGATTTCATTGGCTATTTTTAAAAAAGGTAGATTCGCTGGATGAACATCAAGAAACAAAGGCGTATATGGTGTGAGAGGGGGGGGGGGTGTCTGGGGGAGAAACCGGACAGAGACGGCTGTAATTTCCTCAAAATCATTAAAGAGACGCTTTTTGAATGTTTAATCATATCATCTGAAAATTTACTTACTATCGTAATTGATAATCTTCAGAACTGATTTGAAAATTAAGAATTTCATTTTTGACAGATATATTGACAGATAAAAAAGAATATATTTCAAAAATAAAGCTTTCATGAAGAGAAAGGCTGGGAGAAGAGAAAGGGAAGTATAGTAGAAAAGGGAGGAGTGTAAATGTGTGTCCGATTGGGAGCGGGTGGAGTTAAAGGAACAAAAGAGACGTGATAATTATGGGATGAATATATATATATATATATATATATATATATATATATACTAGTTGCAAGTACCCGGCTTAGCCCGGGTTTAAAATAAGGTTTTCTGTTTACCTTCTGTTTTCTCCCTACCTCTCTCCCTCCCCCTCCCTCTCCCTCCTTACCCCTCTCTCCCTTTCTCTTTCCCTCCCTCCCTCTCTCCCTCCCTCCCTCTTCTTCCCTCTCTAACTCTCCCATCTCCCTCTCTCTCCCTCCCTCCTTCTCTCACTCCCGTCCCCCGTCTCTCCACCTTCCTCCCTTCCTCCTCCCCCTCTCTCCCTCCCTGCCCCCTCTCTCTCTTTATCTCTCTCACTCCCTCCCATCCCCCTCTCTCCCTCTCTCCCTTCCCTCCCCCTTCTCTCACTCCCTCCCCTCTATCTCCCCTCCCAACTCCCTCCCTTCCTTTCTCTCTTTCCTTCCCTCCCTTTCTCTCTCCAACCCTCCCTCTCCCTCCCTCCCCATTATCTCCCTCCCTACCACCTCTCTCCCTCCCTCCTTCTCTCCCCCTCTCTGCCCCCTCCTTCCCTCTCTCCTCCCTGCCCCCTCCTTCCCTCTCTCCCTCCCTTCCCCCTCTCTCTTTATCTCCCCCCCCCTCCCTCTCTCTGTACAATTAAACGTCAAATTACGCTTCTTAAATAAAAAGAAAACCTTATTTTAATCCCCGGCAAAGTCGGGTACTTGCAGCATGAAAAAAAAAACAACAACAATATTATTTTTTTCCCGTCCCTAGCCCTTTCTTCACCGTCCGTTCAATTACACATTCACTTGGTGCGCGAATACGGGGAATTCCCTGTGCATTGAATAGTAAAATACTAAAAATATTAATTACAATTAAACTACGCATTGAGATTGTATTAATAATGTTAATAATGTCACAGAAACATTTTAATTAACGTATTTCGGTTTATTAAAGTGCACCTTTAATTTTAATCTTCCGAATACATAAAACTATAGGTAAATAGATATGATTATTGATTTCACCATGTTTACAATTGGAGTTTCCGGGAGTTACCCCTCTTTTAAAAAAGTGTCATAGGGAAATGACGTCACAGAGGAATTTTATCTATGGCGCCGTCGAGATTATTTTAATATAGTAAAATACTAAAATAAAAATAATTAATTACAATTAAACTACCCATCGAGATGAAACAAAACCTGTCCTATAACCTTCCCCATGTAATTATGTGTATGTGTAACAAATTTCACGTTTTTTGGTTTTCTTGATCTTGAGTTATAAGGGAACAGACAGACAGACAGACAACAAATATACTTATAAGTATATATATATATATATATATATATATATATATATATATATATATATATATATATAGCGTAAGGTTCCTTTAACTACCCTCCACATTTCTCCTGATTCGCACGGAAGTAGCAAATTAAACTAGCGGGACACGGAAGTAGCACATTAACCTAGCACAATTGTCGGCAAAGTGCGGCTCTGGAGCCGCATGTGGCTCTTTGGCTCCTTAAGTGCGGCTCTGGCATTTAGTTTAATTTAGTGTACAACTTATTTAATGTACTACTTATTTAGTGTAATGAAAGTTTACTCAACAAGCAGATTTGGCTGCCAATTTTTTTTTTAAATTGTTGTAATGTTCATATTTGACTCTTTGGCTGATAAGTTTGCCGACCACTGACCTAGCAGAACTTGGAAGTAGTACATTAAACTATCTAGACACGGAAGTAGCACTTACGACCCTAGCGGAACTTGGACGTAGCACATTAAACTATCGGGACGTTTAGAAAACAAGGTCTGAAAATAAGCGAGGGGCTAATTCTGGAAACTTGAAGTATGAATTAAATTATCAGCTTCGATATTCGGAAACTACTCATCAGCCTTACAACATTTTTTTTTTAAGTTTGTTTATTTTCAGTTTTCTGGGTTAAATTTATGAGGGCGATGTTGTCACTCTGACCAGTGAGGGGAGGGGGCAGGTCGTGGGGTTGGAATCACGCCTGGATATTTTTCCTTTACTCTCTACACCGCACAACCACCAGCCCCTTCTCCTGCGAACTTTTAGCCTACCGAAATTTAGCAGCGGAATATTGAATCGTTGTTTGGTTATTTTAATTAAATGTTATTCCACTTTGCTAACCCACTTGCTGTCAGCACTTGCCGCGTCGCAAAATGTGTTTTATTGTAGTTTTTCAATTTGTAGATATATCTATAGAGAGAGCAGACATCGTGGAAGGAAATAGGATGCCAGTGTGCTAAAGGAAAACGTCTTTCTTGTCTCTCACCAGACACATCCTTTCCACCCCCCCCCACCCCCCCGCGTAGTGCCAGACAAAAAGACAACAAATTCGACTGAAGTGGCACGCAAGACCTGACGGCTTGTTTTGTTCTATTTTTAACATCTGCACCGTATCACGTGACAGCGGCGCGTGTGGTCCTTGTTTTTTTCTTTTTTTAATTTATTTTTTTTAGCCAATCAATGTTGCGGACTTTTTTTTTTGTTCTTCTTCTGCAGCTGGGCTAGACAAAAGAATTTGAGCCCTTCCCTCATCAGGCCCACCCTCGCACACGCTGTTATAACACAACAATACAACCCCCCACTCTATTTCTTTAAAAAACTACAACAACAACATGATATCAAGTAACAGAGGTGCAGTGCTGAACCTTGTGATCTTTCGAGCTAACTTAACAAAAATGCTCTATTTCCCCAAACATTTGTTTATACTTGTAGCACTACACTTAAAAACAATAATAGAGTTTTGACATTTTACTATGTTTCAATTTTACGAGCTGCTTTGGAAAGGGGTTAGTGGTTAGGTCTGTGTTAAAATCCGTTGCGTATGTGGAGGTTGTTCTCTCTCTCTCTCTCTCTCTCTCTCTCTCTCTCTCTCTCTCTCTCTCTCTCTCTCTCTCTCTCTCTCTCTCTCTCTCTCTCTTTAAAGTTTCATATATGAACTACATCCATCTGCTCTGTGTCCGACCTATTTGTAAAAAAAAATCTCTGTTCTTGGAGCCGGTCCAGTTGTACAATTTAAGAACCAATGTACGGCCCACGATCGAAATAGTTTGCCCACCCTTGATCTGCAGCTCCTGAATCGAAGAATTTTATTTAATTGTATTGTGAACTACACAGTCAGTCAGTGAATTTTATTCTATTTTTATATTTCCCCCCACACACACCAATTGATGCCAACATTAGGATTTACAAAAGAATAAATGATCTGAAAATAGTTCGGCCGCTAGTAAGAAAAGGTCAATAAAAAAAACTAAAAATAACCACCCAGTATTGAAGCGTTTAATTTGTACCAATTAAAAACGATTTTGTAGATTTCAAAGAAGGTTTTCTTTTTTCAGGATAAGATTTTAAATGACACTTGTTTTCCATTTCTGCAAAAAGCGTGGAACTAGAGAAGGGTCGTTGATAACGGAAGGCCAGCTAAGTAAGCTGAAAGCATAAAAAGATTTTAATCACAGTATGGTTAGTGTGATTATTGCCGACGACAATCTAAGATAAAAGTTCTCAATGATGGCCAAGCTTGGTCTATAAGTCGCTGTAAGCACACACACACACACACACACACACTCGCACTCACACACACACATACACTTCAAATACCAACAAACAACAAAATGAACTATTCAACGCGTTATCCTCGAGGCACAAAGGGTAAAAGTTTAATCCATAAAATAAATGCCCCCCCCCCTTTTTTTCCCGTGGTTAGCTCGCTCTTTCCAATTTCACACAGGACCTACCTAACACCCAGTCACAGCCACGCACCACTGGTCACATCGGTCACCGTCCATTCAATCAACCGTCACGACTTGACCTTACAACCACGCAGCCCCATTTAAACACGCCAAAATTGCTCCTCCCCCCACCACCAGAGTTCTTTCACCCACAAACAGTACAATGACAGAAGCCCCAGGTTCGAATCCGATTTTGTGTCAGTTCTGCCTCCCTAGTTCATGTAAATGAACTTCAAACGATATTCTTAAAAAAAAAAAAGAACAATATTTCAAATGACTTTAAATATGTTTCACTGCAAATTTTTCGACAACTGTTAGCAGTTATTTGATTTAAATAATAGCGATTTGGGTGCTGCGTTAAATCGAAAGTAAAGGATTAAAACAACAGTATTCCAGTTTAAAATACTATCATGAAAAAATTAGATCTACCCGAAACCAAAAATAACCTAGCCTACCGACCAAGCCTAAGGGGATATAACTCTATGCAAAGGGTTTGCAGGGTATAGCTAGTATATATTTATATATATTGTTTGAATGGGCTTTTTATTTCACCAATGGAGGTCAAATTCCTAGAAATAACCCGTGCCGTAACTAAGGAGGTATGGAGAAGACTGTGGGCCAACTTCGCTGACAGAAAAGGGCGGCATTTTCACAACTTAGCAATCTTTGGGCACGCGCATTCTTAGCGACCGCCCCGGGTCACCACTAACCACTGTCCGCCTCTGGAAATAAACCCAACGTTTGTTTACATTTCTTGGATATAAATGCAAAAAAATCTTCCTCAACCTCCTTGTCCTTGACTGGGTCAGACTAACCCAGCTGATGAGCTGATAGACATCTTTTATTTACTAAACATCGTTTCCTATACCTCCCGTACCGACATCCCATAATGTCCTATGACGATATCATCACCTGTCGATCGTGCAGCACCTGGCATTCCAGCTTCCTCCCCTCCCCATCCACCACCACCACGCGTTAAAAAAAATGGGGAGACATACAGGTAAGACAAACACAACTAATGAAACAAAAAACAACAAATGGAGCTAACCCTAACCTATCTAACCCTAACCTAAAAAAACACATAGTTTTAATTTCAATGGCACGTACTTTTTTCTTTAGTCTACAGTTCATGTGTTATACCAGGCGATTTTATTTTTTCAGTATTATTATAATTATTATTATTTCGTTAAACTGGGCAGACAAAAAAAAAACATCGAGCAAATAATATTTTCAAACCTACAACGAGACTAGATGTCAGCGGTTCTCAAACTTTTGATTAACGAGACTCACCTAAATAAAGCAAGAAAAAAACCTCTAAAAGCGAGAAAAAAGAAACCTCAAAAAGCGAGACAAAAACCAAAAAGCAAAAAGATAAAAAAAAAGAACTTTAAAAAAATGAATATATAAATCTTCGAAACTCTATATAAACATGTTACCATTTTACTATTCAAAGTAACACATTTTTAGTTTTTAATTGAATAAGAAATTGAGCTGCAATTGTGCACTCATAGGACGGTTCAAAATTGAAATTTCCGTCTCAACTGCCAAAAGATTCGTCCGCGACCTATTGCTGCGTC
>JAGDYQ010000032.1:5317044-5431384 GCA_021962125.1 Bulinus truncatus | reverse complement strand
TTAAAAAAAAAAAAATGAAACAAGTGAAGATCTGTATGAGTAAAACTGCAGAGTATGTGAGGTTAATAAATGTCAGTAAATGGTGAACCATTGTACAGACACACATATCAGCTACAATAAAAGAGTAGTATATGCACACATAGCCGTAATTCAAGAGTAGTACATGCACAAATATTAGCTGCAATACAAGACTAGTACAGGCACAAGTACTAGATGCAATACAAGAGTAGTACAGGCACACATATTAGCTGCAGTACAAGAGTAGTACAGGCACACATACTAGCTGCATTGCAAGAGTAGTACAGGCACACATGCCAGCTGCAATACAAGAGTAGCTGCAATGACTGAGGTGTACACACACACATACCAGCTGCAATACAAGAGTAGCTGCAGTGACTGAGGTGTACAGACACACATACCAGCTGCAATACAAGAGTAGCTGCTGTGACCGAGGTGTACAGACACACATACCATAAGCAATACAAGAGTAGCTGCAATGTTGAGGTGTACAGACACACATACCATCTGCAATACAAGAGTAGCTGCAATATTGAGGTGTACAGGCACACATACCAGCTTCAATACAAGTGTAGCTGCAATATTGAGGTGTACAAACACACATACCATCTGCAATACAAGAGTAGCTGCAATGTTGAGGTGTACAGACACACATACCATCTGCAATACAAGAGTAGCTGCAATATTGAGGTGTACAGGCACACATACCAGCTTCAATACAAGTGTAGCTGCAATGTTGAGGTGTACACACACACATACCAGCTTCAATACAAGAGTAGCTGCAATGTTGAGGTGTACACACACACATACCAGCTTCAATACAAGAGTAGCTGCAATGTTGAGGTGTACACACACACATACCAGCTGCAATACAAGAGTAGCTGCTGTGACTGAGGTGTACACACACACATACCAGCTTCAATACAAGAGTAGCTGCAATGTTGAGGTGTACACACACACATACCAGCTGCAATACAAAAGTAGCTGCTGTGACCGAGGTGTACAGACACACATACCATCTGCAATACAAGAGTAGCTGCAATGTTGAGGTGTATACACACACATACCAGCTGCAATACAAGAGTAGCTGCTGTGACCGAGGTGTACAGACACACATACCATCTGCAATACAAGAGTAGCTGCTGTGACTGAGGTGTACACACACACATACCAGCTTCAATACAAGTGTAGCTGCTGTGACTGAGGTGTACAGACACACATACCAGCTGCAATACAAGAGTAGCTGCTGTGACTGAGGTGTACACACACATACCAGCTGCAATACAAGAGTAGCTGCAATGACTGAGGTGTACACACACATACCAGCTTCAATACATGTGTAGCTGCTGTGACTGAGGTGTATGGTTTACTTCAAGATATGTCAAGATTACGTCGAATGTAATTTTTACACTAAATCTGGATTAGCCAATTGAGTACCTTTAATTAATGTACATTTCTGTGTACGCCTATTTTGGAATGTTGATTATTATAGTCAAGGGTTAGGGGTCAATGGACGACTAATTAAGTCACTGCAAAGTACGGAAATACCCAGCATCACTACAGCTATAATGATTGGATGTTTATTAGTTAGTGGCCATTCGGACTGTGAAAAATGCCAGAATGAAATCATGTCAAGACAATGATAAAAGATGGATGTTCCAGACCTTTTTTTCAGAGAAGAGTGATTAGACGTGTCACACACATAATAGGCGATAAATGAACTGAACAGGAAATGTGTACTTAAAAAAAAAATGTTCTATATTGTTCAGGCATTGACAATTTTCAGAATGGTGGGGGAAGAGCCAAAATTAACTCGCACCGGGCGCCGCCTCGAAAGCAAACTACGGTTCTGTGGATAGTGTGGTGGCTTGACTACGGCTCTGTGGATAGTGCGGTAAAATCCCGTGTCAATTAGGGAAGGAGACTCGTTGATATATTAATTTTTCGTTTTTATAAGTTTGTATTTGGGGGTGGAGCGGGGCGCGTCACCGAAAGTTTTACACTTGTTGACAAGGACGGGGAGGTGAGGGGGGGGGGAGGAAGGGTGCTCAAACTTGTTGACGTAATTGATGGACGAGCACTTTTAGATGTATTAATTACCTTCACAAGTAACGCTATTTCAAACGACCTATTTTTTGTTCATTGAAATAGATTAGATCAAAATAAAAAATTAAAAAAAAATAAAATTAAAAAAAAAAAAACCAACTTACATGTACATTTTGAATTCATATCCAACAATGAATAAATTAATTTCAATTGCCGTTATCATTTATCAGCCATAATTCGTTCAAGAAAACACCCTTACGTTCAAGGAAACACCCTTATGTTAAAGGAAACACCCTTGCGTCAAAGAAAACACCCTTACGTTCAAGAAAACACCCTTACGTTCAAGAAAACAACCTTACGTTCAAGGAAACACCCTTGCGTCAAAGAAAACACCCTTACGATCAGGAAACACCCTTTTCGGAAAAGCACACAAGTGTAATCCTGTCAACGTGCTAGATGAAATTACCGCTACGTTGATGAAAGTTCACCGGCACGTGAAAATAAACAGAACACCGGCTGACCACACCACACCAACGGCTGACGTTCATCAGCACACCGACTGACCAACAGGGAGCAGTGCCCTCGGGCTCAGAATGTGTTCAGGTGGCATTGCTACAGGACTGGTCATCTTACGTGATATCTTACGTGTTCTTGCTGACGACATAGACCCAGTCCCGTAGCGTGAATAGGTGCCAGGCCAATAGCGGGGGGGGGGGGGGGGGGGGCAGGCAAAATGTTACTAAGTAGAGCAAAAAAGCAGAGGGGGGGGGCAGACAAAACGCGGGGGGGGCAGACAAAACGCGGGGGGGGGGCTCGGCCCCCCAGGCTTCCCCCCCCCCGCACGCTACGGGCCTGCAATGACCGTTGGTTAAAACTGAGAGAATGTAATGGAACTGAGAGTAAGCGATGAATTTCGGGGAAATAGTCGGGTCAAAAAAAAAAACTGACCTGTTGACGATGCTAATCTTTACTATATTCATATCTTTTTTTATTTTAATTATGAATTGTGTGGATCTGTCGTAGGCCCCGAGGCCAAACTTTTTTTAAAGGTGCACAAAACTCGACGACGTTAAAGCCGTCTCTGGCAATAGAGGGCGGTGACTGTGCGGTTATCCCAGACCCCGACCTTGAGGAAGGGTCGCGGAACAGAGAGACTTCATTCTTTTCTTTGCGTGCGTTAGTGTGTTTGTTTGTTTGTGTGTGAGCTTGTTTCTTTTTCATGCAAGATGCAAAAAGCGGTCGAATGGTCAGGGGAGATAATGCTGGGGTTGGGGGGGGGGCAGCGGGTATAGAGACCGTGAAACCATTGAGTGTGTAAGAGTGTGTGACTTGACGTGTAAACTGTTTAACCAAGATTTAGTTACTGTTTTCAAATTCGCTTACTTTATTTATGAAGTCATGCGCTAGCTACAAAAGCCCAAGTATCGCAAAACATTAGGTTTTGATTAAAAAGTTAACGAAGACCAAAAAAAAAACTGTGCAAGCTACTTTGTGCTAATTTCTTCTTTTTATTTATTTTTTTTTGGCTTTGCGCTACTTTGGTCCAACATTTTTAATCAACACGTTAGGGGGGCTTATGCCGAGGTAAAGGTAATCTGCTATATAATGACCTAGAAATTTGGCAAGCTGTGTATAAGGGGGGCATTTTGTGAACATTGCCAAAGAGCCCAAGATAAGATGGGGGTGGGGGGAGGGGGTATTGGTGGACATAGCGTGTGTGAAGACGCGTCCAGCGCGGTGACATAATTTGGTATATGGGGGGGGGGGAGGGAGAAGGAGGAGGAGGAGGGGGGGACACCAACGACGCGGTGAGGACATTCCGCTCCATGACGGCACTTTTTGGGAATGACTTGGATACTTCTGACACGGTAACGAAGTGTGTACTTCAAGAATCCGTCCTCCCGTGCGCCACATTCGCTCACTGTGCCACGGGGTTTGCCGGACCACTGACCCACGGAATCACGCGATGGCAGTGGTCGGAGCCGTTCAAAGTCATTCACGAGACAGGCGGTTTTCGTCCGATTGTCACTATGTTGTTGATTTTTTTTTTTTGAGCATGTTAATGTCTAATAATGTACCAGTTCGGCCGTTGGCCATCTTTGGGCCCACCGACCATCTCCGCCTACTGAGGGGGTGGGGGTGGGTGCAGAATCTGGTCACAACAGTCCACAAATCTCCAGGTCATTTTACAGCAAGCACATTTAACCTATCCGACGGCGCCCCTTACACAGGTCCGTAGCGTGCGGGGGGGGGGCAGAGGGCCGGCCCACACCCTGCGTTTTGTCTGACCCCCCTCTGATTGTTTGCTCTACTTAGTAACATTTATTTCCTGGCCCCCCTCTGCTATTTGCATATGACACCTGCTGTAGAATGCCTGGCCTCTGCTGTAGAATTTTCATGCTACGGGGCTGGTGGGTGCAGAGAAATAGTTATTCAAATATTATTTTAATCAGTTGGCATCAGTGGCGTAGCGAGGGGTGGGCATCATGCCCCGGGCGCTACTCACAAAGGGGCACCAAATGGTATGTTTTACATATAATATTATGTTTTTTTCGAATGGGGGGGGGTGCTAAAAAGGTATTGTACCCGGGCTCGTGTTAAGCTCGCTACGCCACTGGTTGACATGGTCGAATTGTTCGAGGTCGATGTCGAAAAGTCGTGGAACTCTCCACAGAGCCCAAATCGTAACCAATTTATGTCTCTCTTATATAGGGGCCCTAAATTTTGTTCTATGCCCGATGTTTCCTCTAATTCCGCCTCTGGGTGAGTGTGTGCAACGAAATAGACGTATAATTCATGGGGTTGTGGGACAGCGGGATAAACTGGGGGGGGGGGGATAGAAAAAACTAGCCTATATAAAATACGAGTACAAAAAATAAATATCAATAAAACAAGGATTTAAAAAAAAATAGATATTTCGAATTATAGAACAAGATTTTAAAGTTTCACACAAATGGAATAGAAAAATTGAATACCCTTTGCAATGGAATTAAAATTAACACAACATAAAGAGGGGAAGCGTGAATTCGATAAGAGTCGCAATTTTGGTCTCAGTAAAAAAAAAAGCCGCACACCAAAGTCAGTCTATAAAGTTCAAGTGAACTAAAATAATTAAATTATATAAATTAATATATTAAAAAAATGTCTGGAAGACACAATACTTAACGAAGGGACACATTTGACCACTACAGATTAAAGAATTGAAGTTGTTGACATGTTACGTCTTTGCATTCTCTATCATCATGTTTTACAAATTATGTAAGTCAGTGAGACTCGATAGCAGACGACAGAATAGAAAAAAAAACAGTATGTTGATTTCTTTCAGTGGTTGAATTTAGTTTACAAATCTACACACAAAAAAACTTGTGACTTATCAAACGATTCACGCATTGCTTCTGGAAGTGAATCAAACTATTTTAAACGCGGTTATTTATCGAAAGATGATTTATTAAAGGACGATAAAAAAAAGAAAAGAAAGTTAAACCGGTATGATTTTTAAAAAAAAACTTCGAATTTTCTGCTAATTTTTTTTAACTTGGTTAGTAATTTTTTTATACGTTACATAACTTAGTGTTTTTTAAGTACTTAATCTTCATCTCTTTTTAAATTTACTTAATTGTGATTTATATAAAACTTACATTTATAATCGTCAGTTTCTGATGTTAACACATTCACTGATTCAGTTCAGCAACCTGGTGGCGTTGACATTCAAATTTGAAACAGATTTCTGTTATTGGTCAGCAGCTGATGCCAATGATTTTAAAATGCAAAACCTTCATTCTGCATGATTTTTTAAAATACTTCTTTTACGTTTTTTTTTTTTTGTTTTATTTTAATGGTTTTGTACATACATTTACAATATTACTATCATTAGTTTTTACTAAACACTGTAGAACAGGCTAGGTTTTTGTTTATTCATATGAGTGATGAAAGTGATGAAGATGTAAATTATAGATGTAGTTAAGGTAATAAACCATAGATACTATTTGCTTTTTTAATTAATTTGGATCAGTCCAATCAATCACTGGGTGATGTAGCTCAGTTACAAGTGATACTGAGCAAAACATTAGTAGACCCACCACCAAGATTAGTTTGGTCAACCTAAACAAAATATAAATGCTCAACAAGTGTCTGCTGCTGACCAACAGACAGCCTGAACTTGGGACTTTGACTGAGCTAGCAGCTGAGGAAATCTATTACCATTTTACATGGACCTCAAAATATTTGTTTTTTCCTCTAGTTAGACCTGGGTCCTAATTCAACTGCTCTGGATTGTTTCACCTCACTGTGTAGTGAAGAAATAATGGAGACTATATCAGGAGCTAATAAATAAATTTTCACAATATGGCCAGATGGTATGACATCAACGCTTATGAACTTAAATGATATTTCGCTATTCTTGTAGTCATGTGCTATGCCCATAAAAAACATTAAAGACTGAGTTAATTGCAAAAATAAAACTCGAGCATTGAAACTTGATTTTAACTTCAATTTAATCATATTAAGATTATTTCTACTTGGTTCATTTACAGAATCTTCTGTTGATTGCAATGAAGCAAACTTTAAACTTAGTATACAAAGGTATTCATTGGTCACTTGAAATATTTTGCAGAATTAAGTTAATTGAAGATGATGGGGCTGAGAGTGGATGAATGCTGGAAGATCTAGATGAAGGTTCAGATTTTGGTAGAGTTTATCACTCCCAAGGCAGATTTGTCTTCGGCTCATTTGATGCTTGATGAAGTTTTAAAAGTATGCAAAAGAAAGTAAATATTTTCTGGATTACTTAAAGGTAAGATATCTTATTTTTGTTACTATAGGATCTTTAAATAATTTTTTTTTTCATTTAAAATTAAATGTTGGTTTTTTTATTTTAAAAAAATGATTGTAAATTTTGTGTGGTTATCAAAATTAAATTGGTTTGTAGTCCATAATTACTACTTTTCCTTTGCTACATTTCATTCATTATGTGCACTGAGTGTCAGACACATCATCTCTAATTAACAATATTTATGAACAGTATGTTTCTAGCTAGATTTGATTTTTTTCATGTCATCTTTTTTTAATCTGTAATTTCTTTCTACACAGTGAGTGAGCAGCAGCAGTTTCACTTGTTCTGTTGAGAAGATAAATTATATGAGTTATCATTGTTTTGTCTCATCAATTCAACCATTTATTATAAATCTTTATGGCAACTGCTCTGAACATCCAGCACTGCATTTGTCATGATTTGTTCAATAGTTTTATTGTTTTTATCTTCTCTTTCTGATAGTTGAGAAATTACTTTGGAGAAATGTGGCAACAGTAGTCAGAGATAAAGACACTAGGCGGAGGAGCAATACTGAGGAAAAAATGCTAAAAAGTATGGAGAAAGAAAACTGAAGAGCTGAAGAAGAAATATGAAGTCTGGGTAATATGGTAAGCGAAAGAGATGTTTAATTCACTATATCAAGAGTTGATTCTATTCCTTTTTTGAATAAAATTAAAACATTTTTTGGACTCTTCCCTTTTATAAAGTACTTTGACATTTAGTTTCTGTCTATTCTGATTGGTAAACATCATTTATGCTGTATGAATAGTCAGTGGCAATGTTTTTTTTTTAATTCTTTTTTAAAAGCTTTATGCACAAATTGCTGATACCCACATCAGTAAAATGATTCAGAATGTTTTTTTTAAATACTTTGATAAATTTTTCAAGTTAAAACCAACACAAAATAGTCTTTGGGGCAAATAAAAAAAAATTAATGCATTTAGATAAATAAAAAACAAGACAAGTGATATTTCAATTAACTGTGAATAATTATGCCTGATACTTTAATTGTGTATAATTTAATGTTTACTTTTAGTTTCATATCCTATAATGTTATCTGAATACTTTGTCCATTTTATGATTGCGGCCTTGAGGGGATATGGTTGCTAATTAATATTATTTGTTATATATCCCAGGATCAAGCAGCAAAAGAGCAGGTCAACTTAACTGGAAGATGAGATTTACAAGGCCTCCAAACCATTGGCCAGGTATAAAGACGATGAAGTATTGACAAAATGTACAGAGAGGGAGAAAGAGGTGAAGACACCCCATGCTCATTTACATCAGGTCGAAATGAAGAAGAGATGAAAAGAAATCCTGAAAAACAAAACCAAAAAAAGGTTGGTTAAATTTTGCTCACCTTAGGAAAAAAGAGGTTGAATTCTATTTTATTTGGCATAACTGTAAATGGCTTGGAGAGAGAATATTTATTTAACTCTTGGTAATTCTACTTTAAAGACTTTAGAAGGGTACCCTAGAAGATTCAATTTTGTGTGAGAACCAATATTTATAGGACTCAGAGTTGTTACAAAAAGAAGCAATGCAGTCCAAAAACTTTTTAAAGCTAAGAACTTGTTTTTCTGATTGAAAATAAAATACATTGATTTCAATCATAAATAATATGAAAAGTATATATAATTTTTTTATTTAGCTCTTTTGATAAAGCACGATACATTGTTATAATAGCTTTGGTTCAGTTGATCAATATTGTCTTTTTTCTAATTCCGTCTCTGCTGCCCTCATTTTTAAAAAAATCCTTACTGTAGTGTATTCACCAGTCCTCAACTCTCCAAAGTTTTTATTAATTTTCAAATAGCCAACATTTTCAGTGAATTTTAGGATTCAGCTTTGTTTTATTCCATTCCTTTGCTTTTGTGAATTATGGGAATAATTTTGTTGGAAGTTGCATACACTTTTAGAACTTAAATAATCTAATTGCCAAAGACTAAATTTTTTCCATGCTATTTACGTATAAATTCAGCCATTCCCTGTATTTTTCATCATTTTGTAAAGTGTCAAGATGAAGCTGTTGCCACAATTTACTCTTTACATTAGAGCAAAATTGTGTTTTAGATTACTTAGCAGCAATAGAATTATTGCTTGTATATTATTTTTTTCCAAACATGGCATTATTCTATAAAACCTGGTGCACTGAAATAATCTAGTGTATTGCTTGTTTGACCTTTATTTTCTTTCTTGGGCATAATTGATATAAATCTTTTCTCAAAATTGACAAAGCAGGGTGGGGGGGGGGTCTATAATTTTTAAAGATTCTCTTACATTTTGCTATTTCTTCACTATATCTCAATACGTCTAATTAGTTTTTACATTTATGTTATTATATAAAAATGTGTGTCTGTGTTTTGTAAAATATAATTTATAACAAAATTAAATTAATCTAAAAATACATGTATTACTAACTTTTTACACAGTGGTCTAAATGTGTTTAACAGCTTCATTATCTATAATTTTATCTTTATAAGGCCGCTGAATTTTGGGCATTTTCTTTCCTAAAAGATTTATGTTGTAATATTAAAAACCTGGTAATTTTGGAAATAGTTTTTTTTAAATCAGTTCATAAAATTATTTATTTTCCACTGCTTGTTTTACTGCAGTCATATAATTGTACTTGAATTCATTTAATAATCCATTCCATGAATTGCACATACACTGAATTATTATAGTGGGGAGGTTGTGAATATTTTGCAACTTTGATTCATAATTAAAAACATAGCTGGTCTTCCTCAAGTAAAAAAAAAGTTGTTTAGAATAATTATTTCCAACATCGAATGTTCATGAACCGAGTTTTAACTGTATTTGTATAATATCGGTATAATGGTCTGTTTTATTTTCTTACATCAAATATATTAAATTTCCTTTTTTTTTTTTTTTTTTAATTATTTCAGAGCTTCCAAGTTATAATGGCTACCCCCTCTTTATGCCTGGTCTCAGAAAGAATGGTGTGGATCACTCTAATGGGTTCAAAAAAAAATGAGAAAGCCATTGCACAAATAGTCACAGGTGATTCATTGAGGACATATGAAGTGAAATTACTGAGAGGATCCAGTGGATAAAGCCTCCTTAGCCACCAGCAAATATGGGAAAACTTTCTATCACTTTAAAATAGACGGCTTGCCATCCAGTCATTCTGCTGGGAGATCAAACATAAATTTTCTGATGCACAGGTAGCTAATATTGGAGCTGTCGTTGTCAACATTTAAAGACCATTTTTTTTTCATTTAAACATTGTAATGCTCGTCACTAATGTAAATTTGCTGTGTCAATGTGAACATAACACGAATTAATTTCAGCATGTAACAATGTCCACATAAATGTGTCATGCAGTATTTAAGGGTGGATTTCTCTACATGTTTACAAATAAGCTCCCACATATTCCCATAAGCTCCATTCCCATAAGCTCCCACATATTCCCATAAGCTCCATTCCCATGAGCTCCCACATATTCCCATAAGCTCCATTCCCATAAGCTCCCACATATTCTCATAAGCTCCATTCCCATAAGCTCCCACATATTCCCATAAGCTCCATTCCCATAAGCTCCCACATATTCCCATAAGCTCCATTCCCATAAGCTCCCAGATATTCCCTTAAGCTCCCACATATTCCCATAAGCTACCACATGTTCCCATAAGCTCCCACATATTCCCATATGCTCCCACATATTCCCATAAGCTCCATTCCCATAAGCTCCATTCCCATAAGCTCCATTCCCATAAGCCCCCACATATTCCCATAAGCTCCCACATATTCCCATATGCTCCCACATATTCCCATAAGCTCCCACATATTCCCATAAGCTCTATTTCCATAAGCTCCATTCCCATAAGCTCCATTCCCATAAGCCCCCACATATTCCCATAAGCCCCCACATATTCCCATAACCTATCTGAACACTACAACATTTAAACAACATGGTATCTGACTGAAATTTAAAATACAGTTAAAAGATCTTGAATTTTCTTTTAGTATTCCTAATGTAATTTCACTAAGGTTGTTTTGTTAGTAATTTTGCATTGAGCTCAAGCACAATTTTAAACTCATTACAGTATTAGTATGTCATGTAATTCTAATTACTTTTTTTTCATTGATAATTGAATTTTTTTATTTGCTCTAAACTTGAACTATATTTGGTATCGAACCAATTCCAAGGTATCATTGTACATGTTTTATTTATTAAATTTTTATACTTTATAAAAAAAAAGCAATATATGTGGATTTGTTACGCTTCGTCTACCGATGTCACTTTGAATTTAGAAGTACGGTGATTCTGCTCGGCATATTTGTTTTCATACGGTGAACTCAGTGTAATTTGTCATGGGCTGTTGTACATAGTCAAGTTTGCTTTCATTAATTAACATGTTAATAATAAAAAAATATATATACCAATAAACTTTTGTATAGAGTTTATTGATTTTTATTCTTTCTTTCTCTTTGTTTTCAATTTTGACCTTTTTATTTTTTACTGTTGTGTATGTGAAGTCCCTGTAAGGTTGAGATGAAATCTCTAAGATCCTAGTTCCTATAGATTATTTATGGTTTCTTCTTTCACCGGTGCTGACTGCAATGGCCATGCTGTTTACCTGTTTAAAAATAAGATTTTTTTTACCAGAATTTAAAGTAAAGAGCTCTGCTAGGTGTCTAAGCAGCTGTTGTTGTTTTCCCTTCTAAGAAAAAAAAAAGGTATTTTAGTAGAACAGTTTAGGTACGTTTTATGAAACAGTGAAATTTGTACCGCCTTACACAGACCCCGATTCGTTCTCAATTCTAAAGGCAAGATGCACCAAAAAGTTTGATACCTGCATTTAAGAATCTCACCACTCCCTTTCAAAGTCAGAGCGACTTGTAGCGCATATAGCATACCTGCATTTTAGAATCTTGCTACTCCCTTTCAAAGTCAGAGCGACTTATAGCGCATGTACCATACCTTCATTTAAGAATCTCGATCGCCACTCCCTTTCAATGTCTGAGCGACTTATAGCGCATATAGCATACCTGCATTTTAGAATCTTGCTACTCCCTTTCAAAGTCAGAGCGACTTATAGCGCATGTACCATAGCTTGGCCATCATAGGGTGGATCTGAAAAAAATATGTTTATTTACAGATACTGTTAGACAAGAATTAAATGGTGCAGCACTAACAGTATTAGTCCAAACAGTAATGATGTCGATCGGTAAATTTGGTGAAATTGTCTATGATCATTCTACATACTTGTATTTCGTGGGTCAAACGGTCACAAAAAAAAAGTATGCGTACTTTACACAGCTCTTTATAACTCTCTTTCTGTCTCTCACTCTCTGTCTCCCTCTCTCTCTCTCTCTCTCTCTCTCTCTCTCTCTCTCTCTCTCTCTCTCTCTCTCTCTGCCTGTGATAACTGCCGGCTGAGACTTAGTCTCTTAAGAGCCCATGAGATCAAACTCGCTGTGTCCCTCAACATCTGGAGACTGCCATAAAGGACGATGCCCAGCAAGGTACCCGACTGGTCCACCCTGTGGTTCGCCCAGGCCCGCAACGTGCCAGGGGGCCGGGCCCCCCTGCGTTTTGTCTGCCCCCTGCTTATTTGTTCTACTTAGTAAAATGTATTATCTGCCCCCCCCCCTGCTATTGCCTGGTCCCTGCTGTAGAATGCCTGGTCCCTCCTGTAGAATTTTCACGCTACGGGGCTGGGTCCGCCACCCCGGGGCACTCAAAAAGCAAATGATCCACGGTTTCCTCAACTTCACCGCAGTGTTGGCAAAGAGAATAGACATTGGGCTTAATAACACTAGCAGAGGCGGATTTAAGGATGGGCGCAACGGAAGCGCGCCCAGGTGCTTCAAATATTACGGGGCCCCACAGAGCCCAATTTGAGACCCTTTGATATGTCTCTTGCGTTCTAAAGGGCTCGATATTTTTTCTGCTCATTGGGCCTCGACTGGAGATATTGGAGAGAGAGAAAAAGGAGAGTGAGAGAGATATTGGAGAGAGTGAGAGAGATATTGGAAAGAGAAATATTGGAGAGAGTGAGAGATATTGGAGAGAGTGAGAGATATTGGAGAGAGTGAGAGAGATACTGGGAAGAGAGAGTGATACTAAGTGAGTAGATATGGAGTAGATGGAGAGATATAGAGCTCTATTAGTAAGAGATATTGGAGAGAGTGAGAGAGATATTGGAAAGAGAAATAGGAGAGAGTGAGAGAAATATTGGAGAGAGTTAGAGAGATATTGGAGAGAGTGAGAGAGATATTGGAAAGAGTGAAAGAGGAGAGAGTGAGAGATATTGTAGAGAGTGTGATTCAATGTAATCGTATAGCGGTTTACGTGACAAACTGTAATTACTACTCAGCCTGAAAGTTAATGTTTGTTCAGATCTCTGGAATGAAAAGCCATTAGACTAATAACACGAGGGACAGCATTTATAGCAATTCTGCTCAACTGCCGCAAGGGTTCTAAACAGTGGCGCAACCAGGGCAAATCATCAATACATAATTTACGTTATAAAGTTACAAAAAAGACTGTCAAACTGTCTTTTTTCACTATGTAAGCCCCCCCCCCCCCAGCACTTTTTGCTGGTTGCGCCACTGGTTCTCAAGATGTTAGCTACCCCACAAAGAAACTCTACCTTTTTTTTTTTACTACCCACTTGAAAATAAGGTAAAACTAATAAATGAAAAAAAAAAAAAACTGAAAATTAACTGTATAGATTTTAGATGAAGTAATTATTAAAATATTCTTAGTGACCCACGTCAAAACACCTCGCGAGATCCATTTTTTTTTTTTTTTTGAGAACCGCTACAGCGCATGTTTAAACTTGAGTGTATTGTTTGAAGCTAATAAAGACTGTTTAAAAAAAGCGACTTTTCGTTTATATTATGTTTGGACAAATATAAGCCCCAAGTAGCCATGGCAAACATTTGTCCAGTGTGACTATAGACACGAGATTGCGACCATTTAACGTTATGATAGTGTGTGGTATTGTTTGATGTCACGATAAAAAATTCCAAACACAGAATTATACCGGGAAATAGAACGGTGTAACTTTGTGTTGTCAGTCTTTATGTTTAAGACATTAACGGTTTTTTTTAAACAATTGTAAAGGTTCTCACTTAAATATTTATTTAAAGTGAAAATATCTTTCTAAATTATATATATATAGATATATCTATACATTTTGGACTATTAGAATGGAGTATTTATCTTTGCTTCATGATTTGTGTTGATTAAATGTGAATTTCAACTTGAATAATTTCAAATGATATATATTGTAGGTCTTGCTTATAAACAGTTACAGTATTTTAATAATAAATGTAAGAAAATTTCTAGATTTATTAATTTGCAAAGTGTCGCTTAATCTCATCAGATAAATATAATTAATTAATATTATTTGCAAAAACTTTATATTCCATAACTTTCTCATTCACTGGTATGTTGCAAATTTTAATATTCAGTATTATTTCTTTTTTTTAATGACAAAATTGACAATAAGGCTACAAAAGAAAATTTGATTTTTTTGTCCTTAGCAAATTAATGAACTTTTGTATTAAAGTAGGCCAATATACATGTCGCTGTTCGGAAAATTGACTTTATCTTTGGGGATGTGGGTTCTACTGTGTCAACACACTAAACAGCGAGAGGTCAAAGGCCACAGGGGTAAGGTCACAGGTTGCAGCGGCAGCATCGCTGAGGTGGCAGCCGTTTACGAGCCGCTGTCGGCGGCGTTTGAAGCTGGGACGAGGCTGTGGTGCGCAACGCTGTGCAAACGCCACGACACATGCAGGCTTGCGATGTTTGTGATTGGAGACGGGACCACCAAGTGCATGGGCTTCAAGTTCAGGACAATTACAGGTAAGAGAAGAGTTTTACACAATAGTTTATATTATTATATATGTCTGCAAACCCCCAGCCATGCCCCCCCCCCTGTTACCGCAAATTTAGGTAAGACATCATTAAATTATCGAAATATTTTTTGTTCTAAGACCAATTTTCATCAATGAAAACAGTTTTGCCCCCCTCCCCCCCCCGGGGTCAAAGTTTTGCCCCCCCCCGGTCAAAGTTGTCTAGATCCGCCCCTGGACAGATGTATAAGTAGACAGACAGACAGACGGACGCACGGATAAGCGGACTGACATATATTCTTATGCATGTTAAGTATCTATCTATCGATCTATCAGTCTATCTATCTATCGATAGATCTATCAGTCTATCTATCTGTATATCGGTATATCGATCTATCTATCGATCTATCTATCTATCTTGGTAGATGAAATACATAAAACTGATAAGTTGGTTTTTTTTTTTCCTTTCTTCAGATGTGACAGCAGTCGGCAACTTAAATACCAGCTCTACTACAACACCGGACCCCATTACGTACAGCTTCAATTACACCACTCCATCTACTGGCAATCAGAGCATCTTGGTGTCGGCAGTCACCAACCAGCCCTATCTGGCCGTCTACGCCACTGGACAACAGCCAGCGACCGCAGCACCGAGTAGCGAGGCAACTGTGACAGTTCCCACCGCAACCACAGTCTGGAAGTTCAACTCCTGTAAACTCGTGACATTTGTAGCCGATAACCTAAATAATTAGTGGAATATTAATAGACATCGACATATCATTGAACCATAACTTCAATTCAGGGGCCGGCCTCACTAATTGCGGGGCCCTATTTAACGGATGATTGCGAGGCCTTTCATCAATTTTTTTTTTACAATAACGAATATTACTGCTAAATGTAAATTGCGAGGTCCCCCCAAGCGCGAGGCCCAATTTGGTGCAATCGGTCAAATCGGCCTAAGTCCGATCCTACTTCAAGGAATTAGTAAATTAACTCCAAGCCAAATCTTTTGTTTGAGACGTTGGCTATTGTTCAGTATATAAGGTAGCAGTTTATAGGCTAGGCATTCATAAGTTAGCCAATCAAAACCTAGTTGTTGACGAGCTAGCTAAAGATCTATTTTATATTCATAAAGTTAGCTAGCCGCACACGTGTGTTAATCGCCCCGAAGCAGTAGGCCTTATATGTAACAACATTGATTAAATAAAAGAATTTCAAAAAACAAAATAAAGCACACAATCTTTTGAGAAAAAAAAAAGATACTACTTTCTTATTTTAAAACTTGCATTAGATTTTGTTTTGTTTACATACAGCGAGCGCTGCGTCATCCAGTGACCTCAAACGTTAGACTGTGACGAATTACAGCCACCGCCTATTCAAGATGACCGAGGATTGGCTTGGTGGTGTTTTTGAGGATGGTTTGGGTGGGTAAAAAGACGATCGTGCGGTATAGAGCTCGCGACTGTCGATCGACATTAAGTGCCGGGCTCAACTGTCGTCGACCCGATGGTCCCCCCGCCCCCCGGGTTCGATCTCCGGTGAGAAGCAAGGGACGTGCTGAAAGTGCCTGGTTCGATCCATGGTGAGGGCCAATGGATATTTCAGGTCATGGCTATGTCTCCTTTCTCCGGTGGTACCTTCATCGACATTGCACAATCGGATATGGTGGGGATAAAAAAAGGGCGCTGCAAAAAAGCGTCCCGTTAGCTGTTTATAGGATCTAAGAGATTTCATCCCATCCCTATCGGGACATTATACACACACACACACACGCCTCCATGTATCCCATTGTGCCTCCATGTCTATTGCAATATCGGTTTTGTTGGGGATGAGACAAGGCTCTACAAAAACGGTCCCGCAGAGATTGATATAAAATATAAAAGTTGAACATCTTATCCTTACTGGGGAAAATTCCCATGTCCACCCAGCTGAATTGTGCAACTGACATTAGCCGCGGAAGCGTGAACGATGTATTCGGTACCCTGCCTCGGGCTACAGGACTCTCAAACTTGACAGAACTATAAGGTGAATGCCCCTACAGAGCCCAATGGTAATTTTAAACGATAATGAATATCTGAATAGGTATTATCACTTTTGTGATAATGAGAACATTAGAGAGTGCGCGATAGTAAAAAATTGCAACATATATAAATATATCTCAATATAATGTAGTATTTATGGTATTCAGATTTTTATTATTTCCAACACCATATATATATATATATATATATATATATATATATATATATATATATATATATATATATATATATATATATATCAGTGGTGGCTTGGATGAGAGCCACGAAGGCTCGCTAAAGATTCGGGTTATGATCTTATGGAAGTTGGTTCCCTGTGGTTTCTCTCGTCTGCCAGCGGTATATTGTTTCCACAGCTATGATGCAGATGGCGGGGAAGTTCCAAAAAGCTTTCACCGTAACATTTGATGGTGGAAAATAAGACCCTAAAAGAAAATCAAGAACGAACTTGTCAAAAAGGGGGGACCAAATAGATTGGTTCATTTAGGTCTATTGTGAGCTTAAAACTATTTTACTAAAAAAAACTAACTATTAAAAAAAATGATTTTTGCTGATGAATACGGTTTAAACACATCAAAGTATCAGGGGCCATCATCAACTTCAAATAAAGTTTTTAAAATCAATACATTGTGTAGTATGGCCATGCTACGGGTATAAAAGGTGGGGGGGGGGGGGGGACAAATTCATCACAACATTTGTTGCAGTGGGGGTTACTCTAAATATCGATACATCGTTTTGCATCCAAACACACGATGTAACTTGACACTAAGCAGACATAATATGCCAAAATAACATCGGGTTAGGCTAAATATCGATACATCATTTTGTAAACAAACACACAATGTAACTTGACATTAAGTAGATATAAGATGTAAAAGAAGAAAGATTACACAGATTAATTACCTCTAGGCTGCAACAGTGGTAATATCGATATTGTTATAAAAAATCTCTTTTCATTTCGTGAAGTATTTAATGCAGTGACCTGGCGATTGTTTAGCGACTTGCCATCACCACAGTTCAGTGCATAGAGGGTAAGAATTATAGTATTGTTATGTAACATATTAGCCAACACTGGAAATACAATCATTTGTTGTTGTTCTTTTAACTTATCTTTAAAAATAGCGAATGGGAATTACATGTACATAATAAATATACTTGTAACAAACATTTTTGTTTACATATGGGACTCCTAGACTCTTCCTTAAGTTATCTATCTATCTATCTATCTATCTATCTATCTATCTATCTATCTATCTATCCATCCATCCATCCATCCATCCATCCATCCATCCATCCATCCATCCATCCATCCATCTATCTATCTATCTATCTATCTATCTATCTATCTATCTATCTATCTATCTATCTATCTATCTATCTATCTATCTATCTATCTATCTATCTATCTATATATATATATATATATATATATATATATATATATATATATATCAAACTGTCTCTATCTATCAATCTATCTCTGTCTATCATCTATCTATCTATCTATCTATCTATCTATCTATCTATCTATCAATCAATCTATCTCTATCTATCAATCTATCTATCTATTTATCTATCTCTATCTATCTATATATATATATATATATATATATATATGTGTGTGTGTGTGTGTGTGTGTGTGTATGTGGCGGTGAAGAGTCATGCATACTTCCTTCAGACCAGTAAACATGATATAACTCTCGTCTTGATAAATACATTTATCTCTACATAGCATATAAACTTGGTGGGAGTTGATATAAACCTGCAACAAAACATGACTGAACATGTGCTAGAAAGAGGCATAGTGAGGAAGGGGGGGGGGGATGCAAGGCTGGGCATCAT
This sequence comes from Bulinus truncatus, assembly GCA_021962125.1. NCBI lineage: Eukaryota > Metazoa > Mollusca > Gastropoda > Planorbidae > Bulinus > Bulinus truncatus. The sequence continues at coordinate 5,412,796 of JAGDYQ010000032.1, read as the reverse complement.
GCACCAGGCGCTACTCACAAAGGGGGCACCAAGTGCTATATTTTACATATAATATTATATGGTTTTTAAATGTGTGTGTGTGGGGGGGCGCTTAAAAGGTATTTTGCCCCCCGGACGCGAGTTAAGCTAGCTACGCCACTGGTGCTAGATAACTTAAAAAAAAAACGTGCTCTGTCAACTACCAATGACCGTCTGCCTTTCTACACAGACTCAATGCTAAGACAGCACATTAATCACATGCAGGCCCATAGTTCGCGGGGGGGGGGGTCAGGGGGGCCGCCCCTTCCATGCGTTTTGTCTGCGCCCCCCTCTGCTTTATTTGTTATGCTTAGTAAAATGTATTACCTGACCCCCCATTCCTGCTATTGCCTGCCCCCCTGCTGTAGAATGCCTGGCCCCTTGCTGTAGAATGCCTGGCCCTTGCTGTAGAATGCCTGGCCTTTGCTGTAGAATGCCCGGCCCCTTGCTGTAGAATGCCTGGCCCTTGCCGTAGAATGCCTGGCCCTTGCTGTAGAATGCCCGGCCCCTTGCTGTAGAATGCCTGGCCATTGCTGTAGAATGCCTGGCCCCTGCTGTAGAATGCCTGGCCCTTGTTGTAGAATGTCTGGCCCCTGCTGTAGAATGCCCAGCCCCTTGCTGTAGAATGCCTGGCCCCTGCTGTACAATGCCTGGCCCTTGCTGTAGAATGCCTGGCCCCTGCTGTAGAATGTCCGGCCCCTGCTGTAGAATGCCCGGACCCTTGTTGTAGAATACCTGGCCCTTGCTGTAGAATGCCTGGCCCTTGCTATAGAATGCCTGCCCCTTGCTGTAGAATGCCTGGCCCCTGCTGTACAATGCCTGGCCCTTGCTGTAGAATGCCCGGCCCCTTGCTGTAGAATGCCTGGCCCCTGCTGTAGAATGCCTGGCCCCCTGCTGTAGAATGCCTGGCCCCTGCTGTAGAATGCCTGGCCCCTGCTGTAGAATGCCTGGCCCCTGCTGTAGAATGCCTGGCCCCTGCTGTAGAATGCCTGCCCCCTTCTGTAAAATGTCCGGCCCCTGCTGTAGAACGCCTGGCCCTTGCTGTAGAATGCCCGGCCCCTTGCTGTAGAATTTTCACGATACGCGGGCTGATCACATGACATCCGCCCCAGCTACAAGCGTCTTGCGTAACACCTACATAGCTCTGACATCACATGCCTGGCCCCTGCTGTAGAATGCCCGGCCCCTTGCTGTAGAATGCCTAGCCCCTGCTGTAGAATGCCTGGCCCCTGCTGTATAATGCCTGGCCCCTGCTGTAGAATGCCTGGCCTCTGCTGTAGAATGTCCGGCCCCTGCTGTAGAATGCCCGGCCCCTTGCTGTAGAATTTTCACGCTACGCGGGCTGATCACATGACATCCGCCCCAGCTACAAACGTCTTGCGTAACACCTACATAGCTCTGACATCACTTGTTTAAACCAAACGTTACAAACGCATACGATATACAACCAAGGACGGTATCCTTTTTATTTTTATGATTATTATTAACTGTGTTTAAATCAGGTGAAGAAAGTGGACCGCTGACGACGCAAACCTTAAAGCCTCCAACAACACATTCTGTCCATTCAACCATAGTGACCAGCCCGTCAGTAGTTGATGTCCATTCACAGAGCAAGATAATGATCTTCTTCGTAGTTTTGTTACCTCTGATTGGACTAACAGTCGGTACGTCTTGTGGCTCTAATTTAGTTTTCCACTTAACAATTTGCGATTTGTATTTTTCCCCGCGTTGATGGAAATAATTGTGCGTAATATTGTAATTCAATCCGAAACATGACACAACAGTTTCATAATTTGTAAATACAATGACTGTTTTAGCCTAATGCTCACGACAAATGTACGCGGTTATGCGGGATAGTCGTGCGGGTTAAGGGCCTTGCTGTCGACCTGAGGGTGCATTGGTCCCTGGTTCAATCTCCCAATTGTTTTCAAAACAAAAGCTAAGATGTGGATGGGGGGGGGGGAATTAGGCATCTTTAATATTAAAAGATTTTTGTGGATCCAGAGCTCTCACCACGGCTCGAACCCATGACCTTTAAAAGATCGACATTCAGAAGCTATACAGTGAAAGAAAATCACAGTACATGAGGTATGGGGAGCACCATTATGTTCTTGGTACAGCATGGCACTGAACGTTGGGGTGAAGGGGGGGGGGAGAGCAGTGGAGGGGTGGGGGTACGGCACGAACTTTAATGGCCTACGAAAGCCTAAAAATGAAATTGCAATGAGTGCTGTAAAAGTTCCCTTAGCCCTAAAGGGCCATCGGGGTAGATGAAGTGTAGAATTCATCTGTTTCTATACCTTAGGCATATGAAGGGATTGTGTGGTTAGCACAACGCCCAGCCGGCCTTTACTTCCCAAACTTAAAGGTACCCATTTAAAGCTGGGTGGACTTGTGGGACGACTGTGCACCAAATTTCACCTGGAAAAATTCCCATGGTTCTCACCGAGGATCGAACCCAGGACTCCCAGGTTGACACTCGAGTATCTACACCACTCGGCCATCCGTCCCACAAATAGTGCTTTGCCTTAATATAATTATCTATCTTGACCCCCCCGTGGTGGCAAATTAGATATCTAATTGTCCAGGGCCCCTTAAGATTATATGAAAGTCACCCCCCCGCATGTACTTAAAATAAATGGTGTATTTATATTTTAAAAACTACCACCTTTTGTCTTTAAATATTAACTGTTTTTTATTATTTATTGTTTCCCATTCACGAAATTAGGTCAAAAAATTAACAGTACGTCATACGGCAACGTAAACTGCATTACTCCGAAAGGGAAAAAAAATGGAGGTACGATTCAATATTATCTTTTATATTTAATGTTTTGGGACATAACTTTGTTGTTGTGTGCGTGTTGTGATGGAGTATTATTTTGGTGCATTATGCTGATTAAACCATTTTGAATATTGCTTACTGTATCAATTACACGTCGTCCTGTTAATAAACAAGGTGTGGCGGCGTCCAATTACTCGGCAAGCATTGATATTCCCTATATCAACAGATACAGAGCTTGCTATAAAACGGTGGCTGATAAATACGGTAAGTTGGGAAACATTGCTTTTTTTTTTAAATCGTATCATATATGATCCATCTTTTACATCTGCCCGTTTACCTATCTATCATATCGTCTACCTATGTATCATCTATATTACTATCGTTTTTACCCATGTTACACCTATATAGCAGTCATATTACCTGTCAGCTATCTGTGTAACATCTATCTAGCTGTCGTTAACATGTCTTTTACCTATGTTACACCCCCTATCTAACAGTCAAATATCTGTCAGCCATCTATGTAACATCTATCTAGCTGTCGTTTACCTGTCTCCTAGCTGTGTCACATCTATCTAGCAGACATTTATCTGTCAGTTATCTATGTAACATCTATCTAGCTGTCGTTAACATGTCTTTTACCTATGTTACACCCCCTATCTAACAGTCAAATATCTGTCAGCCATCTATGTAACATCTATCTAGCTGTCGTTTACCTGTCATCAAGCTATGTCACATCTAACTAGCTGTCATTTACCTGTCATTGAGTCATGTCACTAACTAGCTGTCATTTACCTTTGATCAACATTTGTTAACCTCTGTCTTATGACTTATCTGTGTAACATGTGTCCTATATGCCATGCACGCCTCTGTAATATATATATATATATCCTGCGTTGTCTTAACTAATGGTCCAGCTTGACCTTTGCCTGGACATTCCATGAGGCCCTAATGTGAAAGACTGTCCCTAGAAAGGGTGGGAGGGTGGGGAAAGCGAGAACGTTGAATCACACTATACGGATCTATATGTGTAAAAAAAAAATCCTTTAAAAATCTCTTTGTTATGAAGTAAACGTCACCAAGTGATCTGTCGACGTATCCATAACTTGTGTATTGCAATATGTCTGTCTATTAGTCAGCTTGGTGCGTGTGTCTTTCTGTTGGTCTGCATGTCGGCCTATACATATATATATATATATATATATATATATATATATATATATATATATATATATATATATATATATATATATATATGTCTAAATTGTGTGATTTGCTTCTGTATTTGTTTACGTCTGAAGGTCTCCAGACATCACTGCTGGCTGCCATAGCCAGTCGAGAGTCTAGAAGTGGGTACCTGATAGAGGCGACAAAAGGATACGGGCGTGGCGGACAGGCTTACGGCATCATGCAGGTCGATTAGCCCTTCTAGTAATGACATCAGTAGGAAATATTTTGTCGGTCTCGGTATAGAAGTGGTATTAGGATGAGAATTTTCACTGTTATTTTTTATACTCTCCCTCTCTCGCTCTCTCTCTCTCTCTCTCTTTATTTCTCTCTCTCTCTCTCTCTGTCTCTCTCTCTCTGTTTGTCTCCCTCTCTCTCTCCTTGTCTGTCTGTCTGTATCTCCCTCTATCTCTCTCTATCTCTCTCTGCCTCTCTCTGTCTCTCTCCCTCTGTCTCTCTCTGTCTCTCTCTCTCTCTGTTTGTCTCTCTCTCCGTGTCTCTCTCTCCCTATATCTCTGTCTGTCTGTCTGTCTCTCTCTCTCTCTCTCGCACTCTCACTCAATCTCACTCACCCTGTCTATCTATCTATCTATCTATCTATCTATCTATCTATCTATCTATCTATCTATCTATCTATCTATCTATCTATCTATCTATCTATCTATCTATCTATCTATCTATCTATCTATCTATCACAAACAGGCGCACAACCAAAGGGAACCCTTCCATTATTCTATTCAATCTGAGGCTAAAAGGGTTTGGCACATTTTCCAGGTGTTTCAATCTACACGTCATACCTTGATAGCCCAGCCCTAACATGACTAATAGAACTTACTTTACTACGTTCGCAAATATATTTCGGTAAGGAAGACTGAAATTCTAACACATTTCGCTAGGAAGATTGAAATTCTAACACATTTCGCTAGGAAGATTGAAATTCTAACACATTTCGCTAGGAAGATTGAAATTCTAACACATTTCGCTAGGAAGATTGAAATTCTAACACATTTCGCTAGGAAGATTGAAATTCTAACACATTTCGCTAGGAAGATTGAAATTCTAATACATTTCCGGTATTTTAATTTTTCTCCGAACATAATACGTGGTTAATATTGTGTTTCTTACAGTGTGATCTCAAAAGGTCTGGACTACCCTGTACCTCAGTTCCTTGGAACAGCTGTGCTCATATTGACATGATGACAGGTAGAGCCTTGGTCCCGTACATCAGGCAGGTCAGTTCCAATCTTCTTTCATCCGTATATACATACACGGCTGAGAAACACTGAGTTAATTTAACAAAATAAAAAAAAAAATTATAGAAATGTATAGATGCATCCATCCATCGTTAACCAAATGGGGAAATATCTTTTTTTTTTTGTTTTCTCTTTGCCCCATCACTGCAGGCATGACAAGGAGTTGGGGGGGGGGGGGCGGCACGAAGTAAAAGTCATTGGGAAATTTATATTTCAAATACACCTTTGTACCGATTTTTAAAAATAATAATAATAATTCTAGGGTTGGACGACAGGCGGGTACAAATCTTTTAATCCGACGTTGGTAGAAGAGGAGGCTGCTTGCTCACCTGGCCAATCTCCCACCTATGGCAAGGGACCAGGAACTCCTCGCCGTCCTGGCGGCTTGGTGGGGGATTAATTAACCAGAATGTATGATGGCCGGTTTGGGGGGTAGGAGAGGAGAGGGGGGTGTTACTCAAACACCGTACCTGTAGGCCTATAGTAGCAAGATTACCCTGCGACCTTGACAGGTATGGAGTGAAACAAAGAATAATAATAATAAAGGCTTAAAACATTCAACCCATTTCAGATAACTGCTGTAAAGTAAATTCAATGAGATGTAAGGTGGTGGTTGTTCGCTGCAGCGCTCAAACTATCAGCCGAGAAAACCTCGGGTTCCATCTCTGGTTAGAGAACGTTCTCAAGGCCACCGCTTGCAATGACTGGTTCAGTGCCGAACCTAGGGATTTGGGGGGCCCCGGGGTTGGCCTCTTCGGGAGCTCCTGCATTTTGACATTCGACACCATGACATGTGATAATGTACTTAACAGTACTCAAGTTGGGGCCCCGGGGGGGTGGTGGGGGATTTTCGAATTTGGACTCACACCCCCCAACTCTAAGTACCCCTCTGGACTGGTTACTACCCCCCCCCCCCAAACTCACTCTGACCACTCCGCCGCTATGCCGCTTTGTTTGTTTTTTACCTAACCCATAAGATCCAAGGGTAGGGTGTCGGCAAAAATATTTTCCGACAAAGACACCGACTCCCCAGCCCTGATAAGAACGATTCTGCTTACAATCTGTAAACAATATAATCATAAGGGCAACATTTATTATTTTTTTGGTTAGTTGTCTGTACGATATATTGTACTATAACACAATGTGAATAGCAGTAAGTTAACCATGTGCAGGCCCGTAGCCAGGTCAATGTAAGCGGGGGGGGGGCACCAATACACAGCAAGGGGGGGCACCTTTACGTTTTCTTTATTTTTTCCTCTTTTCTTCTTTTTTAAGCGGGGGGGGGGCACTCCATACCTAGCGGGGCGGGGGCACGGCCCCCCAGTCCTCCTCCCCCCGGCTACGGGGCTGACCATGTGCTGACTGGCAGGTACTCACTAACTCACGTCCCTCTTTTTTTTATTAAATACGTCATGTTGAACATGCTGAACAAGATAAAACACAAAATGAAGAACTGTTTGGAAAGAGTCTTTTAGATCATGAATGAATTGAGATTTGTCGATGTTTGTTTACTAGAACAATCATTTTAAAAAAAAGAAAGCACACTCTTTAGCAGTGGTAGGCGCAAACCTTTTTTGTGGCCGCTTGCCCCCAAAAATTAAACCAAGGAAACACTTATTTATAGCGAAAATTCCACAACTCCAATTATAATTAAAGGAAATTAAATTTAATTCGCGTGCCGGCTGATGAGGCTGTGCGTGCCGAGAGTGGCGCGCGTGCCACAGGTTTGCCACCTTTGCTCTACAGAATCAGAATCTCCGGAGATGATCCAGCAATGTTTTTGTTCTATCACTGTATCCATTCTATCAGGGCCGGACTTGGGGCCGATTTGACCGATTGCTCCAAATTGTGGCCCCGCGCCCGGCAGGGGCCCCCCGGCAATTTACATTTAGCATATCACTTTCAGTCATGGCTCTTGTCACAGGCTATAAGATGGGCCTTTTCAGGCATCCGTGAAATCGGGCCCCGTTTTTCGTACGACCGGCTCTGCATTCTACAATGTTTTAAATTGACTTAAGCTTTGTAAACCTAGTCGTCGGTCGTAGGCATCCGTCCGTCTCGAGAGACGATGGTGTAGCTAAGTTGAGTCTACAAAACACCGCCGGGAGTGGCTGTGCAGTCCGACTCGGGAGTGGCAATCCCTGCCGCACTTGTCACACTTGAAAATAGTTGGTTGTTGTAGTTGTTGTTGTAGCTGTTCTTTTTTCCACTTCCGTCTTGTTCTTTTCAGGGCAGCATTATCCTGTCGCTCAGCCTCTGCGCGCAATGAACCCTGCCTGACAGCGAGCCTCCAGGACTGGCAGTCGGCTGCTTGGCTCTCCCAGGAGTTGGGGTTAATGGAGCAATGTTTCATATCCTTTTTGCAGGTGTCTTTGTAGCGCATTTTAGGTCGCCCTGTTTTCCTCTAGCCGGTAACTAGCTCGCCATATAGTAGGTCCTTCGGGATGCGGCCTGCGTCCATTCTTTTGACATGACCGAGCCATCTGAGGCGTCTCTCGCTGAGAACTGCAAACAAGCTGCTCATGTTGGCCCTCTCCAGCACCCCAGTGTTGGGGATCTTGTCTTGCTACTTTATCTGCAGTATACGTCGCAGGCACCTCATGTGGAAATTGTTTAGCTTCCTTTCGTGCCTCGCGTAAGTGGTCCACGTCTCGCATCCATAGAGGAGGGTACTAAGTATACAGGCCTGGTAGACGCGCAATCTGGTATTTTCGGTGAGGCTGGGGTTTTCCCCACACACGTTGCTTTAGTCTCGCCATGACTGTGGCTGCCCTAGCGATTCTGCAATCGATCTCCGGGTCTATGGATAGCGAGCTGGAGATGGTGGACCCGAGGTAAGTGAAGTTCTCCACGACCTCTAGGGTGTGCCCATCGATGTCAATGCTTTGGCAATGTGCCAAACCTAGTATGGTAAAGAGAATAATATAAGACGTCAGAAAGAAAAAAAACAAACAAAAGGAATTAAAGAGACATTCAGTTTCATACTAGCGGGAAAGTTGCGCACCAATATTGGATGGCGCATCAAGAGTATTTAATAATCTGACACTGAGTTTAATGGATGATAATTTATATCGAAAATCGCCGGTGCACCAGCAAAGAGGTTAATATTTAAACTATTTAAAGCGATATATTGTATCTTATAATTATGAAAAAAAAATGGGGGGCGTCAAAAACATGGCCAGATATTGTGTGTGTGTGTGTGTCGAATGAATCCATTTATATGCAACGTCTTTAAATTGGAATCTTTTACATTTTTTTTTTTATTTTAGGTTGCTAAAAAGAGACCGACGTGGCCACCTGTTCGACAATTACAAGGTTAGAGGTTTATCTATCTATCTATCTATCTATCTATCTATCTATCTATCTATCTATCTATCTATCTATCTATCTATCTATCTATTTATCTATCTATCTATCTATCTATCTATCTATCTATCTATCTATCTATCTATCTATCTATCTATCTATCTATCTATCTATCTATCTATCTATCTATCTATCAAAAGCTGTAGCACGCACAGGGTGCAGAAAGATTGATATTGCACACGGCGCCAAAAACTATATTTCGCACACAGCTGACAAAATAACTAACCATTGCTCTGGCAGCAGCCTGCATTGTTTTTTTTTTTATTCTTTTATTACAGGTGGTTGTTCCGCGTACAACACATACGGCAATGTGAACTTAAACAGTGTGGACTACCTGGACGTTGGTACAACGGACGGGGACTACAGCAACGACGTTTATGCCAGGGCGCAGTATTATTACAGCCGGGGATACAGATAAATTCTACAGGTGGATTATTACAGCCGGGGATACAGATACATTCTACAGGTGGATTATCCATTTGTTATCGCTGATCTGAATGAGAATTTACTGACCACTTTCATAACCCAAAAAAAAAATATTTCTTTTTTTTTCATTTTTAGTATGTAAATTAGAGTGTGCTCCAACACTTGTAACAAATAAAAAAAAATATTATCTAATAATGATTTGTTCTGTTTAACTTGACTTTGTGACTTAGATATGATAGTTTTTAAAAATGTGTAAAAATAATACAGTGTTTATATAATTAAAATTAAAAGAGAGAAAATAACATAGAATGGCGACTGTTTTCAGCATTTCACTAAAAATCCGTTTTTTTTCTTAACCTGTTCTCCAGTCAAAAAATATCTGTGAATATATTAACGTATTTGGGAAATATTTCGTAATAGGTTTTTTTGAGGCACTTTTTAGTGAAATATTTTCTTGAAATTTGGCACGCATGTTCTCACTCCATGAAAATGCATGAATGAAAAATTAATTTTGCAATTGATTATTACTATTATTTTTTTAACAAATAAAAGTAAAAAAAAAGAATTTTAATCTCATATACCGATCAAGGGGTATAATCGTGTTTAAGTAAGACGAGTTTTAAATGGACTATTTCTCTTGCATTAAAGTTTATTTAATTTAACAGGTTAGATTAAAATTTATTGCACAATATATATATATATATATATATATATATATATATATATATATATATATATATATATATATATATATATATATATATATATATATATTAGGAAACGGTTAGTTTGAAAAACTCTGTTGTTATCGTGTATTGTTTTATATCCCCTCAAATAATTCTCATGGGTACTTTTCTGCAGTCTGTGCTATTTATCCAACACATAAAGCATGGATCCTCTTGCACTTTTCCTTTGATCAGTGCTTTCTTTAAGTATCGTCCACATCAGTGGTCGCCAACCTTTTTTCTCGCCGCCGACCGGTCGACATTTAATCATGTCACCACGGCCCGCTGGGCGGGGGGACGGGGGGACGGGGGGGGGGAGGAACGTTGATTAATTATATTTTTGATTGTTTTGATTTACAATGTCACTGCCGCTCACACCCGCTCAGCACTCTATTGTCCACGGAAAGTCGCACCGAGAGAAATACACCACAATAAGTAAAAAAGGGAAATAATTGAATGTTTCTTGGGCGGCCCAGTACCATTTGATCCATGGTACCGGCACCGATCTGCGGACCGGGGGGTTGGGGACCACTGCTCTACATATTACGCATGTACTTGAGGGAGGGACGACTATAAGTAATGCGTTGATAAACCATGACTGCAATGTTACTCAAGAAGGGTGGGGGGAGGGACGCTTCACTAGAAGTGCCATACTATAGTCCAGGGGTCGGCAACCTGCGGCTCTTTCGATGTCAAATTGCGGCCTAATCAAAAAAAAAAAACAACAACATAATATTGGAACAATATTTTTAGTGGCTCTTTAAAACCTGAGAAAATTGTAAATTATAGCTTTTGGCTCTTTCGTCTCAAAAGGTTGCCGACCCCTGCTATAGTCCATGGCTTCGATGGTACTATTTACATATGGAGGTTTGGAAAGGGCATGAATAACAGAACTTCTGTTGAAATGATGTGAAAATCGGAGCAGAACATTACTAGAGACGATGAAGTGTTATACAGTGACAGGAAAGAATTAAGGAGAGAGAGAGGGGGGTAAGATAGGAAAGAGAGACAGAGATATTGAAGGTATTGTGAGGTATTGGAGAGAGTGAGAGATATTGGATAGAGTGAGAGAGAAATTGAGGAGAGAAAGAGAGAGAGAGAGAGAGGGAGAAAGAGAGAGAGTGGAAAGAGAGACAGAAATATTGAGATACTTTGAAAGATATTGGAGATATTGTATAGAGTGAGAGCGATATTGGATAGAGTGAGAGAGAAATTAAGGAGAGAGAGAGAGAGACAGACAGACAGATATTGAAGATACTGTGAAAGATATTCGTTATTCGAGAGAGATATTGGGGAGAGTGAGAGAGATATTGGATAGAGGGAGAGAGAAATTGGATAGAGTGAGAGAGAAATTAAGGAGAGAGAGAAAGAGAGAGAGAGAGAGAGAGAGAGAAAGATAGAAAGAGAGAGAGAGAGAAAGAGAGATAGAGATAGAGAGAGAGAGAGAGAAAGAAAGAGAGAGAGAGAGAGAGAGAGAGAGAGAGAGAGAGAGAGAGAGAGAGAGAGAGAGAGAAAGATCGCTACAAACCCAGCTGTTGATTTAAGAAACCATTTCATAATGCAGCAACTGTCATTCCATTGTATGCAAATGTCGCTACATTCTACAACTCAACTGTGTCAAGGCAACATTTAAATCGCGTGGTTAATCAAATATGAGCATTGCCATACTATTGTAACAGTTGATGCAAGGGTTGTTTAAATCAAGCAATGTGTGGTTTGACCAGAAGCGGATTTAAATTACAATGGGCCCAGGGCGCAGCCGAAAATATTTGGTCACTTTTTAAAGAAAAAAAAACATGGTAAATAAATTTACAAGTGTAAAATTAAGATTCAGTGGGGCCCTCCAACCAGGGCCGCTTTATCCTATAGGCACAGTAGGCACTGTGCCTAGGGTTTACGGACTTTTCAAGGGCCTACGAAAGCCAGAACATAAAGTGAAAACAAGTGCATTCCTGAAAAAATATAAAAAAATGAAATCGGGGAGGGCCTACGACTTTGAAAGTGCCTAGGGCCTACGATGACCTTAAAACGGCCTTGCCTCCAACAGTCGGGGCCCTTGGCGCGCGACCATTACGACCGTCGTTAAATACGTCTCTAGGTGGTTTGACCTTTGTCTTCCCACTGTTGATTGAGCTGCTTCGCGGAGAGTGGAGGGGTAAGTTTGAGACACACATCTATGAGTACAGGAGGATAGGAACCAGATTTTTTTTTTGTTGTTGTTGCAAAAACTGCCGAAATCCAATAAATAACCTAATGAAAACACACCACATTATTTTAAATGACAAACTTTACGAATAATTTTGTATTGTATGTGTCAGTCTTAGTTTGTTTAAACATTTAGAATAGGCTTTAAGTTTCCAAAACGTCCCTCGATGCCCGAAGAACACCGCCAATCTGGCAACACTACTGTAAGTAGTTCTTGATTTTTTCGAGTTTAGCCAATGGTGTGTTGTGATACATGTACACCGCTTAAGGATAGTTGTTCCCGTGTATTAATTCAAAATGGCTGGCTTGCTGTGATATTCTTTCTATGATTGTTTTTGGTTTTGTTTATTTCTATTGTATGTTTTGGATATTAAAATTTCATTCTTTGTGGAGAGTATTGCTGGGATAAAATCGCAGTTTCATAGTTATATTTATAGTGTTCAAATATTATAATTAATTCTAACGTATTAATTTCCGTATTTGTTTGTGTGTCTTTTCTTTAAAAAATGGCCGGAGTTTGAGCATTGTTGTGTTAATGAAATAACGTAGGTAATACGGTATAGCCATGAAAGACATTTAGGCTTTTTATTGTGATAACAGACTTTTGTAAGACTTTTTAGAAGTTCACTTCTTTCCTTGGAGAGGATTTGAAAAACACAACCGATTGAAATTGTTGGTTATTCGCCTAGTGTTCAAATGGAAGGACTAGCAGATCCGAACATGAAATTGTTTAAAAAGACAGAAATTTGGATTTCAAAACACGTCAGCTAGCAGTGGATATCAGCTCCATAATCCAAACATACATATCAGAACTTGTCAAAATAATCCATATGGAGGTGAGTCTACTTTCCTAAAAATTGTTAGTACATTTTATATTTGCGTGATTATTAATGTGTATTATTGATGCCTAATATTTCAGGTAAAAAATGATCTAATTATAAAGTTTTACAACTTTGGCACTTGCATCAATTATATTTCTTAATTCTACATCGATCTATCAATCATTTCTATTTATAATTCTATCTCTCTAATTCATATCCATATGTTCATAAATATATATTATATCTTTATGTATACCTGATTTATTATACCTATCTGTGTGTCAGCATACCCAGGGGCGGATCCAGCTCAAATTCTGACCGTCTTCCAATCACGTTTCTAGAAAGCCCCCCCCCCCAATTACTTTAATTTATTTTTGTACGAATCCCTAAAAATGATTAAAATTGCTTTAAAAATACTGAACTCCATATTTAAATGTTTTATTAATTATTCAAAATATCAAGCATACACAATCGACGCTCATGTTTACGTGCAAATATGTTCACTACTTCACTGAGATTAATGTCCATGGAATAATGTACATGCAGAAGTGCAAGTCCATTCAGTCGAGTCTGTCCCATTGATGTACGCATATATGTTTTCAAACGTCGAAGACCAGACACAGAACGCTCACATTCACATGTCGTCACCGGAATGGTACATACTATTTTGAGCATTTCATGGATATTTGGAAACAAAATGGCATCAGTTTCTTGTAATGTGGATTGAGCTGTATCAGGTACATTGATTTTCCCAAACCACAAATTGTTCCACAGATCTAATTCTGCAATTAGTGACTGTTTGTTGGGCAGATCACTGGAGTATTGATTTGCAAATTGCATGAACTTTTCACGCCAGTCATTGTCTTGGATCAATTGTGATGGCAAAACGGCATTAGCATTTGGTAAAATTTCCTGTCCCTGTTGAAATCGACTTGATAGTTCCTCAATAATAAAATCCAAAAACGGAATGGAACACATTGTACGGTAGTATATCTCTGCGGTTTCTGCCTCAACATTTTCCCGATGTTTCTGTCGCCCACACAACCTTGGTATGTTCATCTCAACTTCAAGTTTTTCACCCAGTGTTGCAGCAGTAGTGAACCATTTATGGTGGTAATTGTTGACATCATTACGTACGGTTACAAGAGTTTCTTTCACTTTTCTCACATCAGAATAAGCTTGAAAGAGCTCTACCGATTTCCCCCTGTAATTTGATCGTTAACCCTCTGGTGTATGACAAAATTTCTTTACATACAACCAATGCCATTAAAAAGTCACTCTGTCTTATTGCATGATAAAATCCACAAGCCTTTGTCACTGTTTCTGTATTGAATAATCTGTCATTCCGTATTTTATCTAGTGTCTGCACCAATGGTTCCATAAGGTTAAAGACCGTGTCCAGAGCAAGTAGACGTTCAACCCATCTCGTTCTACATACGTCTTTCAACTTTGAAACTTTGCTTTCGGAATGCATTTCCTCGATCATGCTTTCTAGCACAGCTTGACGTTTTGGAGACAAGTTAAAGAAATAAGAAAGCTCCTTAACAGTTCCCATCATATTTCTTACAATCTGAATGCTACACGCTTGCATAACGCATAGATTTAACTGATGGCTCGTACAATGGATGTACATAACATTAGGATACATTTGTCTTATTCTAGCCGCCGCTCCCTTCACTTGACCCGCCATATTCCCGGCACCATCATAGCTCTGGCCTCTACAGAAATTCATATCCAATCCCAGTTTGTCCACAGCATTCATAATAGTCAGAGCAATCGCTTCTCCTGACACACCATTATCACAGGCAACAAACTGCAGAAAATCTTCTTTGATTTCAAGGGTGTCTTTGTGAAGATATCGAATCACCAGCGGAAGTTGCTCGGTATTGCTACTATCTACTGCCTCATCTGCCAAGATAGAAAAATATTGTGAATCTTTTATGTCTTTGACAATAGTAGAGGTAATGTACTCCTCACAGCAACTTATTAATTCATTTTGAACGGTCTTGCTTCTATATGTAGCATTTCTGCCACAAGAGTCAAAAATGGTTTTTCAAAATTTCATCCCCAGCATCAATGCGAAATTCCAAAAGTTTCTGAAAATTCCCAGTGTTGATATTTGTATTCGTCAAATGTTGGCTGTCAATCCCTGTGTCCTCTTAGTGCCAAATTCTGACGTCCACAAAATATCACCGCTTTCAAAATTGGAACAAGTTTATTCTTGCTTTCTTCCATGATTTTGGCAGAAGCAGTGTGAATTTGGTGCTGAACGGATACTGACTTATTTTCCATTGACTTTCTAAATTCGTATGTCATAATTACAGCAGCTTTATGTACTGCAGACCCTGCCTCATGCTCTTTGAACTTTCGGGCTGCTGATGTCCACGTTATTAAAGGTTTATCCATAAGGCGTCAAGTTTTGCACAATTTTTTCCTTGTTTCCGGTCCCAAAAAGCACACAAGGAACACAGTATGCACCATCATCTAATTCGGAATATGCTAGCCAGCTGTGGAGTGTTAACCATTGGTAGTTAAAAGCTCTTTGTTTTCCATGTTCATCCTTCTTGGGAAATTTATATTTCATATGTGGTCTCCAGATTTTTGTTAAAACATTGTACATTTCTTCTCTGGTGTGACATCCAGAACGTTGGTATGTGGAAATGTCCATTAACTTGGGAATCACATCCTTATTTTCATGTTCATTGTGCATTGATGCCATGACTGGGGTCTTGTCTACATCACCTGTCAAATCTGTAATTAGACAAAATAGAAATAATAAAACATAAAAAAGTTATTTAAACTTTTTTATTACTAAGAGTATGTTTTATATTCATTTCAAGTTTGATATCAACCAGTTAATGAAAATGTTATAAATGTTTTAGCCACTAAAAATGATTTTTATAAAATAAAATCTTCTATTCCTTCATTTGAAAATATTTTGCTCAAAACTTTCAAGCATACATTTAACATAAATTTTTATTTTAAAATTTGACTAGAACTGTATGTTGTGCCTGAATAAGGTCATAATTGAATTGACTATGTTTGATTTTTAAAACATAAAATATTGAATATTGTAGAACATTGTAGATAATTAAAATTTAATTAGATACCCATATTTTACTATTTTTATTTTTTTAAATGGCTCAAGCTGTATGTTGTGCTTTAATAAAGTCAAAATTGACTCAGTTTGGGTTTTTTAACACATTAAACATTGAATATACCTATTGTAAAATATTGCACTTAATTAAAATTTAGATACCCATATTTTACTATTCAAAATACTACTTGGAGTGTATTATGGTAAATATATCATTTAAATCATTAAATGTTATGTATTTAAAATATGTATAAATATTTATGTCAGGTGACAAAGCTAGTACACTATAAAAATTAGTTTAATTATGCTTTGATATTTTGTTAAAAATTAAATTGGTTGTCCTTTAGTATACTTAATAATCATTTCAATATTTTTTAACATAAATGATACATATAATAATAAAATATAATAGTTTTACTATAAATTATAACTTTGTAAAATTTCTTACTTCATAATAAGTTACATTTTAAGTTTATTCTCTTTAAATGTTCTCTTTTGATGTAACACATTTGCTACACGTTTTTATATTAAAAAAAAATAAAATAAATAAATTACTGCTAATTAAGTAGAAAAGTTAGAAAACACTTACCATTTACTTTTGGTCGTTTCGTAATACCCATATCAAATAAGTAGTATTTGTTCGTTTATTGAAAGACGCCATTTCAAAAATATATAAATCGTGTAATTAAAACAACATTTATAACATGTGCTATCATTACATATAATAATATATTATTATATAATAGAACATAATCAATTCCTAATATTTAAATCGTATTATTTCTTTGAAAATATATAATTGAGATTTGAACTATTTTTTTTGGAACTTTTGTTTCCAGAACCATACATTTTACACATTCTGTAAAAAACACACTAAAACAAATTTTATACCAATAATTACAGTACGTTGACCTGATTTCAACTAGATTGCACTATATACATCTAAAAATAGCCTCAGCCGAAGAAATCTCTGCTAGAAACTAACTACCATCGACCTAGTTATATTAAAACGAATTATTTTATTGGATGACTGGAAATAATCCGTCAGTCTGCACGCGACGGGTTACCCATACCCAGAATGCACTATTCCGATGACTATATTTAACATAAGATCGACTGGTTGCCACTAAAACAAATTGTCATTCTTTATTTCTGACCGGCTTCCGGAAGACTGTGGAAGCCTGCCTGGATCCGCCCCTGGCATACCGGTACCTGTTTGTCATTCTTTCAGTTTTGTTGAAAACCATATATGTATATATACCACACACACATTTATCTAAGTAAATAATAAATCGCTTTTCTGATCAAATATTTTCACTGTTAAAATATGATGATTTACATAGTTACTACATATTTCCCTACCAAACTTGTTGATAAACATCTATTTTGACAGCATATTTCCCTTATAAACCTAGCTGATAAACCTATCTATTTTAGCTTCTTATTCCCCTACCTAACTAGTGTTGTGTATTGGTTTGTGAGTTGCGCAGCAGAATATCTGCTGTTATAATATTATATGTGGGTGTGAGAGCTGTGTTTGGTCAGTTAGCGTGTTTGAATGGCATGGCGTGAGTTTGATCGTGAAAGGTTGGAAGATCAAAGTAGTGAATGGAGAGTGACCGGAGTGACCAGTATGACCAGTGGAGCATGGCTGTATTGGTTGAAGAGATCAGGGGTTAGGGGGGAAGGTGGTTGTAGGGGAACGTGGAGAAGGGAGTTAAGTGGATCGTAGACAAGTGTAAAAGTTGGGCCGTTGGTGACATACTATTTGTCTGGACTTTGTTATTTTGTCATCATTCCTTTTTATAGATTTCATTGATTAAACTTATATTATTTCGTTTTTATGAATACATTGTTCCTATTACTGATTGGGATATTTGAAGTGTTCGCTGTTGTGTATTAGCGAGTGTTTTCCCAAGTGTAATTAGGTGCTTGGTGTTCAAGAGGCAGTTGGGATGTTGATCTTAAATAATGCGGACATATGAAGTTTTAACGAAGGAGATAAATTAGAGGACCAACAAGATCCTGTACACAACACTAGATGATAAAAATCTATTTTGACCGCATATTTCCCTTATAAACCTAGTTGATAAACCTATCTATTTTAACTTCTTATTCCCCTACCTAACTAGATGATAAACATCTATTTTGACTGCTAGGTGATGAAACCAATGGAAATGAAACATCTTTTAAATTATACTTTTGTAGAATAGGTTGTTTTATTACGCTACCCAGGTCGCCATTGATTTAATTAAAAGAAATGTGTCTATCTTCCCCCCTTCCCTCCAACCTTTTCCCCAAATTTAGTAGTATTTATAACGATCAATCAGACAGACGCTGAGACTGTAGTCTCCAAGAAGACAGCTTGCAGCCATGGTGACAGTGGGTGAAACAAAACAAAAAAAAAATTTTTTTTTGAATGAAAAATATATTTATTTCAATAGATTTGCAGATATTCAGACCAGAGGTGAATTATTTCAATCTAATGTTTCAACACCCCTTGATACATTATTTTCCGCATTCACACGCGCAAGTGAGACAGACATTCACACGCGCAAGTGAGACATACATTCACACGCGCAAGTGAGACAAACATTCACACGCGCTGCGATACCTTTGAATCCGAAAGCCCTAAAGCTTAAAAGACTTGCTGTCCGAGCAAACAACAACATTTGCATACGACAACAGTTATTTCGTCTTACAACATCAGCTGTAATGTCTGGACTGCATAAGGAAACATACAATAAGATGACCGTTTAAATTTAACTTTGATGACGGTCTTAAAGTTCACCTTTGAGATTTTTCCGAAAATAAGATTACCACCACCCCCCGCCCCTCCCCCCATACTTATTATAAGTTTCATAAAGTTCTTGATTCCTTGTTTTTTGGTGTATCACACTAGTCGACGTAATGAGTTATCCGACCAGGCCCGTAGCGTTCTGAGTGCCCGTGCCCCCCCCCCCCTGCGTTTTGTCTGCCCCCCCCTCTGCTTGTTTGCTCTACTTAGGGTTCGAAGTCGCGTAACGTTACGCGTAAGTTACCGTAAATTACGCGTAATTTACGGTAACGTAATTTTGGAAAATTACGCGTAAATTACGGTAATTTTAAAAAATGCATATTAGACGGCCATTTTTAATTGTTTTTGTCGCACTTTGTTGTGTTAACAGCGGCGATTAATTAATTACAGTGATTAGGAGTACCATCTACATCCGGCCACAAGCCTAAACCGGAAGTATTCGTTTGGTAAAACAGCGTAAACCGCACAGTATATTGTTTGTTTTAATCGTTTTAGTAATCATAATAAAATAAATATTTTCAATAAGGAAGCCAAAGTCTGGTTAAAAATAAGACAAAATCATAAAAATTTTCTACACAATGCCGCCATGAGCTGTATGGCAAGCGGCCGCAAGCCAAACGGGGAGGTTATAATAATAATTTTTAAACATTATCTAGATATGTTCCAAATGTCATGAAACTTATAGAAAACATTTTTCCCTGAAATGAAGTTTTTTGTATTGTAATCTGGAAAAATCCTTTTTTTTTAAACATTATCTATAATAATATATGTTCCAAATGTCATGAAACGTATAGAAAACATTTTACTGTGTATAGTGCTTCCGTCGATCGCGTCGGCCGTATTAGGCTGCGTATTGCACCCACGTCGTCTGTATTTCGCTGCGGATTGCACTAGCGTCGATGACGTGTGCCGTCTTTTGCTGAGTTCGGCAACCGCGGCGGTCGTATTTCGCGAGGCATTGCACCCGTCCCGCGTCGACCGTATTAGACGGTATTACTCAGCAAAAGATGGCCGCCGCTGATGCAGTCAGTACACGACGAAATTAGTATGACCGGTAAATTACAAGTAAAAACATTTGAAAACATTATTAAAAATACACCTGCTTGCAATCAGTGATAGATAGATAGATAGATAGATTAGATAGATAGATAGATAGATAGATAGATCGCGTGTGCCGTCTTTTGCTGAGTTCGGCAACCGCGGCGGTCGTATTCCGCGACGCATTGCACCCGTCCCGCGTCGACCGTATCAGACGGTATTACTCAGCCAAAGATGGCCGCCGCTGATGCAGTCAGTACACGACGAAATACGTGGCCGATGCGGACGACGGGTAAATTAGTATGACCGGTAAATTACAAGTAAAAACATTTGAAAACATTATTAAAAATACACCTACTAGCAATCAGTGAGCATGAGCAACAAAAGAAATATAAATTTTCAAGTAATTGGGCATTAATGGTACGCGTAATTTAGGCGTAACTTACGCGTAACTTACGCGTAATTTACGCGTAAATTACGCGCGCCAATCTTACGCGTAATTTTCGAACCCTAGCTCTACTTAGTAACATTTATATTCCTGCCCCACCCCCACCCACCCTCCAACCGGCTGTTGCCCTGGCCCCTGCTGTAGAATGTCTGGCCCCTGCTGTAGAATGTCTGGCCCCTGCTGTCAAATGCCTGGTCCCTGCTGTAGAATTTTCACGCTACAAGGCTGTACCCGACCCGTGTTCTGCTAAAGATATGCCAAGTTGGCGCACACACACAAAAAGATCATAAGAGGTAGGCTAATTTTTCGTCTGGCACTGTATTTCATAACTGTAGCCTTAATATATATATATATGGTGCTATTTTTCATTGCATTTTTTTTAAGAAAAAAAAAGCTCTAATGGATTACATAAACTCTCTAATACTTGAGAAACTAAATAAACCATGGATCGGATAATGAGAATTAAAGCGTCAGTAAATTTGACCTACATAAATAGCAGAGGCGTGGCGAGGGGGGGCAAGGCAACTTGCGCCCGGGGCATTTTATCTTTTTAATACCTTTTTAGCGCCCCCCCCATTCGAAAACTATATAATATTATATGTAAAATATACCATTTGGCGCCCCTGAACCTCGGCGCCCGGGGACAAATGTACCCCCCGCCCCACTCAGCTACGCCTCTGATAAATAGTAAATTTAGAAGAAAAAAAAAGGTTTAATAGTCTAAGAAGGTTCTCAAGTTTATTAAAGAAAAAAGAGTTCAAGGGAAATAAACGTTATGTGAATTACTTTTGGCTCATTTTTACAGCTATTTCCCCTTGCATGTACAAGGCCGAAAGGAAAAGAAAAATGCTATAGCCTTATATAAATTTGCGGGTTATCTCTTGGTAGATGAAATAAAGTTAAATTATCAAAGGTTGCATTTTAATTACCTTTTTTTTAAGTCAAAAGAAAAAAAACCACATGATATAGAAATGCATTCAACAGATTTAAATTTAAAACAAAGTTTCGTTCGTTTTGATATTTACATCAACCGAATTTTCCTTCCGTAAAAAAAAAAAATAAATACAAAGTTTCGCAACATCCTCCAAATTTTACTTTAAAGTTTGGACGTAAACACATTTCTGTCAAGCTTCATTTAGTCGAAAAACAAATTTAAAAAATCAGAGCGGAAAAAAAAAAGATACGATTTTAATAGCATTAAACTGCTTGAAAATCTAGTCAAGTGTGTACGTGAGTGAAAAATCCTGAAGCACGCTAATTGAGCAATGAACCGGAAATACTCAGTGTTAATGTCATGCATGCTATCGATGAACTGTGTCAAATTACAAAAAAAAAAAAAGTTAACCAGTCTTTTGTGAGGGTTCAATGTTAGTTAAGTAACCACTACTTTAGTGAGTGCAAATACTCGTCAAGCTGGTTTGTATTAATCGTTCTGTCTAAAAGGTAAGCATATGATACTGCTGCATAAATATGTGAAGTCCCTGTAAGGATGAGATGAAATCTCTTTGACCCTATAAACCACTAATGGGACTTTTTTTAAAGAAAAATTGTACCCTTCTTTCATCCCCCCACCATTGCCAGTAGCGCAATGGCCATGGAGACACCACGGGAGACATATCGTGGGACTTTCACCATGACCTGAAATATCTTCTGGTCCTCACCGGAGTCGAACCAGGGACTCTCGGGTCGACTATCGAGCGCTATACCGCATAGAATGATTGATATATAGAATGATTGATGCACATAATGATTGATACACAGAATGACTAAATTAATCCATAGAATGATTGATATATAGAATGATTGATTAATAGAATGACTGATACATAGAATGATTGTTACATAGAATGATTGATATATAGAATGATTGATGCATAGAATATTTGATCCATAGAATGATTGATACATAGAATAATTGATATATAGAATGATTGATATATTTAGGTAGACAAATAACGATCAGACATGGTGAAATCTCACATGGGGTTTTTACATATCAACAATAATCCTTTAAATGAATACAGTATTCATAAAATAATCTCAAACAACAATCCTAACCTCTTCCTTTATATGAAACCCCAAATCAAGACCTGGACCGATTACGATTTGATATGCTGATTCATCCGGCTCTCACTCAACACGTTAATATCAATTGTTTTTGAACTAATTCTGCTAATACAAACACTCCATCCATCTGTTATTGTGTTATTGGTCTGGCCATTCTGTCACTTGGACTGTCAAACATCTCTCCCTTCATTTCTTTTCCCCAACAATGAGCATACATGTAAACTCACGCACACTACTCCCTCTTTCTCTCTCTCTGTCTCTCTCTCTCTCTCTCTCTCTCTCACACACACACACACACTCACACACGTACAGAAAAATAGCACCTCCCCAACATCAGGCGCCGCGTACGGAGCACCTGTGCAAACCTATGGGCCCGCCCTTGGAAGCACCCCCACAAGATGAATTAGGTATATAGTGTCAATATAATGGGGCCCCAGGCTGACCCATGCGTTTTGAGACGGCCCTGCAACACACGCACACTAGGAGACGCGCACGCGCGCGTGTGTGTTTATGTACATATTCATTGGCTTATTTTCCCAAAGTTGGCAGCGACTAAAACAACAAGGTTCCCTTCACCACTGACTGCTGTGATTGGTTTAAACAAAAAAAAAAAAAACAACGACCGACAACGTCAATTTGCTGACGGTTCCGTCACAGTTGATTAATTCCATTGAAGTACATGAAACGCGACGAATGTGCACGGCATGTCACTTCTAAGGAAGAAGGTAGAAAACAAACGTTGAGATCAAAGGAAGACAAATCTGCAACAAAGTTTTTTTTTTTTGTTGTTGTTGTTGTTGTGGTAAAGAGAAATAATGGAAAAAAAAAAACGAGTCATGGTTGAAAGAGCGGCTGAAATTTTAATGTCCGTTAATGAAATGAGAGCTTTTAGTTCTGTGAATTATGTGTGTTTGAATAAACAATCATTATAGTACATATTTAAAAAAAAGAAAAACATTTTTATATCAGAAGCAAATCTTCGTCTTTACTTTGTACACAGGGCCCCCAACCACAGGGCTCCCAATCATCTCTTCCCTTTTGTAGATCATGATTTCAGAGTAAACTTTGGCATATCGAAATGGGCCCCCCCCCCAATGAAAGATCTGGGACCTCTGACGGCCGGGGTTCCGTCGCCCATCAACGTTAAATGGCCGAATAATTCCACGATAAACTACGAGAACGGGAGCCTGACTAGTGGGCACCCTTATAATTCCTCCCCTCCCCCCATTTCATGCGGCTGACCTGGTTTATAATTAGATTTATTATTTCCAGTAGAGCCGAAACGTCGAAACCTCTCACGATGTATAAATAAATACACTAATTATCTATATGGGAGGTAATTCAGTTTAGTTTCTCATTTGTTTTTTTTATTTGATTTTGAATTTTTTTTTTTGTAAAGGCTCTAGATTTTTTCATGAGATATATGTGTGTGTGCACTTGTCCAGTTGTATGTATTGTAACAACATTATTGAATGGGTTTTAGTCAGAGTTTTGACGAGTTTACACCAACCGATAACAATTATGGTTTATTTATATATCTCTCCCTCCCTCCCTCCCTCCCTCCCTCCCTCCCTCTCTCTCTATCTCTCTCTCTCTCTCACACACACAGATATGGATAAATGATAAATAGATGCATGGAAAGGCAGTATAAGAAACCGGACACTATACGAATTATAGAAATCATTACATGCGGGAAACAACCTTGAAGAAAAAGCAAAATAGGTGCAAACATGTCGCAATTTTACCTTTTATTGTGGAAAATAAACATTTATTTTTCGTATTACCTTTTGCACACCTTCGTTGCACTGTTCGAAAACGTATTCATATACAGTACATGTAGTAAACAAAAAAAAAAACAACAAATTGGTCCGGATATTTGACGCTCCGGATAATAAACATTCGGATAAACGACGTACTTCTGTAGAAGATAGTTTGCTGATAGAGGTATAATATAGATAAATTGGTTGTTTGATGGAAGATAGATATTGGATAGATGTATTCATCGATTATATATATATATATATGGATGAAAAGATTTATAATAAATGGCTAAATATAGCTTAAAGCTCATATATATATATATATATCGGTTGGATGATTGATGATAGACAGATAGATGGAAAATCAAACACAAATGAAATAGAACCTTGCACATCAAAACGCTTCTCAAACTATTTCTCCAATACTTGTATGGATCAAAGCAGCATCCCCACAATGAATCCCGCTATTTCCGTCCTCAACACCATTCATTAACATTTGCAGATATCTATCTATGACTGGCTTCCAATTAACAGTTAAAGCCGTTTGTTTGTTTTTTTTTCCTCCTACAGCAGTGATTCTTAAGCTATGATGTCATGCCCCTACGCCAAAATCAATGGTTCACGTAAATTGTTAGTTTAATCGCACTTTGAAATATTGCAACTTAATATCTCAGTTTTTTTTTTTTTTTTTAAATAAAAGCTTGTTTTTTTTTTTAATGGATTAAATTTAATGTGCCCTTTGCTTCTTTTGTTTTGTATTGGGTCAGTACTTTAAAAAAAAAAAAATGAGCGGGGATCCGCTATGAACTCTATCCGCTTTCTGTAATGTGTTCCTTTTTTTTTTTGCACCGATAGCTGGGCAGTTTGGTCAGCTATTTTAGGTTGTAAGTCGGTTAACCAGACGCATCAGTTAATTGGGAAACACATATGCGTAAATATCGGTGCGTTCGAGTGAACACGACGTTCTGTGTGTAGGAAGTCTCCAGGGTGCTACCGTTTAACGAACAAATCGAGAACGAAATCCAAAAACTGTGCTTGTGATGCGTGTGTGTGTGTGGGGGGGTAGATTTATCTCGGATGAATATCCAGAGATAGTTTCAGTTCTCGATGAGATAATGAGCTCATCAATCAGTTTATTTTTTTTTTCGTTTTTTTTTTCCTTTCAGTTTGTTAAGTTTCAGTTTTTTTTTTCAAGTGATTCTGGCATCTTTTAAACTAGTTTTCGTCCATTATGCAATTCTATCAACTAATCAAAAAGACCTTGACCCATTGCATTGAATTAAATTATTTAAATTATGGGGATAACAATAGAAGGCTATGGATACCAGAAGACTTTTTTTTTAATTATTATTATTTTTTTTTGTTATCTTTCTTGTGTTTATTGACTCTGGTATTATTTGCTTTTTGAATGTAATTTATTTATCATTTATTTACGTGTGTTTTTTTTTTCAAATGGAAATGATAACAACATAAATGTGGTGGGGGGGGGGAGATGGAAATTAATTTTGAATGTCGTGTGCGCATCAGTATCGTAACTTCCGGAGGTGGAGGGGGGGGTGCGCGGTCCTTCTCGGTTTTGAACGTACTAACAGTCAGGTACAGCGTCTGCTTTATTATTATTATTACTAGATGTACCCTGCAAAACCTTTGCATAGAGTTATATCCCCTTATGCTTGATCGGTAGGCTAGGTTATTTTTAGTTTCGGGCAGATCCGATTTTTTTCATGATTGTATTTTAAACTGGAATACTGTTGTATTAATTCTTTACTTTCGATTTAACGCACACTGGAAATGAGTATTATTATATATATTATTAGGCATGGGCAGGGGCGGGCTAATGTGAGTTGAGGTGCCGGGCGCAGAGGAAAATGTTGGGCCCATTAGAATGAGAGAGGCGTATTTAAGGGGTTTAAAATTGGGCTACGTGGGGCCCCTAAATATTCGAGGGGGTGGGGCCTTGGGGGGGCGCCAGGTTCGCCTGTCTTTAAATCCGCCTCTGGGTGTGGGGATAAGGCTGTACGGGTGAGAAAAAAAGAAATAGATGGCCCTTCGATAAATACAGCCCAGTGGTTCTCAAACTTTGCCGTCGTTTGTTGCGACCTGTCTGTAAAGGAGAGAAAAGATAATAAAGCAAAAGCTAAAAATCAGTTGAATTAACAACTCTCGATAAGATTCATTATTAAGATAGTCGGCGACCATATGTGTCACAGGTTGTGACTAATTTATCGAAACTATCCCCTTTCTCCAACCCTTAACCTAATAATAGTAATAACGGTAATATGTATATTAAACTATACATAACAATCTACGTTCCCGCTCCTCAGTTCCCCCCCCCCCCCGTTTCCACCCCACCCCCGTAATTGCGTCACGTCCAGGTGTTCGACAGAGCCTCCGTCGACGAACCAAAGTAGCTGTTAACAGTAACATGTTATATTCCTCACGGGGAATTTTCTCTGACCACCGGACTATTCTCCGGTCGGCTTCTTCAAAGGGACAGCGACCCGCTCGATGTCCAGTTACTAAGGTCTTTGTCTATAAGACGTACTTCTCCCCCCCCCCCCCATCTAGGCTCCACCCCCTAATTTGAAAGTTTGAATGTAGCAGCTATCATATTTGATTGGTTAATGGTCACGTGTGAAAAGTGTTGAGCGAGGTAAAAGAGATAGATTCGACAGTCGGCGCTGGAGCGGCGTCCTGACAAGTCGACTAGTGAATAGTCTCTGAGTGAGAGAAAGAGAGACATATAGAGAAAGAGAGACATAGAGAGAGAAATAGAGAGAGAGAGAGAGATATAGAGTGAACACGTCCTTCAATTTATTCATGACTTTATATTGGATTACCTCGTTGCTGTATTTTTTTGGATTACCTTTGATATATTGGAAAGGCCACCAGATCTCTGATACGGACTGGTGCCTCTGTATATAATAAATATTTGGTTGTTGTCACACGACTTTTGTTGAGTTGGTCATCGTCACCTGTGTCACCTTTAATTGTTGCGGAGACTGTGTGTGTGGCAGGAATATAAATAAAATACGAGTCGACTATTGAGTCAGCCCTCATACACTTAGACACAAGCCAAGGGTACCCTTCTCGGGATCCTCAATATCTGAGGGGGCCCGTCGCCGGGACCTTAACATTCTGAGGGCCCTTCAAGGGATCCTTAACAATATGCAAACCGGCTGGAGGCCCACACTTTGATAATCACAGATAAAAAGTGTATTCCCGCCCATGTCAAAATATTAGAGCTCGTGAAGTTGTTAAAAGAATTGTGGTAAGTGTTATATAAATAATTGTTCCGATTCCGAATTTAAACAAGAAATGACGCAATCAGTTTTTGTTTGTTTTAATTTAAGCTCGATCTGATTTATGTGCTGGCGTTACGGTCCAGTAGGAATTGATGTCCTCCCACCGATTAGTTTCTGTGATATGTCGGGGGAGACTTTTCTGTGGCAGAACTTTTTAATAGATTTCACCCGACTTTGAGTGTTTGAAATAGACTTAAAGTGAATATCATGATAGAGTTAGACGTTAATATTAGGCTAACATAGGTCTAAAATATTATGACATTGACGACATATTGATACAGATAAAGATATATAGATGGAAAGATATATGGGAAGATAGATAGATATATTAGATAGATAGAAATATATGGAAAGATAGATAGATATAAAGAATTACAGATGGAAAGATAGATGGATAGATAAAAGACGGACTAGGAGATGCGGAAATATAGGAGAAAGGCATGAAGATAGTTGAAAAGCATCCATTAGTACAATATAGAAATAGTAGGTACTATGATATCCGTGCCCAAACGACCCGGAAATAGCCTTGAAAATCTCCGTATGCTACATAAGCCATGTTTGGCAACAGTTAGAACCAGTGGTACTGTGATTTTCTGAAACGCTTTAATTTACTCATTATTTTATTTTTACTTTGCCATAATTTTAAAAGAACTTATCCTTAAGTTAATCTGTGTGAATTTTTTTGTTAACTACGCCATCTTCGTTTTGAGGAATCAACATTTCAAAATAAGGTAAGATAAATTTTGCTTTTATTTTTTAATTAGGTCGCGACCCAATGTTTTTATTGATCGATCAACTGTTAATATATTCTAAATATCTTATTTAATCATTTTTATGTTGATTGACTGCTCAAAAAATTAAAAAACCGTGTTCTTGACGAGTCGCTTATTTGCCGATAAAAGTTACCTATTATCGATAACGGCAACCGCGGGCAGCGCTAATCTTAACATTAAATCCATACATAGTAATCCTTCAAAATCAATATTTTTTAACTGCCATCCTTTAACAAAGTTACGTTTTTTTTAATCTAGTATGTGTTCTGAATATAAAAACACTAATATTTTTATCCACAGTAGTATCTGGTAGAAATATATTGTGTGTTATGTCAAACTACTATAAGTAATAAGTCTAATATATCAATAAAATTATGCTATAATTTAATTTTTTTAAATATTCATTGGAGCCTTATAACAGTAGTGATTTTTACTCAGGTTAAACATTTATTTCAGAAACTTTTTAAAACATTAACTTCTTTTATTTTATTTTCAGGAAAATGGAAAATACAAATACTCTAAAGTTGAAGAATTTAAAGGACATGGAGAATCTTCTTGAGTCTCATAAAGATAGCAAATTCACAAATGGATTTATTTTCTACATTTTCCTGCAACTAGGAAAAAATGTTAGTAAAACAGCTGAGCATGTAGTGACAATGGCAGAAAGTAATTGCCATATTACTTCTGTAAAAAGTAAAGTATCTAGAATTAATGAACAAGTAAAGCTCTATAAAAGAAATATCCATAACAATTGGAATAACATTGTGGAGTTCTTTGATTCTGAATTCAAGTTTCCTGAAAGGAAACATACATTACCATCATTACAGCCTAAGCATCCTCCCTTCATTTCTCCTGTTAAAACCAGGATTGAAAGAGACTGCCAGTCATGCAAATATAAAAGACAGACTAACAGTGAACTGTTGGCTGTGAATAGAAAATTAAACTTCGAACGAAGATTTGAAATGAGAGAAAGGATAAGAATAAAAAAACTTACCAAGTCAAGAGGGTAAATGATTTAATTAAAAGAAAAACCTCCAGAATTTCAAGGTATCAGTTGAAAACAAAACAACTGGAAGAAGTGCTCTCAAGTCTTCATAAATCTTTGAAGAAGTCACACTTGAAGTGTCAGTTCCTTCTTAAGGAAAACACTAAATTGAAAAAAGAAATTGCCACCGGTAAAATGTAGGCAGCAGCGCTACAAACCAAAATTGAGAGCCATGACTACACTGTCTACAGCATGGAGAAAAAGATGGAGTCTTTGACCGAAGAAATATTAGAGTTGAAGAAGGTTTTGTCTACTAAAGAGAACAAGAAGCAATTCCATTCTAAAATTCGGCTGATCATTTACAGCTGCATTGAATGCAATGTACCAGTAAACTCTATTTCTAAGGTTATAACGGCTTGTGCATCATTATGTCCAAATGTTACAATTGAAAGTCTGCCAAATGCATCAACAATTGCTCAGATGAGCAGGGAAATGGGCGCTATTGCAGATCTTCAGCTTGTTGATACTTTGATTGTGGCTGACTGTGCAACTTTGGCTTTTGATGCTACTTCTTTGAAAGGTAGCCATATTAACCAAATTCATTTTGGCACAAAAAATAATATTTTGACTGCTAGCATTGCAGAACTACCTGGAGGTAAGGCAGAGGATTACGTTCAGCATATTTTGCAGACTTTAGATGACTTAGCTGAAACATATAGTGTTTTTTACTCTGTCAATAAAGACCCTGTTAAAAGGCAAATCTGTGGGAAAATTGTTTCAACCCTCACTGACAGAGCATCAGCTAATCATGCAGCTATTTCACAACTTAATGTTGTACTTGAAACTGAGCTGCTTGAGCTACACTGTCATCTACATCCACTGGATGGAATAGCGAGTGAAGTCAGAAAGAATTGACCAAAACGAACGCAGTCACAAGTAAGACATATGGTTCAGACTGTAAAGCAGCAAATCTTCTTTACTCCATTTCAAAGTTGAGGTAAGTATTTTACTATTTAGCCAAACAAACGTAAATTAAGTATAAATTCTACATATTTTTATATGCTATTCAATGTATAATATATTTAAATTTTCAGATACAAAGCCAAGGGTGACCCATCAGGTTTCAAGTCCTTCTTAAAGAAAAATGGACTTCCATGTAGTACTTTTCCTAGGTATGTGGGCAATAGGCTTCATATACTGTTTCACTCATCTGGAGTGGTGTACAGACATAAGCAGTTGCTCATTCAGTACCTAGAAAAGTATTGCAACAATACAACTACTTTGAGAAGTGCAATACTGGAAGACTTGAAGAATGACATCTTGATGGCTCTACTTCAGGTGCTGGGACTTTGGGGGAAAATGGTGACTGGGCCATGGATGGCCATTGTATATGGATCTGAATGTCAAAGAAATCATCTTGATATGGTAAATCTATTTTTTAAATAGACAAGACTTAATATACTTATTTATTAAACTGATATTCTAGTTATTTCAAAATTTAATTTATTTTTAATTTAAGGCACAACAAATTAAGACAGCTGTAAGTTTCATTGAAAGAATTGCTGCTGAGCCAGAATATTTAATCAGCACCACATTTGATGCATTTGGACGGCCTCTTATTTTAGATGACACGTTGTCTGCATTGTTAATAGTCGACAATACAAATTTTGTCCAACTCAATGAAATAATAAATCTAGTGGCCACTGCCACGTCAAATGTTTTAAATAGACAAATGTCTCGCTATTTATTTGGCGATCTTGCAGATCCAACAGAGGAACTGAAGGTCAAAGCAGCCAGTGCTCCTGCCCACAACATTTGGGCTGAACGTACATTGGGGATAATAGACTCTCTAGCACGAAGAGCCCCTAATGCCAGCATTTCTTTTCTGGATGGAAAGGCAAAATTTCAAGTGAATAAAACATTAGAATGGCTAAGCACAAAGCCCACAGATGAGCAGGATGCCATTGTTAAATTTTCGATCCAAAGAGGTGCTACAATAAGGACAATCAGTAAAGAGAGAAAAGGTCAAATGGAAGCGGCCATCTGTGACAGATTAAAAGAAAAAGGGCAGAAGAGAGACATGGTACACAGATCAAGAGTAGGCAAGGAGATAAAGTTTCTGCTCGAACAAAATGTCCCTAATTTGATGGAGCAGAAAATCTTTCTAGCTTTAAGTGCCTATCAAAAAAATAAAGTAAAAGATCTCTTGGATTCAAATCCTAACAAAATTGAAGGCGCTCGCTTTCAGCACATCTGGAATGTGGATGGACAAGATACCCTTTTTCAAGGAAAGATTATCATGAAGTCAGCATCTCCAGGGAAAAAAATCAGGATAGCTTACTGGAAAATGCATGAAAATGAAGAGGATGCCGAAGATGTAAAACTAACTTTAGAAAGTATTTTAACAGATGCTGTTCTGAATGATTTAATTTTTTTTTAACTTGAATTAATTCTATGTAATGCCCTTGCATCTTTTTCTAATCATTTCCTTTTATCATTAAATAATGATTTAGTCATAGGCTGTAAAAACACCTGTATCAATGTAATTTTTTTATGAATTGCTGGGAAACGTATGATATAAAAATTTTCACTGGTGACTTATTCTCTTTTATTGCTTTGTAAATTTGGCTCTTTCACATATCTTTTCTTATCACATGTGTGAAGTGGTTTTTCATTTAAGAATGAAATACATTTTATTTAAATCCATGATTTTATTTGGCAAAAAATTTCAGTTTTGTCAAGTGTTAAAACTTTTTTAATATGACATACATAATTTAAATTGACTATTTATTGTTTGTATAATTGCATGCAGTAATCTTAATTATTTCTTAAAATTTGCTTTGTCATTCAACAATGAAATATGCACAATTATTTTTGCACTGAAGCATGCATCTTGGAATTTTTTAATCTATGTTTCTTTGTAAATTTAGTATTTTTATCCTTTCGCCTTGTAGTAATGATTTTTTTGTTATTCATTTTTAAACCAATATGATTTTAGTTGATTTTCATTGCAAAATGAAATGCATGCAGCCACTTATGTTTGGTGAAAATTGTAGGCTTGTATCATTTTTACTTAGTTTTTGCTGCTTTCAAGTATTTTTCATTTCTAAAATTGTATAGCACTTGTATTTGTTTTTTTTTAAGTGCCTAGACTAATATCACTTAAATATGTTTAATTGACCTTATTTTAAAAGTCAATAGGATGCTTTTATCAGTGGTGAAAATTTGAGCTTGCTAGCTTAAATGGTTCAAAAGTTGTGTCAGTTTTAGTAGCCCAATCTCAAAACCCAGGCCGCAATTTTTTTTGAGTTATTCATCATATTGCCTTATAATAATGATTTTTTTTGCTAGTCATTTTTAAACCAATATGATTTTAGTTGTTTTTCATTGCAAAATGAAATGCATGCAGCCACTTATGTTTGGTGAAAATTGTAGGCTTGTACCATTTTTATTTAGTTTTTGCTGCTTTCCAGTATTTTTCATTTCTAAAATTGTATAGCACTTGTATTTGTTTTTCTTTAAGTGCATAGACTAATATCACTTAAATATGTTTAATTGACCTTATTTTATAAGTAAATAGGATCATTTATCAGTGGTGAAAATTTGAGCCTGCTAGCTTAAATGGTTCAAAAGTTATGTCAGTTTTAGTAGCCCAATCTCAAAATTCGGGCCACAATTTTCTTGACTTTTTCTATAGTAAAAAAAGGCCTGTTTTTCGGCACAAGAAATTGAATATCTCAATAACCAAAAGACATACATACTTAAACAAGGTATCATTTTAAAGCATTTTTAGAGCTCTATTGATCTATGTATGATTTGACATGTTATATACATTTTGAATTTTTTATCAAAGTACCTAGAAATAGAAGTGTAAATCTATTAAATTGACACGTAGATGGACAGAAAGATGGAAAGATGAGGTGGGTAGTTAGATGGATAGAAAGATTAAAAATGTTCGCTCTAATGTTTTAAGGACTTTGCTAATCTTAACACTCCGTAGGTCTACTGAACGAAAAGTGTGTGTTCTGTGTTGTAATGTGTGTGTGTTTGCCCGCTAGTGAAGCTGTGTGTGCAAGCGCACAACTTTATGGGAAGACTGATTAGTGGGTGAGGCCCTAAGTAACAGTGTTTGACACGATCAAGTGTCATACATCTTGCGCGCGCACAATACGCCAACCGTGAAACCAGCATTTGCGTGCTACGGTACATTATTATTGTTTTTATTATGCGCTAAAAATAGTAACGACAATGAGGGCAGAGAAATCATACCCAAGCGATGACCATAAGAGATTGACCTAGTAACCTGGTACTAAGTGTACAATAGTAGGTCACCATGGTAGTCTGTTCTTGACGTGTGGCTCCCAGTGTGCCACATAGCACCGGAAATCATTGAACGGTTTTAAACCGTAGCGCTACCAAAAGTCGGGGGGGGGGGGGGGAGAGAGAGAGAGAGAAAGAGAGAGAGTAGAAACTCTTACTAACTATGTTGGCACTCCATTTGAGGTAACTCATTTCTTTCCACTGGCGACTGATGACGGATTGTTAGCGCAAAGATAAAAAAAAAATTGTTTCTAGCGGAAAGTGGGTCAATTACAAAATTCCTTATTTCTCCCGTGGTGCCTCCATGGTTATTGCACTATCGGTTATGGTGGGGGATGAAATAAGGGCATGATAAAACAACAGACTCATTAGTGGTTTAAAGGATCTAAGAGATTTCATCTCATCCTTACAGGAACTTCACACACATCATTTTGAGATTTCATCTCATCTTTACAGGAACTTCACACACATCATTTTGAGATTTCATCTCATTCTTACAGGAACTTCACACACATCATTTTGAGATTTTATCTCATCCTTACAGGAACTTCACATACATCATTTTGAGATTTCATCTCATTCTTACATGAACTTCACACACATCATTTTGAGACTTCATCTCATTCTTACAGGAACTTCACACACATCATTTTGAGATTTCATCTCATCCTTACAGGAACTTCACACACATCATTTTGAGATTTCATCTCATCCTTACAGGAACTTCACACACATCATTTTGAGATTTCATGTCATCCTTACAAGAACTTCACACACATCATCTTGCCCTTCCTCATTTAATATGCCTGCTATTCCAAAACTTTACCTTATTTTTTGTATGAAGTAGCGGTGAAAATTCATGGATTATCCTTTTATGGCCGATTTTATTTCAGGGCCTGAAGGCTATAAGCTTTAATAGCTTAACGCTTAAAGCCTTACTAAATAGATTTGCGGCTTTCATTGGTAAAAAACCAAACCGAGTCTTTTGAAGCATTTATAAAACAGCTTGAATGTCCGCGGGTAAAATCAGTCTTCTGGCGCCACCTATGAGAATGAAATCCATATGATATATAAGAATGTGGGGCCGCCTCTACATCTTATATTTAGGCCCCCATGCCAGTTGTATAAATATAGTCTGCATTTATCTGCCCCCGGGCCCCAAACGTCAAGACTACCAACTCTTGTTTATTCCCCCCCCCCCCCCACTGTTTGTTGATATGATGTGAACATTTATTTATCTGAAACTGAAGTGCAAAAAGGAGAAAAAAAATCACTGTGATGATAATTTGCTTACTCTTTTTTTTAACCTCAAAGACACAACGTGAGATCACTCGCGAGTACGCCGTGGCTTTCTTTTGATCTTTAATATACGCACCTATGGGGGGGGGTCACAGTTTTTAAAAAAGGTCAAAGTTTTCTACACTCGCATAACAGAGGGGACTGAATAAAAAACTACTGGAAGATTGTGGTTGTTGTACTGACTTTATCTATATCTCTTGATGATTTTTTTTTAAGCGATACAATTTTTTTTAAATACGTATACTTGGATAAGTTTTATTCATACTTAACTGCAACCTTGGCTCGAAATGTGACTCCAGGAGCCTCTTGTGGTTCTGATGAGTTAAATGCGGCTCTCTCTGGATCTGTCTCTCCCTCCCTCCCCCCCCCCCCGCCCACTAAAATGTGTTTAAATGACAATGTTATGGCTAGATGAATTCCAACACTTTCAAGTCCAGATTCAATGTCATGAATTATGCCCGTTTGTTAAAATATCCGAACTGGACACTAATATATTAAAATGAATGTATGGATTTTTTTTTTGTCATGCGGGTGATCTCATCTTTTGTGCAGTATGTAGCCTATAGGGTAATCGTGGGCAAACTACGGGTCAACAGGCTGTTTGAGCTTGCCGACCGCTGTTCTCTCTTTGCCACTTCACACCAAGCCGTCTAATTTAATTTAATTTTTTTTTTCCAGATATAATCTCCCCATCCAAATGCTCTTCTTCCCTCCTCCCCCCTTTCCCCATTTGTGTCATATGCTGGAACCCTTCAAAAGGTTTTCCCCGCACTCTTGCTTTAGTTAGAATTTCGCCGATACATCCACTTTTCAATTTACCTGTACATTTTCTTGTTAATATACGCACGTTAATTAAATGTCGCGTCTATAAATAGCAACTGATGGTAGTCTTTAACTTTTATTTTTGTTTCTGGTTATTGTGCACTTGTCATGGCATAGACATAGCGACAGGGTGACACACAAGTTCGGTCACAATAAGTTTTAAAAAAAAATCGACCTTACTCATCCGTTTCTTACATCTTGGTTTTTTTTTTTTTTGTTTTATGTTTTTTTTTTCTTCTGAATATAACTTTTTTTTTTAAACCTTTTATAGCTTCGTCTCCTCTAGTCTGGTTCTCCCTCATTTGATTTTGATTATAACAATTTAGATCGTCTCCCTTGTCACGTTCTTTAACAATGGGAAGACACCACCACATTCTACTTGGTTTTGTTTTTTTTATATATTTGTTTTCAATATTGAAAAACACACACACACACACTGTTTTTTCCTC
This sequence comes from Bulinus truncatus, assembly GCA_021962125.1. Taxonomy (NCBI): domain Eukaryota; kingdom Metazoa; phylum Mollusca; class Gastropoda; family Planorbidae; genus Bulinus; species Bulinus truncatus. The sequence continues at coordinate 5,376,816 of JAGDYQ010000032.1, read as the reverse complement.
TTTTTTTTTTTGGTCACATGTAAATTATTCCAGTCACGTGACGTCTATATTTAGATAAAGTTAGTCTCATAGCCGTGCACTGTTAGAGAGATCTGTGTATTGAATCTTGGTTGATCTGGGTTGATTCACATCAGCTTAAGCAGGTTTTAGTGCTGCCGATACTAAAACGTGAATAAAAAGTTATTTGTTATTCATTCTTTTCTAACTTCTTATGGACGTATTTTTTGCGGTCATTTAACAGCGGGGTTATTACCATATCACTTGACATGAAACGGATAGCTGCCCTTGATTATTATAAGTTATAACATCGTGCCATAATGCGTTGTTTGTTTCTAGGTGTGGCGGATTGTTATGATGGATAGCTGCTTTTGATTATTATAAGTTATAACATCGTGCCATAATGCGTTGTTTGTTTCTAGGTGTAGCGGATTGTTATGATGGATAGCTGCCCTTTGATTATTATAAGTTATAACATCGTGCCATAATGCGTTGTTTGTTTCTAGGTGTAGCGGATTGTTATGATGGATAGCTGCCCTTTGATTATTATAAGTTATAACATCGTGCCATAATGCGTTGTTTGTTTCTAGGTGTAGCGGATTGTTATGATGGATAGCTGCCCTTTGATTATTATAAGTTATAACATCGTGTCATAATGCGTTGTTTGTTTCTGGGTGTAGAGGATTGTTATGGATATAGATGTAAAGTTCCCTTAGCCTAATAGGCCATCGGGGAGAGATAAAGTGAAAGAATTCATCTGTTTATATGACCACGCAACCACATGCAGGTGACCGTAAGAATTGGTTCTGTGTGGCTGGCACAACTCACAGCCGCATTAACATCCCTGGCTTAAAGACAGGCACCCATTTAAAACTACGCGGGCTTGTTTGACTTTAACCAACTTTCACTGGCACCTGGAACAATTCCCTTGGTTGTTCTTATCGAGGATTGAACCCATGACTCTCAGGTCGACAGTCCACACCACTTGGCCATCCGTCCCAACTCCAGCTAATTTTCTTTTTTTTTTTTTATTTTTCTCAACACGCCATGAACATTTCTAACAGAAACCCCAATAAAATAATAAAAAAAAAAAAGACTTTTTTTGTTTGTTTACTGTCTCGAGAGCTCATCAGATAGAAATTAATAACCGATAAAGAGAAAAAAAATGTTCAAATTACACCCTCGTGCTCGGAATCTGCCGATGATCGTTTACTTTCACCTGCATATGACGTCAAATGAGCTCTATGTTGACCGATTTTTTTTAGAGGCATCAATGTCAGATGCTTTGGATTCAGCTTCATAGTTCATTAACCTATTTAATAACGCGTTACTTCGCCGTTTGAAATGAATTTAATGGATTTGGCACTAATTAACATCCTTCCACGTTCAAAAACTAAATTGGTTTCGTATATTTACCTTCCCCCCCCCCTCCTTCCTTTAATCATCTACACAAATCTACAAATTTAATGCGCACGGTAATTCAAAGACCTGGTTTAAATGCATAGTAAATAAATACACACCAAATCAATGGCATGTTTACGTACCTTGTGGTCCTAGAAAGATTAAAGGAATTAAAAGGTCAAAATGTTACCGTGGTTAGGTCAGTTGAACTTGAACTGTGATGGTAAAGGGGGGGGGGCGGATGGTCGTGCGGTAAAAGAGTTCGACTGTCTTTATGAGGGTCCTGGGTTCGATCTCCGGTGAGGTTCATTGGATGTTTCTGGTCATGGTGAAAGTCCTTACTGAGTCTCCCTTGGCGCCTCCCCGGCCATTGCACTATCGGCTATGGTAGGGATAAATGAAGGGCACCATGCATTGGTCTAAGAGATTTCATCTCAGACGACAAAACAGACTTCGAAGAAAAAAAGTATCGCTGTTTGGGAAATCATTGAACTATTATGGAACATTTTTTAACGTAAATTGGTTTTCTTTTTATCTAAATTCTCGTTTTTTTTTTATTTTCATTTAAACCTCGTTTCGTTATAAATAGTTTTGTGTTTTTTTTAATTATTATTAACTAACATTTATTCCTGCAGCTGTGTCGCATAATTGCTTGAAATTGTGGGATATTTTGTAAATAGAAGATGAGTTCATAACAATTGTTTGTTTCTCTGTGTTCTCCGCGTGTTGTCTACATACATGATGTCTATCTTTACACATAGCCCTCCCTTACTATGCTATTAATGTTCACGTTCCGAAAGCATCCATTACCGGAAGTCGCGGATGGAGTGGCAAGTCTTGAATTGATCACATGCAGCTATTTCTGACACTTGTTGTTTTGTTGATAAGAAAAACAAGCAATTAAGCCTGTTCCATTCTGGACACAGGACGTGTTAGCGCATTTTCTTGTTATGTATCAGTACGTATGTTACTTTCAGTAAATATTTGTAAATTTTGGAAATGTTTATAAATTCAATTGTGTAATGCATATATCTGTAAAAAAATATTATAAAGACTTTGAAAAAAAATTATTTTCTCTTAAATCTAACTACAAGTGGTTTGTGGTTACTGAAATAGGACTCATAATTGAAAACATTCGAAATTATAGTCATTTAATCGTCCGAAAACTCCGTCAATTGTTGCATAGCTCTGATACTTTCAATTAAACTCAGAACACAAGCTTACTATTTCATTTGATGAGTTTCTTAATAAATCTTGGTGAAACTACGTGCTGCAGTATTTCGCACCAAATGAATGAGTTATTGAACGTACAAGGTGTATATATAATATATAAGCCCCTTAGGAGCCCTGAAGCCCGGCCCTCAGAGGTCCTATCGCGAAATGGATTTGTGATGTAAACATGGCAGGCCAAGACCTACAAAATGATATATACATCATGGGTCTAGGACTTATGGTTGTTGAGATCTAGGGTGATGACGGACGGACAGACAGACAGACAGACAAAACGGGGACAATAGAGCATTTTTTTTTTCGAAAATGCTCTAAAAATAGATCTTTGGTAGCGTGATCTATATCTCTGCCTCTCTCTTTCTCTTTTTTTTTTTTGGGGCAGTTTTTCCCTTATTCCCTTTTCTATCTCTATCATAATATGTCTCTCTATAAGTTTTACGCCAGATTCTCTTTCTGACAGTCTGTCTTTAGCACTGTATTTGTCCGTCTATCCCAATCTTTATTTTTTTTTTTTATCTCTACAAGTAAAACTAAGTCCCGGTACCCGGACAGGCTTGTAGACACGCAAGTTGGAGTTGAAAAAGGTTATATATATATATATCTGAGCGCTTTAACAATCAGTCTATATACACACAATACTACTATGTACAAAAAATAGCATATCTATGTACTTTAAGTGTCCCCAAAGGACATGAACAGATTATTGTAGCCAAATTACTTGTAATTTCGTTATATTTTTAAGCACATGGTTTACTTACTGCTACATGTATAGCACATGGTTTACTTACTGCTACATGTATAGCACATGGTTTACTTACTGCTACATGTTTAGCACATGGTTTACATACTGCTACATGTATAGCACATGGTTTACTTACTGCTACATGTTTAGCACATGGTTTACTTACTGTTATACACATTGTGTTATACTACAATATATCGTACCCGAGACTTAACTAAATAAATGTTGCCAACCCGGTACACTTTTTATTACAAAAAATATAATTGAAATGTTAACATTCCTATTACCTTGAATATACTTTACATGCATATCGTTTTGAATAGCAGCAGAGTGCAATACTTTATTGATTTTATGTGTGGTAAATGCAATACTTTATTGATATAAATGTGTGGTAAAGTATAATGTAACAAAGTACATGATAGAAATAGATAGAATCGTTGTGTAGCTACCAAAAAATATTCCATCAATTCGAATGCAGGAGAATCACTCAGATACCCCCACCTACAAAAAACACGTAGTAAAAATAAAATGTAAGTTGTCAGTTTGTATGGGCATATACTTTTGGGGGGTTCATTGAGCAATAACCCAGGCGGGCCCATGCCTATACACGACGCTACATAATGAAATTTACTAATTGTGGACTATTTTAACTTGATATGATAATTGGCCATTGAATCTTGGTGACTGGATACAAATGTCTTTCTCTATCCATTATCGAGGTTCAGAAATGTATTTATCAGTGTATTATGTATGTTTACTGAATTATTTACTTGGGTATTTCACACAGGCTCTGCCATTTATGTCAAAATAAAACCTCTCGAATGTTGCTAGCAATTAACACAAGAGTTGATGGCGTCATACCAAGAAAAAAATATTAACTTGCCACGGGCAAAGTTCATTCACCCTGACACATTCCCCGAGATCATTTTTTTTTTCAAGTTTTCACCTTTTTGTTGATCATCTTCAGTGAAATGGGCTTGGAGGGGTTGGGGGGGGGGGAGGTCGGGAGATAGAAAGGCATCGTACATACGCAGGTACTCATTAACTTCATTCCATAGCCACCAAAAAGATGAAATAGTTTCTCTCGATGGGCCAATGACGTCTTGTCCGAAATAAAAGACTTGTTTACATAAACAGATCGCTTATTTAGTAGAGCGCAATGTTAGTTCTATTTGAATGGAGACAAAAACATGGCGCTTGTTGATTAGATGACAACTGATGTTCTTGGCATAAGAAGAGCACCGTAGCAGGGCTTCCTCTAAAGGGGTTGGCGGTGGCCTCAACAGTTTTATTCGGGGTTGGGGGGGGGGAGCGATCCTTTTGGGAAATTAATCTTTCTTTATTTCTTATAACCACAACGAGGTGAGCCTCTTTTATTTTGGGCCTGAAGGTGGTAGTGGGGTTTGTCGGAGGCCCCCCCCCCCATATTTTCCGACTGCGGCCCTTATCACACCACGTGAGAAAGGTTCCGACAGCCTAAGCTGTGATGTTCAAACTGTCACCTAGATGGAATAAAAGGGGGATGGTGTGTCATAAGGATTCGAACAATATCCTGCACTTACTCGCTACTCGCACTTACAGCCAAGTCGCCAACGTTCCATTTAACTTGATAAATCACAATGCAACTCGACGTCACCATTCTTGACTTAATCCTGCGCACTAGCATCGACTCGGGGGAGTTTTAAAGGGAGATAATTACAGTGCAATCAACTTCAAACATTAATAGTCTGACCTTTAATATACAAACACGCAAAAAAAAAAAAAAAACAAACCCCCAGACGTAGCAAACAAAAAACTTGGTATTTTTTTTTCCTGGTGGTGTAAATACAACCGTATACATCACAGCTGATCATCGAAAAAAATGATTCTTTAATGCTGAATGGTTGAAACGGGAAAGGTAAACATACAAATAAAAAAACAAACAGCTTCTATTTCTGGAAATACGCTCCTGTCAACTTGTCACCCATCAAATACCTCACCGGCCCATGCACCGGGGCCTTCTTTGCTCAGCGTGGGCACGTCGCGACACGCACATTTTGTATTGTTTTCTCTCACTCTCCCCCCCTCTCTTCCCCCTCTCTCCCTCTTTCTCTCCGTCTCTCTATCACTTTCTACCTCCCTCTCTCTCTCCCATCTCTCCCTCCATCTCCCTCCCTCCCTCCCCCCTCTCTCTCTCTCAGCGATTATCGACATTTTTTCTTATCACAATACATTCCATTCCACTTAAGATTCAGCTGTGCGGTAAAAATGTAATACATGTAGTAAAAGGCGAGCAGATTCTTTAATTCATTCATCAGGTCCAGTTTACAGCACTGAAGCGCCCCCGTGCAAAACGATGTCTCGGGGGTGGAGGGCGGGGCGGGACTCCGTAATAACCGTTTAGACGAATGCGATACAACTGGTCTCTTTGGATAGTGCCCTCATACTTGTGTGTGTGAGTGTGTGTGTGTGTGAAACAAGGCAGGCACCAGGGCGGATCCACGTCTTTATCCGGCTCTGAATTTAGTTTCACGATAGATGCACTTTGAGAGCCTTGCATGGAAACAACTCTTGTTTGAGGGATAGTCTCTGATAGACATTTCAAGGGGAGATAATTATTCTGCCTTGTTTAATCTTCATCTCATTTCCCCTATGTCTGTCTCCTAAGAGACGCACCATTACTGAACATTTTTTAGAGCATTTTCGGAAAAAAAATGCTCTATTGTCCCCGTTTTGTCTGTCTGTCTGTCTGTCCGTCCGTCATCACCCTAGATCTCAACAACCATAAGTCCTAGACCCATGATGTATATATCATTTTGTAGGTCTTGGCCTGCCAAGAAATGACTTTTTTCCATTTCGCGATCTGACCTCTCAGGGCCGTAAAAGGGGCCTTATAAAGTACCGTTTTTTACTATATAAGCTATATTAATAATGGAGCGCCCTATATCTCAGCAACCATAAGTCCTAGACCCATGATGTATATATCATTGTGTAGGTCTTGGCCTGCCAAGTGTACATCAAAAGTCCATTTTGCTATTTGACCTCTCAGGGCCAAAATATAAGAGTTTTTTATGTACCGTTTTGCTTATATTTTAAATATAAATAATAAAAGCTAATCAAAGGGGCGTAATCATTATTTATTTTTGTAACAATTATTCAACATGACTTACTTCCCGTACTTTATATAAAACAACAATTGACGGAGTTTTCGGACGATTAAATGACTACAATTTAGAATGTTTCAATTATGAGTCCTATTTCAGTCACATATTCACTTTACAATTAAATCTACAACTCCTAATCTAAACTAATACATCCACTTGGAACAATTACTACAGCGACAGGCGAGTCGACCGACCAAATGCTGACTGATGAATTTGTAAACATTTCCAAAATTTACAAATATTGCATACGTACTGATACATAATACGAAAATGCGCTAACACGTCCTGTGTCCAGAATGGAACAGGCTTAGATTGCTTGTTTTAAATATACATTTCAATCTGGATGGATGATAGATAGATAGATAGATAGATAGATAGATAGATATAGATAGATAGATAGATAAATAGATAGATAGATAGATAATAGATAGATATGTAAGTAGGTAGGTTAGTCAGATAGTTTGATCGATTGATTTATTGAGTAAACATTATTTGTATTCAATAAATATTCAAATATTTTAAAACCAATTTAAAATCTTCACAACAAAGAACTAAGCTTCATTGGTGGTGGTTAAAACCGTCCCCTTGTGGTATTAGTTGAACCATGTCTGTGAATGTGGCGATAGAACAATGGAATCGACATTTTACAGCGTGATGGATTCGATTACATCGTCTGGCTGTTCAGGATATGAACACTACGATCGGTAATTCCATGATAGGTCATACTCACGTGACCTTTACACACTGTAGACATCATAGCTCATTAATGGAATAACGCAATAAATCAAAAATCAAGTCACGCACAGAGGCTTACACAAATACGACGGCACACAATTCGCTGTAATTATATGTCCCACATACACAGTCCACGTTTGACCGAATTCAAAATCTCATTAAAACCGTTTCATCAGTTTTTAGTTGGTTAGTTAGATCAGTGGTTCCCAAAGTGGCCCATACGTACCCCCAGGGGTTCCCGGTATCTTTCAGGGGGTCCGTGGAAGAATAAAATTCATTTGGGGGTCCCTGAACAACTTCAGGGGGTCCGCGTAAGGTTCAATATAAAATTATTTTACCAGCTGTAATGAGGTAACACGTACCGTGTTGCACAAACCAGCTTTCGACATAGTAAAAAAGAATTGCAGTGATTAATAATACAGCACAAAGAAAGATTGACGAAAATGGCTCAGTCCGTTGAAAATTCTATATCTGATTACTTAAAAACATCTGAATTTTCTATACAGCTTGTGGTAAAAGAATTTTTTTTCAAGAATTGTTAATTGCTTAAGGTTTGGAAACCGATACAAAAGTTGAAACGTTATTTACTGAATTAAAAAGATCTTTCAATGTAAAAGCTATGCCCTTGACTAATACCATTTCTGTTGCTACTGACGGTGCTTCGGCAATGGTAGGAAGATACCAAGGCTTTCTGGCATACTTAAAACAAGCTGGAAACATTTATTTTCAGTACATTGTGTCATTCATCGGAAAAAATCTTCGTAAACATTTGCATGGATCACTAGATTAAGTCATTAAAGAAGTTAATAAAATCAAAAGGAATGGCTTAAATGAGAGATTATTTTATCAACTTTGTTTTAAAAATGACAAAGACTACAATCATTTACTACTTCACGCAGAAGCACGTTGGTTATCTAAAAGTCCAACTTTAAATCAATTTTATGCGCTCTTTGACTCGATGTTGGAATTCCTGGAAAGCAAAGACAAAATTTGCGACGCAGTTTAATGAATTAAAAAGTGACATAGTCCATATGACTGATTTATTTGACAAATTTACAAAACTAATTTGAAACTACAAGGTGACCCATTAAATTTAAACAAAACTAAAGGCGTTTGTGGCAAAACTTTTTCTGTACTAATAAATCTTGGGAAGAGGAGAATGTTCAGTTTCCAAATCTTTCGAAATGGCAAAAAAAAAAGAGATACATATTTTCTTGCTTACTATCAAAACTTATCGGCTCTTCATGCAAACCTGAATCAAAGATTTGAAGATATTCTTCACTTTTATATTCCCGATTGGGTGTTGAACACTTTCTAGGGTGGACAAACTCAGATCCCAAACACATATGAATCCGTAGAAATACAGGAGCAGCTTATTGAAATGAGGAACTTAAACCAATGTTTGAACAAGGATACCACAAATTGTGGTTACAAAAACAATTCCCAATTTTATATCCTCCATTATTGTACAGAAGTTGGTGACTGCTTTCCCGTCTTCTTATGTGGTAGAACTTTGATTCAGGGCCGTTATCACACACACAAAAATTACCGACTAGAAATTAGAGCTCGTGGGGATGTGTGGTTGCTACCTACAACAATTGAGCCAGACATCAATACACCCATAACATCAAGTTCATCCAAGTCATTACATTATTTATTTATTTTTTAAACAAAAAAATAATTTTAAAAGATACTTCTTCAACAAAATGTTGCTTTTTTTATTTGTAATTTTTATGCATTTATGTAGTATTTTAATTTGGGGGTCCGTGGGCAAGTTTTGACCCAAAAAGGGGTCCATGGGTCCAAAAAGTTTGGGAACCACTGAGTTAGATAGATAGATAGATAAATTAGATAGATAGGCATATTAGATAGATATGTAGGTAGATTAGTTAAATGGACAGATGTATTAGATATATAGTTAGATTAGATAGATGGATATATTATATAGATAGTTTATAGGATCTAAGAGATTTCATCTCATCCTTTACAGCAGTGGTCCCCAACCTTTTTCTCGCCGCGGACCGGTCACCGTTTGAGAGTCTCACCGCGGCCCGCAGGGGAGGGAGGGTGATTATTATTTTTATTTGCTAAGATTGTTTTGATTTATAATATCACAGCCGCTCACAGCCGCTCAGCTCCCTGTTAACCTGTCGTCCATAGCAAGTCGCACAAACTCGAAGGAAATACACCACAGTAAATAAAAAAAGGAAATAATATACTGTTTCTTGGTCGGTCCAGTATCATTTAGTCCACGGTCCTGTACCGGTCCGGTTGGGGGACCACTGCTTTACAGGGACTTCACACACTGTATAAAGTTTATCTACAGGAGCCATATTAGTCTTTAAAAAAAATGTTTTTTAGCTACTAACACTGACCTTTGCTATAACTTTTTCTAAATCAAAAACAAATTTAACTCATCGTTCATCTATAAAATAAAAAGACAACCTGCTTAAACATATTCGCTTATCAACCTAATTTCACTCCCAAAAGATACAACACTTCGTTTAATCTGACATGATGCATCTCTCGGACCCAAAATGCTTTGTTCTACATAGCTGCGCGCTGTCGGTAAACGGGTAATAGCGAAACAGGAGTAAACATGCAAAAACAACCACCGCAACATGATTGTTTGTTCCGGTGATTTAGGGTGTTTTTATAATTGTTTACGTTCGATGAAACCACCGTAAATTAACGTCAGCTGTCAGCCATTTCAATGGGGGGGGGTGTTATGGTTTCAAGTCCTTGTGGCTTAATTTACCTATGTCCCCTGTAGTGCCGCCACAGCAGTTACACATTCGGGCACGGCGACATATGATGAGAACGTACCGTAGATATCTCCAAAATGGCGGCTCACATATGGGATCTAGAGGCGAACGTCGCATCCTAAAAAATCTCTCTGGGTGATCGGCGTGACGTAGGCCAGGTGTTCGAATCTCACCAGTGCCTGAACGTCACACACCGCGTTCACGGTGTGGCTTGCACTGTGCCTTTAACCAGGAAGATCCCTTGCAGAATAAGACTTTGATATCCGTTGCGCGCACCTTACTGGAGGCGAGAGAAGACGTGTCTTCTTCGTTACATTCAGGGGTGTCTCACCGTGCAGGCCCTTCTGAGCCTTCACGTTCAGGATTAAGGGTTGTGGTCGTTGGGGGGGGGGGATTTAAATAAATCTGACTTTGTTCTTTTTCACACCAACTGAAATAAAAAAGTTTCTAATTTATTGCTTTTAAAATAAGTTTCGAAAAAAATGTATATCATCTTTCAGTTTCATATAATCATTTTATCATAACACTTTTCGCACTAACCTAATCACTCACACGCTTTTACAGCGAACTGCGAGAAAGGGTTAATTACCTCCTCGTGCCAGATAAGTTTCATTTAGACTCTTTCTGTGGTCGTGCCACGTGACGTGTTTGAGTGCCGCCGCCCCCCCCCCCCCCCCAATCGCTCATTACAATGAATTGACAGTCATCAAAGTGTGTGTGTTCACTAGACGCTGTGTCTAGGATCAGATGTACCTTAATCTTTGGTCTAGCCTACTACATACTGGTCTTGGTCTAGTAGTTTCTGGATTAAGTGAGGATATGTGGCAGTCTCCAACACGGAGAAAGGGGGGGGGGAAGCTAACTGCCGCTCTTCTAGAATCACGCTGATATTAATGTATTCCTCCCTCTTTCACACCCCTCCCCCTCATCTAGCGCCCCGCAAACATGACACTCCCCCCCCCCTTCGTTATTATGGAGGTTTTAATGATGTTCGCCAACTGGGATGGTGGTCATAAAATGTCTCTGATTGGATGCGGGTGACCTAACGTTGATTCTTGTCCATATCTGAAAGTTATAATAATACATGACGATAAACTGTGACACTGTGCTGACATAAAAATTATAAAAGACTTTAACTGTGCTACTGGTTTAAATTGCTGAACTAAAAAAAAATTGTCACCTGGTACTGATTACATAGTGGTGCACTTTTGAGTCAGCCGGTACTGCCTCAATGAGCCAGTGTTCGATATGTACTTCTAATTATATATGATGGGCGACTAGGAAGCGTTAATGTTGGACACAATTACTATAGATGGATGGATGGATGGATGGATGGAAGGATGGATGGATGGATGGATAGATGGATGGATGGATGGATAGGTTGATAATTAGACATATACTATATAGACCGTATGATAAGAGATGCATCGATAAACAGGTGTGCAGAAAGATAGTATAGATAGATAGACAAACAGACAGATAATAGATGATAGAAATATAGATAGACAGACAGACAGAGATATAGAAAGATAGATAGGCAGACAGACAGATAGATAGATAGTTGGTGGAGAGAAATAGAGACTATAGTATTGCATGCTGAGACAAGGATAACAAAATCTCCACCGTACAGGCTAAAATAATGCCTGAGTAGAACAATCAACCAACCCTTATATAGAGTGAGTTATTAAATCACAAAATGTCAACTTGACTTTATTATAAATATGCTTATTTTGTGTGTGTGTGTGTAATGTTCAGCAGTAAAATGTCATCGTTTCAAGGGTACCATGATAAACATAACACAGGGTGGTGTGGCTAAATGTATTCAGTCATTGTGACCTACCGTCTTGACGACATCCTCTCCAATGTTCTAGTAATGAACTCCTCACCAATGTTCTAGTAATAAACTCCTCACCAATGTTCTAGTAATAAACTCCTCACCAATGTTCTAGGATTAAACTCGGATTGCTCGGCGCACACATTCTCCCCCTTCCACCACCACCACCTCCTCAGCCCCGCAACGTTTATTATAGTGCTTACAGCCCATCAACACCTGATCGACATTTCAAAATGTCAACAGTCTCTACATTTAATAATTAAAATCTCCTCTGAACATCTTTTCCTTCCTTTCACCCCCCCCCTCTCTCTCTCTATACAGACACTTCCCTCACCCCTTCCCTTAACGCTTTAAAAAAAAAAAACTACCTCGCCCCCTCCCCTCCCTCGGGCGATGCGTTTGGGCGAGACGCGGCGTAAAGCCGTGGAGGTCACTAGTTGAGCCTATCACCATAAACTACTCACACGCGGTACCAGGATTTTCGTTATTTTTTTATTTATTTATTTATTTTGTTGTTCAGCTATCATTATTATTATTTGTTAACGGTTTCATTTTGTTCCATACCGTAGCGAAATTTTTTTTTTGTTTGTTTGTTGATAAAGTATCATTATCAGTGCTGTTGGTGATTTCATCTGAAGATACTTTCGCTGCGGTCTGCAGGTTGGCTGCGTTTGCTTCGTCTCTATCTTTCTTGACTTAGAAGAGCGACTCAGAGTTGGGGGGCGGGGGGGAATTTTGATCTCACTCATACACGTGAACGATTGCGGTGTAAATTAGTGAGAGTGTAGTATAGGTGAGCAGTCAGTTGCTCATGTGCGTTTCTTCCAGGCGATGGTACTAAAAAGTTGCGTCAGAGGGTAAGTCGGAATTTCTTGATATATTAATATGTTACGTTTTCTCTTTGTTTATGTATTTATCTATCTTTTTCTTTCTCTCTCTCTCTCTCTCTCTCTCTCTCTTGCTCTCTCTCTCTCTCTCTCTCTATCTATCTATCTCTCACTCTTACTCTCTCTATATATCTTACTCTCTCTATCTATCTCTCTCTACTTTCATATACCATTCTCACAATTTACTAACAGATTCTTAAGTATTGATTTTCATTTTTTCTCAACTTCGCTCATTTCTCGAAAATAAACAGCTGTTCTTGAACTTTTTGATTGGGAATGTATTGGACTAAAGTATAATTACGTCTTTAAATATTATGAACATGTACTTCAGAACACGATCGTTTTCATCACGTGTGAATTAAATAATTTCGTACTGACAATTATGACTCACGTATGTCGATCTGGCAGATAGGTCGAGAGTTTTTTAACTGCCGAAAATTTTCGAAATTTGTAATGACACTTGACAACTATCATATTCTTTAAATTTCAAAAATTATACCGCTGGACTTTTAACGTAATTTCCTTTAAATTTGCATTTGTTAAAGCGCTTTATCATCATGCACAAGGCACCAATCGATTAGCATAGGGTGAACGTATTCCAACCCTCTTCATCGCATTACTAGCACTCTACCAAGTGAACTATCCAGCCACTCTGCCAACTGAACATTATAGCCACTCTACCAACTGAACTATCCAACCACTCTGCCAACTGAACATTATAGCCACTCTGCCAACATAACTATCCAGCCACCCTACCAACTGAACTATCCAACCACTCTGCCAACTGAACATTATAGCCACTCTGCCAACATAACTATACAGCCACTCTACCAACTGAACTATCCAACCACTCTACCAACTGAACTATCCAGCCACTCTACCAACTGAACTATCCAGCCACTTCGCCTCATTTAGATTAGAAGTCTAGATGCTATTAGAAAGTTAGATATTCTGCGGGTACAGAAACCATTCATTGCAAATTTAATAAAGAGCTGCAAAACGCTGCGCAAAAATGAATGTTGAGTCTATGTTTCTGGTTTCCGCCATTGCCCGCGTTGACTTGCGGTATTGAGCGTTCGATGTCGTTACCAAAATTCTACGGAATAATGTGTTGCCCGCGGATAAGTCGTCCCTGTTTTTTTTTCCAGTGAATTTTAAGGCCTACATTTTTCGACTTATACGCGAGTATCTACGGTAGTTATTTCTATTTTCTGTGTGTATGTGTTGAGGGGAGGGAGTTGTGTTGACACAATAACTGTTAAACTGTGTTTATTGCCTAAAAGTTTAGAACCACGTCTACTAGTCCTTGATAGTTTTATTTCATATTTTTGTTGGATCGGTTACGTAATGTGTGTTCCTCCTAGTTAACACATCTAAAACAGTTATCATTTGGTTAGTTAACACATCTAAAACAGTTATCATTTGGTTAGCTAACACATATAAAGCAGTTATCATTTGACGGCTACAGGTATAATTAGCTGAGAATGTCTGAACGTTATCAAATGGGCTCATACGATATAAGCAACAGATGATCAATACGACCTCTGAGAGACACTACAGGGAAACGGATAATTTGAAGGAGCGAGAGAGGGACCGATGTGTGTGTATGAGAGAGGAAGAGTGCGTTTGAGAGAGAGGCACATAGTGTGTGTGTGTGTGTGTAAGAGAGAAATAGTGTGTGTGAGAGATGAAGAGTCCGTTTGAGAGAGAGGCACAGAGTGTGTGTGTAAGAGAGAAATAGTGTGTGTGTGAAAGATGAAGAGTGCGTTTGAGAGAGAGGCACAGAGTGTGTGTATGTGTATGTGTGTGTGTGTGTGTGTGTGTGTGTGTAAGAGAGAAATAGTGCGTGTGAGAGAGGACAATGTGAAAGAGAGAGAGGGAAATTGTCGGCTGCGCTTTTCGTCTCTGGCTGTGACACACGGTCCTCCTGGAAATGACCGTCTCTAACGGACATCGGGGCCCTGGTTCCGGGGTGTGACATGAATGGACGCTCGTGCAGTAAGGATGTGATCATTCTGTGTATCAGAGATGGGGGGGGGTTGTCTTAGAATGTTTACTTGGGGATGGGGGAGGAGGGGAATTGAGCTTTCTATATGTAGAAAATAATCACTGATTGGGGAAGTGGCGAAGCTCTGAGGGTGGGGGGAGGGGGGGAGGGAAGGAGGTGGCAGCGAACCAGATGCTAAGCTAGCGGACTGCTTATGATTGTGTTAAGTTTGGTTAGATGGAATTTAGATATAAAAGGTGCTTGTTTTTTTTTCCTTCTCAATATTCAGAGATATAAATAGATATTTCAACAGATACAGACACCCAGACGGACGAATTTATGGTAAGATATTATTAAGATAGAGGGATAGTTAGACATATATAGACCGATGGGTAAGAGATGCATCTATAAACAAGTGTGTTGACAGGCGGGCAGACAGACAGACGGACAGACAGATAAATAAATAGTTAGAAATCTGGAATGATGGGTAGTCTATTGTTGAATGGACTGATATATAAATAAATAGTAAGGTATAAATAGATAGACATATAGGTAGCTGGATGGATAGATAGATCCATCTAATTAGACCCATGTCTGAACGAATGAATAGACTGTTTCTCTTTCCCCCCCCCCCCCCATCCCTTTCTACTTTTGTTTCTTACATTCCATGTTTTGACACCGACCAATATAGGAAAGTCCCTGCCCGACAATCTTGATTACGCCATTACGAAGTATTCAACAGAAGTACACAAGATTATTATACTTTTAAAGTTATAACCACGTCATTTTTTCCCCCCTTTTGTCAATTACCGAAAACCATCAGACAAGGGTTTTGGAATTATTGCAGTGTTTGCTGATAGTATTCCCCCGGTGGGCTTGTCTTGATTATATTGTTCTCTGCGCGGGAATTGATGAAAAAATGAGACGAGAAAATGAGATATGTTTACAAAAGATGATGATGATTTAGTCTGCCCTGGACTTTCTCCCTGACGCTCCCCGCCCCCCCCCCCGGGGGCGAACGTCTACGGGTTACTCCCCTGCGCCTCATGGGGCGTGCATTCGTGTGTGCGTGTACACATTCGTTTGTCTTTGGCCGTTGTTATAATCCGCCATTGTTACAAGAGAAGTACATCCAGCTAGCGAACCGTTTAATCCAGTGCTTCCAAACGTTGGGCCACAGATTCCACTTAGGATGCGAGTGGGGGGGGGAGGGGAAATATTTGTTGGCTTACTAGGTCCATGAGGCATTTTGAAAAATTGAAGTTTTCCATTATATTATATTGTGTGTGTGTGTGTTGTTGTTTTTTTTTTTTTGAATCTTAAAAAAAAAAAAGAATAAAAAACTGTTTCAGTGTTTATAAATTTAAATTTGGAAAAAAAATCTGTCTAATCGATATATTAACTAGGTTAAATTTGATTACAGAACTGTTTGCTGATGTTACGCGCCACGGTGGCGAGTTTGCGTCGGTCAAGCATCGCTTACAGTAAGAATTTTATTTCTCAAGGGCCCCTACTCACAATCTCAAGGGCTCATTCACACAATCTCAAGGGCCCCATTTTCACAATATCGAAGGCCCATTACCACAATCTCAAGGGCTCATTCACACAATCTCAAGGGGCCTATTTTCACAATCTCAAGGGCCTATTCTGAATATCAAAATGAAAAGTGCGATAAACTCCAAATTAACGTACAAGCTTGCCGACAAAATTAAGATAGCTGCATTTTTGATTATATCTATATTGCGATGTATACGAATGTAATGATTGTTATGTATTCATACGGAGATAACAAGTCCCCCAACAGGTTCCTTTGACCAAGTCTTTCAACAACAACAACAACAACAACCGCAAGAGTCTTGTTCCTAGATCTCTTTCAGTATCTGTTTTCTATTCTGTTTTTATTCTCCGTTTCTCTGCTCTGTTCATTATGTTACTATTATTTGTTGTTTTTACCTCTTAATTCTAAATTTGTCAACTTTCTTTCTTTCTATTCTTTGTTTACGATTATCGATTTTGAGATATATAGGCCTACAATCAAAACAAAGGGTAACAAAAAAAATTCGTTGCATAAATTTAATCAGCGTTCTGCTCAACATGTTGTCTCCAATCTCTGATGTCAACTGTTCAGGTCTCGTCCACCCGGTTACGATGACCTGCAGAATATAAAGTATTTGAAGTTAAAAAGAAAAATGGGACACAAAGATGGTGGATTTGTTTTTGTGTGTTCGTGGAAAAGGGGAGGGGGGGTTTAAGCTGTAAACATCAGATGTTGACTAGAGCTGATGAAATTGTTTTTTTTTTATGGAAATCTTGCTTTCTGTACTGCTATTGCCAATTGTTGCTATTTATATCAATGGGTGCTGGAGTTTTGGTTTCATTGCATATCCTTCGACCCAAACGGCCAATGAGTAAAGTAATGAAGTTGGTAACGATTGCATGTCACTCGCAGACATACATTGATGACGCAAAAGACAGCATTTAAACCACACACTAAAAAATACGCGTCAAACTGACTGCAGATGTACAGATGTAATTGAATTTTGATTAATAGACCATCATATATATATATGTACAGATGTAATTGAATTTTGATTAATAGACCATCATATATGCATTCAATAGATAAATTGTAGATGGACGATAATTACTGATAGATAATGCATAGTTAAATGATATGATCGATGATTGATTGATATTTAGAAAAGAAAAAGGAAAGGATAGATGGATAAAATGATGGAGAGGCATCTTTTGTGTGATTAAGAGATATGATCGTTTTATTTACTGTAAGCCATTCCATATTTTCACCGTTATAGAATTGTGATAAGAAAGAAAAAAAAATCCACTGCGATGTGACATTGGCTGTTAGAGAAACTAGCAGTGTGGGACGGATAGACCATTTATTTCCATTTTTAAAGGTTTAATGACATGTAAATGTTGTTTAGGAAATGTATTCGGCACTGGATAACATGAGCGAACGTATCAGACAATGGATAACACGATGAATGAATCGGACATTGGATAACATGAGCGGATGAATCAGAAAATAGATAACACAGATATCACATCCAGCGTCTTTTTTTTAAGAGACTAAAATATATTTTGGGTCTAAGTCAGGGGTCGGCAACCTTTTGAGACGGAAGAGCCAAAAGTTATAATTTACAATTTTCTCAGTTTTGTTATAATTTACAATTTTCTCAGTTTTTAATGAGCCACTAAAATTATTGTTTCGATTATGGTATTTGATTAGGCCGCAATTTGACATCGAAAGAGCCGCATGCGGCTCGCGAGCCGTAGGTTGCCGACCCCTGGTTTAAGTCAATGTACATCAGGATAAATCCAGTAGAATCAGATTTGATGTGAATTTATACTGAAAGGGAGTCCTCTGGGAGTCGGGGGTCTAGTAGGTTGCCTAGTTTATATATTATTATCTATTATACATAAAATCAACTTCTTCTCTAACTGCGTCTGTCACACAAAATGGCGGCAACATTTTCATGTACTGTATACTATATATACTACTTGCGTTTTAAGTTGGTCATCATTTCTTTGACATGTTGCTTAGCGATACCAGTAGTGCTCTTTCATCTCCACCATGGCCGTTAAGCACTGGCCATGGAAGCACTACAGGAGATGTGAGCGAACTTGAATGAGATACGAGAAGTTCATGTGATTGTTACCAATTATGGAACCCAGAGGTTCTCGGTAGTTGGTTGCGCGCTGAAGCGAACAACCACACGTGATACGTCCCCTCTAATTTACCAATCCCTACGCAGTTTCCAGAAAAGGGTTATTATTTACCTTTCTGATATATACAGCGAATTCGGCAATTGATAGTTAGCAGATTATATATATATACATATATATATATATATATATATATATATATATATATATATATATATATATATAGTGTTACGACTTTCCCCCCGGTGCGCACCGTGCATCGAGATATTGAACGCTATGACGTGGTGGAGAGGAGAAATTGGCCATGTTGCAGTTGTTGTTGTTTATTTAAGTTGATAGATATTAATAAATACTTTTGGAACCCACGCCAGCTTGTGTGTTGTTTTAATTCCATAATCAAGAATTTTTAAAGAGTTGTAACAATATCATGATAATGTAATATAACATTTATGGTGTTAAGTTTGTTATTATTTATTTCTATAAAATGTCTATATCTTGCAAATAATAATCTCCCTTTACAGCCAACATGGCAAACTACGTCACAAATGTTTTTTTTTTTTTTGTTTTAATTTTTGATCAGTACGTCACATGAATGAATTGTATAAGGGTTGAGTCTGAGTAACGCCGTACACAATGCAGACTAAACAATTTATGAGGGGAACTTCACAGATCTATAATGTTTAAAGCTTTGATATTTCGTTTTTAAGAGGCCTGATATTTTCTCCTTCATCTGCGTCCTCAACTGATACATGCCTGCCTCTGAATCGATGGAATATTTTTTTTATTTTAAATTGAAGGGCAGATGGAAGATACACAACGATTCTATCTATATCTATATTATGTACGAAACGGCGTAAGTCGCCGCCATTAGTTGTGATTATACAATCGTAGGCCGAGGGGGGGAGGGGGCTTCTACTAACAGAACAGTGTCAGCTGGCTAGCAGTAGATTCAATAGAAATTGTATCACTCTCATTAGACAGGTTTATCTCTCTCATTAGACTGGTTTATCACTTTTATTAGACAGCTTTATCACTCTCATTAGACATGTTTATCACTTTTATTAGACAGCTTTATCACTCTCATTAGACAGGTTCATCACTCTCATTAGACAGGTTTATCACT
Organism: Bulinus truncatus; assembly: GCA_021962125.1. NCBI lineage: Eukaryota > Metazoa > Mollusca > Gastropoda > Planorbidae > Bulinus > Bulinus truncatus. Next base: position 5,357,288 of record JAGDYQ010000032.1, on the reverse strand, counting down.
TTTATTAGACAGCTTTATCACTCTCATTAGACAGCTTTATCAATCTTTTAAGATAACTTTATCCCTCTAATAGAACCCTTAACAAGAATATTGTTGCCCTACTTTCGATCTCTAGCAGTCAAAGTGATTTTCGTGTGTTCGTTGACAATAGTTAACATGGTTGTTTTCTTTAGTTGAGTAATAAACAGAAGAAAAAACAACAACATAAAACCTATCGAGCTGACCAATAGTGCCTGCAGCAAATGTTTATTCAGGATAGCTGTTCAAACAATAACAGGTAAAATTTAAAAAAATACCTACGATCGAAAATATTAAATTGAGAAAAAAAATCAATTCAACGTATCCGGGGCTGGATTTACAGACAGGCCGACTAGGCCGTGGCCTGAGTGCCCCACGAAAAAAGGGACAATGTTGAGTAGTATACAATAAAAAATCAAATTTTTTTTTTCAAAATTTGACCTAGGGCCTCTAAAGATTGTAAATCCGGCTCTGAATGTATCGATCCTTGGTCTTACTACTACTTACTTACTAATGATCAAATCAAAAACATATAATACACGATTAGAGATTTATATATATATAAAAAAAAAGAAATTCGTTCACTTTCATGTGACTTAGATGGCACAGTGGTTGCAATTCCGATACACATGGCTGAGGTGTTGGGTTCTAATCCCAGAGATTTGTAAATTTCTGTGTGTGTGTGTCCCGCTCATTCCCCCCTGGGGTGCCTCCTTGACCATGGCACACTCTACTACGGTGAGGATGGATGGATGTTCAAAGAACATATCGAAAGCTGTGTTGTTAATTATGATACGGACTTTTTTATATCAGTGTTTCTTAAATCGTTGTAGATCGTGACGCAGCAATAGGTCGCGGACGAATCTTTGGTTAGCTGAGACGGAAATTTCAATTTTAGAACCGTCCGAGAATCTATGAGTGCACAATTGCAGCTCAATTTCTCTATTCAATTAAAACTAAAAATGTGTTACTTTGAATAGTAAAATGGTAACATGTTTATATAGAGTTAATGAAGATTTATATTCATTTTTTTTTAAAGTTCTTTTTTTTTTATCTTTTTGCTTTTTTTGGTTTTTTCTCTCGCTTTTTGAGGTTTTTTTCTCTCGCTTTTTAGGAGGTTTTTTTCTCTTGCTTTATTTAGGTGAGTCTCGTTAATCAAAAGTTTGAGAACCGCTGACATCTAGTCTCAGGTTGTAGGTTTGAAAATATTATTTGCTCGATGTTTTTTTTTTTGTCTGCCCAGTTTAACGAAATAATAATAATTATAATAATACTAAAAAAAAATAATAAAATCGCCTGAGATAACATGAAACTGTAGACTAAAGAAAAAAGTACGTGCCATTGAAATTAAAACTATGTGTTTTTTTAGGTTAGGGTTAGTTAGGGTTAGGGTTAGCTCCATTTGTTGTTTTTTGTTTCATTAGTTGTGTTTGTCTTACCTGTATGTCTCCCCATTTTTTTAACGCGTGGTGGTGGTGGATGGGGAGGGGAGGAAGCTGGAATGCCAGGTGCTGCACGATCGACAGGTGATGGCTATCGTCATATGACATTATGGGATGTCGGTACGGGAGGTATAGGAAACGATGTTTAGTAAATAAAAGATGTCTATCAGCTCATCAGCTGGGTTAGTCTGACCCAGTCAAGGACAAGGAGGTTGAGGAAGATTTTTTTGCATTTATATCCAAGAAATGTAAACAAACGTTGGGTTTATTTCCAGAGGCGGACAGTGGTTAGTGGTGACCCGGGGCGGTCGCTAAGAATGCGCGTGCCCAAAGATTGCTAAGTTGTGAAAATGCCGCCCTTTTCTGTCAGCGAAGTTGGCCCACAGTCTTCTCCATACCTCCTTAGTTACGGCACGGGTTATTTCTAGGAATTTGACCTCCATTAAGGAAATAAAAAGCCCATTCAAACAATATATATAATATATACTAGCTATACCCTGCAAACCCTTTGCATAGAGTTATATCCCTTAGGTTTGGTCTGGTAGGCTAGGTTATTTTTGGTTTCGGGTAGATCTAATCTTTCTCATGATAGTATTTTAAACTGGAATCACTGTTGTTTTAATCGTTTACTTTCGATTTAACGCAGACCCAGATCGCTATTATTTAAATCAAATAACTGCTAACAGGGTTATCGAAAAATTTGCAGTGAAACATATTTAAAGTCACTTGAAATATTGTTCTTTTTTTTTTTTAGATGACGTTTTGAAGTTCATTTCTCGACTGAACTAGGAGGCAGAACTGACACAAAATCGGATCTCGAACCTAAGGGCTTCTGTCATTGTACCGTTTGTGGGTGAAAGATCCTCTGGGGGTGGGGGAGGAGCAATCTTGGCGTGCTTAAACGGGGCTGCGTGGTTGTAAGGTCAAGTCGTGACGGTTGATTGAATGGACTCAGACCGATGTGACCAGTGGTGCGTGGCTGTGACTGGGTGTTAGGTAGGTCCTGTGTGAAATTGGAAAGAGCGAGCTAACCACGGGAAAAAAGGGGGGGGGCATTTATTTTATGGATTAAACTTTCACCCCTTTGTGCCCCTGAGGATAACGCGTTGAACAGTTCATTTTGTTGTTTGTCTAAAATTTGAAGTGTGCGTGTGTGTGTGAGTGCAAGTGAGGTGTGTGTGTGTGTGTGTGTGTGCTTACAGCGACTTATAGACCAAGCTTGGCCATCATTGAGAACTTTTATCTTAGATTGTCGTCGGCAATAATCACACTAACCATACTGTGATTAAAATCTTTTATGCTTTCAGCTTACTTAGCTGGCCTTCCGTTATCAACGACCCTTCTCTAGTTCCACGCTTTTTGCAGAAATGGAAAACAAGTGTCATTTAAAATCTTATCCTGAAAAAAGAAAACCTTCTTTGAAATCTACAAAATCGTTTTTAATTGGTACAAATTAAAACGCTTCAATACTGGGTGGTTATTTTTAGTTTTTTTATTGGACCTTTCTTACTAGGGGACCGAACTATTTTCAGATCATTTATTCTTTGTAAATCCTAATGTTGGCATCAATTGGTGTGTGTGGGGGGAAATATAAAAATAAAATAAAATTCACTGACTGACTGTGTAGTTCACAATACAATTAAATAAAATTCTTCGATTCAGGAGCTGCAGATCAAGGGTGGGCAAACTATTTCGATCGTGGGCCGTACATTGGTTCATAAATTGTACAACTGGACCGGCTCCAAGAACAGAGATTTTTTTTTACAAATAGGTCGGACACAGAGCAGATGGATGTAGTTCATATATTGAAACTTTAAAGAGAGAGAGAGAGAGAGAGAGAGAGAGAGAGAGAGAGAGAGAGAGAGAGAGAGAGAGAGAGAGAGAGAGAGAGAGAGAGCAACAACCTCCACATACGCAACGGATTTTAACACAGACCTAACCACTAACCCCTTTCCAAAGCAGCTCGTAAAATTGAAACATAGTAAAATGTCAAAACTCTATTATTGTTTTTAAGTGTAGTGCTACAAGTATAAACAAATGTTTGGGGAAATAGAGCATTTTTGTTAAGTTAGCTCGAAAGATCACAAGGTTCAGCACTGCACCTCTGTTACTTGATATCATGTTGTTGTTGTAGTTTTTTAAAGAAATAGAGTGGGGGTTGTATTGTTGTGTTATAACAGCGTGTGCGAGGGTGGGCCTGATGAGGGAAGGGCTCAAATTCTTTTGTCTAGCCCAGCTGCAGAAGAAGAACAAAAAAAAAAGTCCGCAACATTGATTGGCTAAAAAAAAAATAAATTAAAAAGAAAAAAACCAAGGGACACATGCGCCGTTGTCACGTGATACCGGTGCAGATGTTAAATAAAATTAGAACAAACAAGCGGTCAGGTCTTGCGTGCCACTTCAGTCGAATTTGTTGTCTTTTTTGTGCTTTTCATAATTACGCGGGGGTGGGGGGGTGGAAAGGATGTCTAATTGGTGAGAGACAAGAAAGACGTTTTCCTTTAGCACACTGGCATCCTATTTCCTTCCACGATGTCTGCTCTCTCTACATGATATACTCACACAAATTGAAAGAAAAGCTACTATATGACTTACATTTTGACGACGCGGCAAGTCGCTGACAGCAAGTGGGTTAGTAAATCGGAATAACATTTTGAAATTAAAATAACCAAACAACGATTCCAATATTACCGCTGCTAAATTTCGGTAGGCTAAAAGTTCGCAGGAGAAGGGGCTGGTGGTTGTGCGGTGTAGAGTAAAGGAAAAATATCCAGGCGTGATTCTTACCCCAGACCTGCCCCCTCTTTTCGACTGGTCAGAGTGACAACATCGCCCTCATAAATTCTAACTTAGAAAACTGAAAATAAACAAACTTAAAAAAAAAATGTTGTAAGGCTGATGAGTAGTTTCCGAATATCGAAGCTGATAATTTAATTCATACTTCAAGTTTCCAGAATTAGCCCCTCGCTTATTTTCAGACCTTGTTTTCAAACGTCCCGATAGTTTAATGTGCTACGTCCAAGTTCCGCTAGGTTAATGTGCTACTTCCGTGTCTAGATAGTTTAATGTACTACTTCCAAGTTCTGCTAGGTCAGTGGTCGGCAAACTTATCAGCCAAAGAGTCAAATATGAACATTTTAACAATTTAAAAAAAAAAAAAAATTGGCAGCCAAATCTGCTTGTTGAGTAAACTTTCATTACACTAAGTAAGTAGTACATTAAACAAGTTGTACACTAAATTAAACTAAATGCCAGAGCCGCACTTAAGGAGCCAAAGAGCCACATGCGGCTCCAGAGCCGCACTTTGCCGACAATTGTGCTAGGTTAATGTGCTACTTCCGTGTCCCGCTAGTTTAATTTGCTACTTCCGTGCGAATCAGGAGAAATGTGGAGGGTAGTTAAAGGAACCTTACGCTATATATATATATATATATATATATATATATATATATATATATATATATATATATACTTATAAGTATATTTGTTGTCTGTCTGTCTGTCTGTTCCTTATAACTCAAGATCAAGAAAACCAAAAAACGTGAAATTTGTTACACATACACATAATTACATGGGGAAGGTTATAGGACAGGTTTTATTTCATCTCGACAGTTTAATTGTAATTAATTATTTTTATTTTAGTATTTTACTATATTTAAATACTCCCGACGGCGCCATAGATAAAATTCCTTCTGTGACGTCATTTCCCTATGACACTTTTTTAAAAAGAGGGGGTAACTCCCGGAAACTCCAACACAAACAAAGAAATCAATAACATATCTATTTTTACCGCAGTTTTATGTATTTTAAGATTAAAAATTAAAGGTGCACTTTAATAAACCGAAATACGTTAATTAAAATGTTTCTGTGACATTATTAACATTATTAATACAATCTCAATAATGCGTAGTTTAATTGTAATTAATATTTTTAGTATTTTACTACATTAATGCACAGGGAATTCCCGTATTCGCGCACCAAGTGAATGTGTAATTGAACGGACGGTGAAGAAAGGGCTAGGGACGGGAAAAAAATAATATTGTTGTTGTTTTTTTTTTCATGTTGCAAGTACCCGACTTTTGCCGGGGATTAAAATAAGGTTTTCTTTTTATTTGGGCCAGCGTAATTTGACGTTTAATTGTACAGAGAGAGGGAGGGGGGGAGAGAGATAAAGAGAGAGGGGGGCAGGGAGGGAGAGGGAAGGAGGGGGCAGGGAGGGAGAGAGGGAAGGAGGGGCAGAGAGGGGGAGAGAAGGAGGGAGGGAGAGAGGTGGTAGGGAGGGAGATAAATGGGGAGGGAGGGAGAGGGAGGGTTGAGGAGAGAAAGGAGGGAAGGAAAGAGAAAGGAAGGGAGGGAGTTGGGAGGGAGATAGAGGGGAGGGAGTGAGAGAAAGGGGAGGGAAGGAGAGAGGGAGAGAGAGGATGGGAGGGAGTGAGAGATAAAGAGAGAGAGGGGGCAGGGAGGGAGAGAGGGGGAGGAGGAAGGGAGGAAGGTGGAGAGACGGGGGACGGGAGTGAGAGAAGGAGGGAGGGAGAGAGAGGGAGATGGGAGAGTTAGAGAGGGAAGAAGAGGGAGGGAGGGAGAGAGGGAGGGAGGGAAAGAGAAAGGGAGAGAGAGGGGTAAGGAGGGAGAGGGAGGGGGAGGGTAGAGGGGGAGGAGAGGGAGAAACAGAAGGTAAACAGAAAACTTATTTTTAAACCCGGGCTAAGCCGGGTACTTGCAACTAGTATATATATATATATATATATATATATATATATATATTCATCCCATAATTATCACGTCTCTTTTGTTCCTTTAACTCCACCCGCTCCCAATCGGACACACATTTACACTCCTCCCTTTTCTACTATACTTCCCTTTCTCTTCTCCCAGCCTTTCTCTTCATGAAAGCTTTATTTTTGAAATATATTCTTTTTTATCTGTCAATATATCTGTCAAAAATGAAATTCTTAATTTTCAAATCAGTTCTGAAGATTATCAATTACGATAGTAAGTAAATTTTCAGATGATATGATTAAACATTCAAAAAGCGTCTCTTTAATGATTTTGAGGAAATTACAGCCGTCTCTGTCCGGTTTCTCCCCCAGACACCCCCCCCCTCTCACACCATATACGCCTTTGTTTCTTGATGTTCATCCAGCGAATCTACCTTTTTTAAAAATAGCCAATGAAATCCCATTCAATTGTTTACCTCAGTGCTCGAGCCTGACAACTACACAGAAACTAATGTAATAACATTATCTGATAACTACTCTCACAGAAACCAATGTGATAATAACATTATCTTTAATAATTACCCACCCAGATTTCGACGTTGCTTTTTTTTCTCTTTTTTCGTCAAGGGGAGATGTAACAGTAAACCGGTATAAAGCTAAAAAATTAATTTCGACAAACAATCTGATCCTGTTCCTGGCCTTTTCTAACTTGATTTCTAATATGAAGAAAATGTAATTAATTTTGTAGGGTTTCTTCATAGAGTAACTTTAGTTACTAAGCAAGCCAACTGTGTGTGTGTGTGTATATATATATATATATATATACTAGAGGTGGCGAGCCTATGGCACGCGTGGCACAGTCGGCACTCAGAGCCTCATCAGTGGGCAGGGGACTAAAATATCACTTCCTTTAATTTTAATTGGAGTGTTGGCAATTTGGCTATAAAGAAGTGGTTTTTTTTGGCGAACCACACAAAGGTTCGCCACCATTGATATAGGTAATTATAACAATGTTATGGGGAAAATACATTATTTTGTAATTATTGTACGAGTTGAAGAGAAACTTATATTTAGCCTGAGAAGAAAAATTACCTCATATAGTCGTCCATCGATGGAAAAAAAAAAACCTATCACCCCTGCCTTTCAAAGAATGGACTCGCCCATTTAATCGTCAATAGACAATTCATGTTTGAATGAATGTAGGTCAGAATTTACAGCAGATAAATACGGTTTTGCTACTTAATTTTTGAGACCTCAGGATTAAAATAGAACGTGAACATGAATGGCCTATTCTCTTCTTTCATTTAAATATTAGATTCTTGTATGAATTACTTCCACCTATCTCCTTGCTCCATTTCTTATTTTGGCTGCACCGCGTACCGTACACTCACACCATGCTTCCACACAAAAAACACCTGTTGAATTCATAAACTTGATGGCGTCAGTTTTTATGCTCACTGTATTTTATTTTTTATAAAAATAGCCACAGGAGTTAAATGAGACATACAGACAAGAGTTCTCGCTTTGTTCGCTGCTTTAGTTGGCAATATAATTTTTTCCATTGACATGAAAATGATTTTTTGTTTATTCAAGTAATCATTATCGTGCTTTTTTAAAAATATTTCTATCAATCTCTGACAATGTTTGTTATTACATATACAAATATATATACATATATACATTTATGATATATATATATATATATATATATATATATATATATAGAGAGAGTATAGAGAGAGAGAGAGAGAGAGATGTAATATTTCTTCCATCTTCGATGGCTCTCAAGACAGTCTAAAAATAGATTTCAGCTAACACCATGGAATGCTAATGGACAGACTATAGAGATCGTTAGTTGGTCAATGTTAATTACTTACTGTTTCGTCTCTGGCATTGGGCGGTTACTACTGTGTGTGTTTGTAGGTGGGCTTGTATGTGTGATTGTTTGTAGGTGGGTTTGTATGTGTGATTTTTGTGTGTCAGTAATTGTGTTTTAATGTGTGTATATGTGGGTTTGTATGTTGGTTATTATGTTGGTTTTATTGGAGTGTTTTCAAATGTGTGTTTGTGGTGTATGCTTGTATGTGTGTTTTATGTGCTTGTATGTATGATTTTGTGCGTATGTATGCGTTGTGTGTGTCTTTGTGTATGTTTTAGTTTCTGTTTCTGAGTTTGTAAAATCTTATGTGTTTTTTTGTATGTTTGTTTCTTAGATTGTTTTTTCGTATTTATGTGTGTTTTGTGCTTCTGAATGTGATGTATGTGTTCTGTGTATGATTTAATTTTCTGTATCTGAAAGTCTGAAAATCTGTTTTGTTAATGCTTGTATGTGTGTTTGTATTAGGTTTTTAGTCATGCTCCGTGTTTGGTGTTGGCAATGGATTATTGTTACGTGTGAACGGGTTTGTTTGTATGTGTGTATGTATTTGTTGTCTGTATGTGGGTAAGATTACAACAATGTTCTCGGCTTAAGTCTTAACACGGACGGCTTCGTGGGTACAGTGTCGTATGTTATGCAGCCTTTTTGGGTTGGGGGGAAGCTTCAAGAATATATGATACCCCCCCCTCTTACTGCCAAATTTAAAAGAAATAAATACTGGAAAGGAGGGGGACCACTGCTCGGGTCTAAGAGCCCTTATGCGGTTGATTAGTGTACCTGTCTATTAGATAGGCCAGCGGTCGGATAACCGGGGTAAATTACCCCAAATGGGGTAAAAATGAAATATTTGGGGGTAAAAATGAAACTTTTATGAGTAAAAAGTATATAGTTTTAATTTGCTATGGGGTAATATCAACTTATACAAAAATATTTCGGGGTAATGATTTAAAAAAAAGTTCCTCGACCGCTGAGATAGGCCAATCTGCCGTGCGCATATTTATTTCATTTTTCAGTCTCGGTTTTGTCGGACTTTTCGGGGTTTTTTAAAAAAAAAAAAAAAAAAAAATGATATTGTGAATGTGTGAGATATAGATAACAAATGTGACATTCGGCCGACACGCATCAATGGAGCCTACTGATACAACATAGGGACCAACAGGAGTGAAAAAAAAAAAAAAAAACAATTTGGTTAGGACGGGACTTGCCAAAATGAGGGCTGACCTGGTTCAAAGCCCCGTGAGATTATTTTTCTACTGAATTTCTTTTTTCTTCAAAATTGCCACGTAAAAACGAAATAACTTGTAAAATGCCCTGAAGCATTCAGCGACATCTTAAAAATCGGTCAACTCTTAGTGAAATAAGCAGTAAATGCGTCCGATTGGCTTCTGGAAAGTAAATGAAATTCTACTAGAATGATCCCCCCCACCCCAAGTATTCCGACTTGAAATAAACCAACGTCTGCATACTTTGTCGGCCCTAATTTCTGATAAGAGTTACAATATTACGGGGTGGTGATGGTGGTGGTGGTGGGGTTAAACTCCATTGTATATTTCCTTCAACGACTAACTGTCTATGTTTTTTTAGTCTCTAATCGTTTTGAGGATAAACGATTTTTTCACCCCCACCACCACCACCACCCCACCCCGCCCCTCTGTTTTGTAGATGTGAATGAAATTTTAAAATAAGAACCATCTCATTAAACTGGAATATGTTGCGAAACTCTCGTGTTAGCCTGGGATCAGTTATCCGAGCCGTAGTTCGTGCACTCGGGGTAAGGTGAAGAGTGTGACCTGTTAGATACTGAACTCGTGATGCACCAAGGTATAACTCTCAGAGAGAGAGAGGGGAGAGAGAAAGTAGAGATCTTACAGTCTTGAGATCACAGTTTGCATTGTACTGTAGATATATCATTTTGGCATGGTAATCGATTCTCTTCTAAAGATGAGTTCTCGTTTCAAGATTTATTTCTTTTTTCACGTAAGTGATTATTAGAGAGGAAGTTCTAAATTTGATGAGGAAGGGCCCTATTCCCTGTAGATGATTATCAAATGAACATGATACTGCCTGAACTCTGCAGGTTAATTTAAAACCTACTTAATGTGTGTGTGTTGGCAACACCTTTGCGTGCATTGAGAATTCATGACCTTAGGCGGATTTAACGGCCGAAGCACCGACGGTGAGCCCCTCCCCCCCACCCTGCTATTGGGAGTGTGCATACGAGTGAATGTGGTTGCGGGCTTAAGTGTAATTCTTAAAGATGTAAAGTATTTTATTTATTGAAGATCACTATTAAACAAAGGCCCGGTATCAGCTTGTAGGCACTGAAGTTGGGAATCGGGTCCCGATTTTAGCTAAGGAACTTAATGCGGCTGTGCGTTGTGCTAACCACACAACACCTCCTTCATATACCGAGGTTATAGAAACAAATGAATTCTACACTTCATCTGCCCCGATGGCCCGTTTTGAGATAAGGAAATTCACTACAGCCTATCTTGTAAAGAATCCTACCGACATTTAGTCTATGCCTGATTAACCACGGATGACGACACGAACTTATCAATAAGTTCTGTAACCTAAGACAAAGATTTGATATAGAAAGAAGAAAATAAAATTAAGCGTAATCACAAACCACAAGGGATGGATAACTCGTACAAATTAATTGAACTGTCTATCTTTGTTTTTGTTTTCTTCATATGTGTTCCCCCCTTCTCACGAAGCATTGAAGATCATCCAAGACAATCTAAGTGCTCAAGTACTCATGATGCAACAGTTTTTCGATTATGCGAATTTATTTTTTAACGTGAAATGGAAAACGATCAATGTCCTTGATCAATTTAAATGTCACTTTTTTAAACCTTTCAATTTCATCCTCTATTGTTCTTCTCTTTTTTCTTCCAGAGAATTTGTCTCAGAGGGCTTCTTTAATTGGTCAATTACTAAAAAATAAAGAAAAACATTTCTCCTTTTGGGGGTTTAATATTGTTCCTGGGATAGAGAGGCGGAGAGATAGTCTATGTTATAGGGTAAAATTAAACAATGTAGTCGTTAAATGAGTAAGACATCGATATTGGTCTAGATATAGATGGATTAGATAGATAGGTAAATAGGTGATGAATATAAGAGATATATCTTGTTCGTCTGTTTTTAAATATTTTGTCTTAATAAGAAAAGAAGTATATGTTTCACCTTTTTATAACACGTACAGGCAGGTAATCCATATGTAAAATGACGTGCAGTCATCTCTCACTAATTAATGCAAAATATCGTACTTTTGGAACCGTATATCTCACTAACATGAAAAATGACGTACACAACATATCAATCACTAATTATGTGCAATGACGTACAACATATCTCTCATCTAATATGTGCAAAATGACGTACAACACATATCACTGACTAATATGTAAAATGATGTACAACATATCACTCACTAATATGTAAAATGACGCTACAATATATCACCCAACTAATAGTAAAATGACGTACGACTATCACTCACTAATATGTAAAATGACGTACAAATTCATATCACTGCACTAATATGTAAACAGACGTGCAACATATCACTCACTAATTTGTAAAATGACGCTATAACCGATATCACTCACCTTAATATGTAAAATGACGTACAACATATCATCTCACTAATATGTAAAATGACGTACAACATATCACTCACTAATATGTAAAATGACGTACAATATATCTCTCACCAATAGTAGACGGGAAACAAATGCGAGCGTCGACCCTTGCTGTAAAATATTCATCACCTCCTCCCTTCCCTCAGTCTGACACACCACCCCTCCTCTTCTCCCCCCACCCCATCCCATCCTCTATAAACCCCATATCCATTTTAAGAAACTTGTAAATGAGTTGTCACGTGATGACAGTAACTCAGAGCAGTGAGTGAGCCCCCCGTGATGCCGAGTATTGTTTCACTCGTGGAACGTCTAGCCGTACCGCCCCCCCTCCTCCCCCCCCCCCCACCCCACCCCCCCACCCAGCTATAGTCTTGTGTCAGTCTGTGATGTCCAGATGCCAGTTTTGAGGTATTGTGATTCATTGTCATACTATCTAGACCAGCGGCTTCTCAGCTTGTTTTGTTTTTTTGGGACCGTACCCTAAAACGTAGCGAAAGTCTGTCCGCTGGCACTCTCACAAGCAAGTTCTTCAAGCTAGTACAGGTTGGTTTAACCTTTGATGGAGGAGCGCTGCAGCGAACCAACCTCACGTCTCGCTTAGTCGGAACATTCTAGGTATGTCTCAGGGTGTGAAAGGCCCATTAATGGTGATATCTACAGTATTTATCTCAGGATAGTGCAATATAACTTATGGAAAGTGTTATCCCACAATCCCTCAGAGAAACGGATGACGAGAAGATTTATGATTTCTATACTCTATCTGCCCCGATGGCTCATGTGGGCTAAGGAAACGTTACTACTTACTTACGCGTACAGATTGACGCTTACGGTAGGCGTGCACAATTGTCAAAGAATATGCTCGGATAAACAAACAACAGGGCAAGTTTGTGTTTTTATGTCTGGTTTGTACGGCTAAACAGGACAATATACAAGTTTGTGTTTCTACGGATAAACGAAATAATAGGCAAGTTTGTGTTTTTACAGTTAAAACAAACAATAGGCAAGTTTAGTGGTTGTACGGCGAAACAAACAATAGGCAAGTTTGTGTTTGTTTAGTTTGTGGGTTTTGTATTATAATTTAGGTACTCAGTATTACGAGAAAAAAAAAAGAAGGGGGTATACACATATCCAAAGTTTTAGAAACACTTATGAATATAATTGAGAAGAAATATTTACGAGCTTGGATGTGCTACTATTAGCAAATTTTGTTAATTTTCTGAGATCATGTCTGCAAGAAAATAATGTAAACAGGTACTACTTTGTGCTACTTTTTTCATGCTTTCGTACTGTTTAATTCAAGTTAAACTTCCTGTACAAAGAATACAGTCGTATTCAGCCCTGAGTAAATGTAATGCCAGAGGTACAATGATTGAACATCCTGTTTCGTCCTTTCAGGCAAAGGGTTAATCTAGGAAAAGAAGTTAGCTGTAATGTATTTTATCTCCTGGAAATCAGAACTCTTGTACTTGGTCAAACCATAGAGGGGTGCGAGGGATGGGGGGGCTTAGTTAGTAGTTAAATTTCCATCCGATCATTAACATAAGATTTGTTCCCAGTTTGACTCACTGGGTGAATTTCCACCAATCAATACGGTGACAGTATCTTAAGTAGGTAATCAACAGCGATGGTTCTCAAAAAAAAAAAAAAAAAAAAAAAAAAAAACATAGTACATCATGACCCCCTCATCCAAACTTCGGCAAATCATTTTTCCATAAACCAGTGCCCCCATATTTAGATTCACGAAGACCCGTATTAAAGTAAAGATAGAGATATATGAACTTTGTAATCAAACCGTTCATTCGTTAAATCTTTGCTGATACATGAAGTCTTTGTAGAGTTCAAACCGTCCTTCGTTAAGGGTCTGACCATTGAATTACGTCAACAAAATAGGGGTAGGGGAGGGGGGTCAGAAAATTTTTTAATGGGTGGTGACAAGGGGAGGGGGAGGTCAAGAAAGTTGACGTCCAACAATGTTACGTTTTTAAATTTAATATAATTACTTGAATAAAGAAAAATTAATGCAGCGTTTGAATTCCTGTGTTACACACTCGCTTAACAATATCAGGCATTTTAATTAACGCAGTGCCTTCCGAATACGACCGGGGGTGTTTCGTATTTTTTTCCGAGAAACACGACCAGCAACCTTTGATGACTTGCAGTAAACAGATAGAACTCTTAAGATTTGAAGTTATTTTCTTTTCGCGGGAACGAGTAATTTCGTCTACTTAAACATTAAAATTGCAACTTGCTTGTGTGTCCTCCTGGCACAGTGGTGAAACCGTTTAATTCTGTAGCATCATTTTATGCAGACTATATCCAGGTTCACGTTCCTCTCAGTAAACATAATATTTTTGTGTTTTTTTTTTTTCAGAATGTATCCTTTGAGTTGTTTTAATGAAAATTAACTAACTAGATATCTTTGACATTTTTTTTAATTGAAATAATTTATATTTTAGGGATGTTGTAAAAAAAAAGAAACAACAACTAATTAGTTTTTTTTAACTATTTCATAACTTAAAAAAAATATTTTGAAAAATATGAATCAAAGCTGAAATCACAGAGGCGTAAATACTTAAGGGAGGGGGTTCCAAAATCGGGAAAGTCCCCGCCGGGCTCACAGCTTGAGTGAGACCCCAAAATTATGCCACACATTAAATATTAAGTACACATCATCTCATGTCATAAAATATCGAATGTCAAAATGCAAGGCCCCCAAATCCCTAGGTTCAAAGCGTGGCTTTACAATAGTTCAGTATCTTCCTGCAAAGGCTTTGCAGTGTATAGCTAGTCCTAAGGCTAAATATTACATAAATTTTCCTTACCATCATTTTTGGCGTCACACTTTAAAAAACTCAGAGACGCTTACATATTTCAAATTTACTAAATAATAATAAGATTAAGAAACGAAAATAGAGGGGGATGGGTGCCATTTATATCCGAGAATCGAACCAAATACTGACGGAGACGAGTTAACGAGTGTTAGCTTTCTGGGGGGGGGGGGGGGGGCGTACAATAGATACTAATTTAGCGCACAATTTTTTGTTTGTATTCGTCCGACTTTAGTTTAGGCTTGGGCAGACCCGAAAACTCTTAGTCTTAGACATATATCCTGACAACTAAAATATACAGTTCAAAAGCCGTATTTATTTAAAAAAATATTGAGAAAATATCTCCGATTATTAACAGCAAATGACTTTATTTATTAGGCCGGGACAGACTCCGAAAAATTAAAGCCAAATATAAAAAAATATCTCCGATTATTAACAGCAAACGACGTCATCAAAGTTTGCAGTAAATAGAGTTCTCATTCATTCTGTTTACTGACGTCATCACTACTGAAGTTTGCTGGTCGTGTCTCGAAAAAAAAAATATGAAACACAATCGGTCAAATTGAAGCCACTGCACTCCTTAGTTAAACTAAATATTTTCCCACAAATTTTGCCAGATAAGCATTTTGGAAGCCACCTTTTTTAGGGTGGGGGGGAATCAAATTTTATAGGGGGGTCTCTGGAAGTTTGACAAGTTGTTGGGGGAGGGGGGAAGGTAAAAATCGCCAAAATTTTGTTGACATAAATAATGGACAGCTCCCCTAAGTCTTTGCTGTACAAAGTCTTGTAGGTTCAAAGGTGGTACATATCGCATCGGATACATCAGCATTTTATTTTTTCTATGCTAAATAGTTCTGATAAGACAACGCGAGGCCCTGTTTGTCCCGAGGCGCTCAATACGAGATCTCAAGCTTTAGGGTCTGTGCAGCTCTCGAGGTATCGAGATTTTGTCCGCTGGGGAGGGGGTTATGTGACACTTGAAGTATGACCTTTGACCCACACTGATTTGAAGTAAGAGAGGCCGAATATGTACAAACACACAAAATGTTTGCTATTCATTTTAGCTTTTCACCACGTTGTTCTTTCTTTACGCAGTGGGTCGCAAAAATGGATTACGTTTCTTAATGTGTCGCGAATAGCAAAAAAACGTGAGAACCACTGTTCTAGAAAGGGAAATCTTTACATACTGGGTGTTATTTGTTTTGGATATTGAGATTTTGCTCTTATGACAAACCCGGTGCTTACAAATCACTGTGAATCTTGAATAATAGTTTTTTTTTTCGGACTCTAAAGCTCCTGATGTCATTGTGTAAGAGACAAGCGAATTACAATGACTGACGCCTTTGTTCCCCGCTTCACTACACTCTACCCTCCCCCGCCCTTCCCCCATCAATACTTTTCCCTACCCCCCCCCCCTCCACGCCAAACATGTTACTCAATATCTAATAAACGGACCCCACCAGCTCCATGACAGATGCCATCAAATTGCGTCCCTATTATTATTTTTTTTTTCACTGTATCCTGCGCGTCTGAACAAATTGTTTACTTAATCTGTTTTTGGCACTGAGCGCATCTTCTGATGACGTCATATTAAGAATAAATGGGGACCCGTTTTTTGGGGGAGGGGGTGTGAGCGCCTCTTTACTTGGACGCTCGGGGTGGGGTGGGGGCGGGGGTTTGAAGTAGGAAGACACAAAGATAGATATTGCGACAGCTTGTCGCCGTCGGGGAGGAAAAGACATTACAGTAACGGCACTCAGTGAAAATGATGAATCATCAAATGTGTTTGTAATTACACCGTATGTAACAAAAATCTCTTAATGTTATTAATGTATTTTTGTTATACCGCTAAAACAAGGAGTAATTTTTTTCATTTTATTTTGTATGTTTGTATCTCTCGTGTTGGGTCAGTCCTAGAGGAGTGTCAAGTCTACTGGATGGTCAGACATATGGACGGACGTAGAGATAGATAGATAGGTGGATAGACAGTTAAGATTGAAAAGAATAGATCGACAGATAGACGGGCGGGCGGACGGGCAGACTGACATACAGAACGATAGAAATATAGAGTAATAGAAATATAGATTGACAGATATTTCGATCAAGATGTGTGTTTGGGTGCGTGCGTGCGCATTGCCTCATTCCGAATATATACATACAAGGGCACCCAGAGTTTTTTTAATGTCTGTATCAGTACTCTCCCCTGATCTAATCAACAGAGCAATTACAGTTTAAATAAAACTTAAATACCGTATTTTTTTTCCATCACAAAGAAATTATGTAATTTTTTTTTTCAAAAATAATGTGTTGTAATATTTTTGCTTCAGATATTACCATTTTAATTTTATTTTCTAACTACGAATTTTAATTAATTTGAAAAAAAAAAAATTCGTTGACAGCATTTAAACTATTTATGACCATTTTTAGGACACAAAATAATGTACACTTTCTATTTCAGCGCCGATGATACTATAGTGTCTTGCTCAAATCATAATTTTCATTGGTTGTTATTTTCTTCGAGAGTATCACAAAATATTATGGCATGATATTTTGTGATCTCTCCTTCCTGGTCTGAGAGACATACCATGATCCACGGGGGATGATGGATCATAGGGGTTCTCTGGTCAGGAAAAAAACCCATTACTTGCGAGGGTGGTTGTACTGTGGTCAATGAGGACTATCCGAGACCGCAGTATTCACAGCTGGCGGTGGTGACGGATGTGGTCAGCACACAACACCCTTCCACTCCGTCCCAATCAAGCACACCTGCGCAGCTTGCCATTTCCGGCTGAGGGTACAGGCACACTACACCCTCCCCTCTGTCCGAGTGGCAGGAAAAACCCCTTTCCTTGCCATTCTGGCCGACCGGCAGTACACACACCCTGCTGGTCTGGCCGGTTTGGGCAAGGATTAAAACCCATCTTTCTGCCGTCCCTGCAGATGATAGCGGGTACACTCACCCCGCCGCTCATGGCAGACGTGCATCAGCGCCGCCAACAGTGCTGGTGTGGTAGGCACACTACACCCTACCATGCTGGCAATGGCGGCGTTAAAAAAAATTGTTGTTAAACTAATGCAAAACGGACGTTTTCAAAAGTCACTATTATGTAATTTTCTCCGCCCCCTTTACATGTTTACAAATATAGCTCGGCTTGGCGAAGTTCTACGGTCACCACACACACTGAAAGTCGGTGAGGCGTGATCAATGATTTTTTTTTTCAAATTACGTTGTGTATGTAATGCTAACGGTGCGACATCACCGTCACCGGAATGAAAACGTCAAAAATAAAAACGAAGGAAACAGGTGATGAAGACCCGCGCTTACATCACACACAGTGGTGGGCTTTCATCTCATTTCGTGACTCGGGTCAGCTGGCTGCAGGGTAGGCAAGTGGTGTGTGTGTGTGTGGGATGGAGGTTTACTGTGACGAATTCCCAGGGCTGTGAATTCCTAAGATTGACTTGCTGGGAGAAGATTTTGTCTTTTGATCCTATTGTACATTTCGTAATCTCTGTTGTTGTTGTTGTTATTTTGTTTTTTTCGCCATTGTATATGTTAAGACGATTTTTTATTTGTAACGTCTTCATTTTTTGTCCTGATACTTGTTATACTCCGCTTTAGATGTCCACCCTACCTTTTCTCGGGACCGATTCTTCTATTTTTTTTATTATGAACTTTTAAGTGGACTTTGTTTCGCTTAGAGCTGTGAGCACGATTTGGTGTCTTAGAGCTGTGGGCAAGATTAGATGATTTAGAACTGTGAGCACGATTTGGTGTCTTAGAGTTGTGAGCATGATTTTGGTGTTTTAGAGCTGTGAGCAAGATTTGGTGTCTTAGAGTTGTGAGCATGATTGGGTGTTTTCGAGCTGTGAGCACGATTTGATGTCTTAGAGCTGTGAGCACGATTTGGTGTTTTCGAGCTGTGAGCACGATTTGGTGTTTTAGAGCTGTGAGCACGATTTGGTGTTTTCGAGCTTGGAGCACCATTTTGTGTCTCAGAGTTGTAAGCATGATTTGGTGTCATAGTTTGCTCAGCACGATTGGGTACCGCTGGGGTTGGGAGCACGTGTGGGTACCATGCTAGTTACGTGTTTGAGTGGCAAGCTAATTATATCCCTATCGTTTGTGTTCTACGAGAGCACTCTCAGCCCGGCTGTGACCCCCGGGGAAAGGTCGATTAAAGTGCACAGCCAAACTGGCCAGACATCGTTAAAAAAAATCGAACCTGGGGGTGGGTGGTGAGGCCGGATAGCGAAACAAATCATTATTTTAATACGTCAGTTAAGTGTTGTTGATCCAGATTTAAAAAAAAAAAGGGGGGGGGCAGGGTGAAAAAGAAATGAGGGGATAGTAGTGAAGATGGGTAAAAGGATGGGACTTGATATTATCAGGATGGGGTGAAGATGATGTCGACAACGCACAGTTGTCTTGTGACGCTAAGCACTGTGATGTGTGACCTCTGAACCCTCCTGATCTATTAATAACCTCAAGATGTTTTGCTTAGACAAAATTTAGAACATTTTAATTTCTTTGTCGAAGCTACCGCCCCCATCCAAAACACCCATTCATACAAACACACACCCACTCATACAAACACACACCCACACACCAAGCCGCCAGTGTCTTGTATTTGTTCATAGAAGATATTAATGCCCTTAATGACATGACGTCAAAGGTGTCAACAACAACAAACAAATTTAATGCGTAATTCTAAACAAAAAAAGGTATGTGTGTGTGTGCGTGTGTGAAGGGGGGAGGGGGAATCTCATATCCAGTCCAGGCCCCGACTCCTTCGTCTGGCAGTGACGTCATGTCATGATGCAACGTGACTCAATGGCGGCAAGGACCGGGCGTCACGTGGCCGGAATCGGATATGATGGAATCGGATGCCCCTTCTTTTTCTATTATTGCTTTTTCGAGACACTCGTTGCACTCGCTTGAATAGTGGCACGACCGTGTTACCTCGGGTGACGAACTTTATTCGTTCCGCATCTCCGTTCGTAGCCCGAGGTATCACTGTCTATTCAAACCCGCTCTCTGGTTTATATAACGAACCAATGCACATTGACATTGTTAGTTTTTGTTATCTGTTGTTTTTTTTGGGGGGGGGGGGGTGGGGGTGGGAAGGCAACATTACCTTTTGGAACCCTGATACAAGATCACTTTGGCGCGGTCTCTCTAGTAGCTATTCACTAAGAGAAGTCCAGCACATAAGAGAAGTCCAGCACATAAGAGAAGATCCACACATAATAGAAGATCCACACATAGGAGAAGATCCACACATGAGAGAAGATCCACACATGAGAGAAGATACACACATGAGAGAAGATCCACAAATAGGAGAAGATCCACACATGAGAGAAGATCCACACATAATAGAAGATCCACACATAATAGAAGATCCACACATAGGAGAAGATCCACACATAATAGAAGATCCACACATGAGAGAAGATCCACACATAAGAGAAGATCCACACATAAGAGAAGATCCACATATAATAGAAGATCCACACATAAGAGAAGATCCACAAATAGGAGAAGATCCACACATAAGAGAAGATCCACACATAATAGAAGATCCACACATAAGAGAAGATCCCCACATGAGAGAAGATCCACACATAAGAGAAGATCCACACATAAGAGAAGATCCACAAATAGGAGAAGCCCCGCGTAAGAAGTGTTGTGATACATTTACGCCTTAACGTCCGTGTATTAGACACTCGCCCTAGGCCCCGCGCATTAGACCCTAATGCCATGGCCGCCTCTGACGGTAATCAACCCTACGAACACATGATACTCGTTATATTGCTATGAACTCCGCCATGTTATCTTCATGACCGCCTTGTAGCGTGTAATGTAATAGCTTATCACGATATGAGATAGAATCCCAGTTTACACTTTTTAAATTCACTAATTACAAAGAATTAAAACTTTCTTTTTTTTCTCGGTTGAGAATAATAATAATAATAAATGACTGGCCGATTAGGGGGAGGTGCGGGGGCGGTTTCTGTTGAGGCCCTATGCCTTGCCGACTCTGTACTCCTTTCCACCCACTCCACCCAACCCCCCTTTTTTTTTTTAATCGGACGTCTATCCCAATCGCGACATAGGACAGAGTATAACATTGACTTGGCCCATTACAAAAATACGTTCTATCTCTAAATCGGAGCACACCATAGAAAATATAAATCTGTTCAGTGTTTCACACTAAATAATGATAAACTGGAAAAAAAAAACCTATTTAAATTATAAATTCTAACGCAAGGAAATTTAAGGTAATGTCATGTTTTAAGAAAAAATCATTTCAATTCGCTTAAACTTTACCACTTTTATATAATCTAATTTCCCCATGCCCGCTCTTTGGCTACTGTTTAGAGACATTCTTGGTGAAGTTTCCCGGCATCCATCAGGTCTACACCATATCTGAACTTCGCCCCCCAAAAATAATATTACAGCTTAACTTAATGGAACGGTTTATTCACTCAATGCTACAATGTGGACAAAGTCATAAAGAGCAGTCTTAACGACGCATGAGGACAAATTCTGATGACGTCATAACCATTGTTATTCATACCTTAGATAAGACACATGTTTCCGTGAATTATCCATTATGGTAACCTCTAACCATTTTTCTAATTATGACGATGAATACCAAAATTGATATTAAAAGCAATAAGCAGCATTGTTTTCATAGAAAGACAACATCCCCCCCACCCCCGCCAATCTATGTCATTATTATAAAAGATCTTTTCGTATCCAGTAACGCACGTTAACTCATTAGTCTTTATAATTGGAGTTTCGCTCTAAATCCAACAGACAATAGGGGAAAAAAAAGAAGACACCAATGTCCGTTCACGTTATTAAGTAAAATTCCGTTGTTGAGTGCGCCAATGTGAAGGCCGTCTGGCATTTTCTCTAATTCTGTTGAAATGTTCGGCAAGGCCTAAAATCTTATTTATACCTACAATGTAGTGTACAAGAGTTATAATAGACTCTTATAATCATGATGGAATCTTATTAGGGCCGCCGGTTTCAAATATCGAATACTAAATACCGCTATCTATGAAGGGAGGAGGGAGCATAACGCTAATAATATACCCCCCCCCCCCACCCCGGACTTAAACATCAAACCCTACGTTTAATCAACAGCAGTATGATCAAATGTAAAGTAGTAAAGTTCCTTTAAGTCCCTAATGGCTCATCGGGGCAGAGGAAGTGTCGAATTCATCTGTTTCTATAACCTTGGCATATAAAGGGATTGTATTTACTTTCCCCAACTTTAAAGTCAGGTACCCATTTAGAGCAGGGTGGACTTGGGGACCTGAACAAATCCCAAAGGTTCTCACTAAAGTTTGAAAGACATCCTCCTCACCCCCCCCACCCCGGACTTAAACATCAAACCATACGTTTAGTCAACAGCAGTATGATCAAATGTAAAAGAATGAAACCGTTATCACAATAAGAATGAAAAAAATAATAATTTTGTAAGTATAAAAGATAGCTAGACCCATGCCTCACTATTGTTTACATGTTGTAAGTACATATAATTTATGAGGTTGTACAAAATAAATGTGGATATGAGTCAGTCTGTTTTGAGCCCAGGGGTAACTTTGGGACCGGAAAGGGGGGGGGGGTGTTTGTATCCCCGAATGAGAGTTAACAATAGCTTTCACGCTGTGATAATCATTATACCGTAATAATACAATTTATACTGCAATAATACAATTTATGTTGTTTACGTCCAGCTTTTTGTAGCCTCCCCTTCACCCCTCCCCCATCACTCCCCCCACCCCCTCCGCCCAATTAGTACGGTGCAATAAACAAAAATTGACAATTTGTGGAATGAATTAGTATTGTTTTGTGGAATGTCGCGTTGTTGTTGTTTTTTGTGAAACTTTCTTTTTGATGCTCGGGGATTAGTCACTATAGTCCCTGAAGTGACCAGATGGAACTTTGATCGGACACATGCCTCGGGCAATATAAAAAATAAATGGGGGAGGGGGGGAGTACTTTTACTAAAGACTGTGAGCTGTACTGTTTTGTCTGTTGTCTGTATTTTTCCTGTGGAGTTTGGGGACCAATGCCGACTTGACATGGAGTATAAATAACATTAAAAACAACAGCGAATAGAGAAGACCGTAAGACTAATGCTTATTCGATTCCAAGGAAGGCTGGTCTTAGTCATTGTGTTCAGGCGTCTCCCCCCCCCCCCCTAATGTCATGTTAATGACCGAGACCGTAATTTAGTTTGGTCATCATGAGAGTGTGTTGTTGTTGAAGTACCACCTCCTCTATACTGGTGGATGGGTGGGTGGATAGATTAGTAGGTAGGTAGATAGATAGATAGATAGATAGGTAGGTAGACAGGCAGGCAGATAGATAGATAGATAGATAGATAGATAGATAGATAGCGAGATAGATAAATAGATAGATAGATACATAGATAGATAGATAGCGAGATAGATAAATAGATGGATAGATACATAGATAGATAGATAGATAGCGAGATAGATCTATATATAGAGATAGATAGGTGGACAGATTGGGGCCAGTATGAGAATACAGTGAAGGATTTTCCTATCACTCCTGTCACTTGGACCTCACAGCTAGACTGATACAGCAATGGATGACATGATTCATTTTTTTTTAAAAATATGTTATCTTTTTCGTACGTTTGTTGATGTGATGATATTCAAATTTCGAGCAAGTGTCGAAAATAGCTTTTTTTTTTTCTTTTTTTAAATTCCCAAAATAAGGCGCCAATTAGTTTGACGTCTGTCTTGAAAGTACTCATGACGTACACTACACGAGAATGAAAAAAAGGGAAAGAGACAGAGAGAAAGAGGGAGAGTGAGTGAGAGAGAGAATGAATACATTGCTACTGTCTCCTGGTGTTAAAACACGAAAGGTTTCATTCGCACGACGAGAAAATGGGGGGGGGGATGTAACGAGCGATCGGGGGACAACGCCTTTTGTGAATAACAGATGATGGTTTATATATGTTAAGACCTACTTTTGCTGCCTGTTTCTTTGTTTTTGTTTATTAATAAATGAGTAGTTGAGGGGACATCATAATTAATTAACGTCACAGATCAAGGAAAATCATTTCGTTGAACGATGGGAAATGTAGGCCCATTGAATCTGTGTGACAGAACACATTGGTTTGTAATTATTGCTGGGGTTAATATATATATTTATCTTAGTGACGTTCTCTTTAAATACAGACTGAAATTATTCTTATATATATTATACTATATATATATATATATATATATATATATATATATATATATATATATACAGTGGATTCCGCTTAATTGGGAGTACCGCTTAGTTGGGACACCGCTTATTTAGATAAATCTCAAGAAACCAAACCAAGAAGCCAATAGTAAATGTGTATGTTTAATTGGGACAGCCGCATAATTCCGGGACAAGAAGCCTCGGTCCCGATGTGTCCCAATTTAAAGGCGGAATCGACTGTATATACATATATGTGTATATATATGTGTGTGTATATATATATATATATATATATTTATATATATATATATATATATATATATATATATATTTATATATAGAGATATATATATATATATATATATATTTATATATATATATATATATATATATATATATATATATATATATATATATATATATATATATATATATATATATATATATATATATATATATATCTTGTTTCTGTTGCACATGTGTAATTGCGAAACTTAAAATGATAGTAAAAATAAAAGGTTGGCAAGTTTTATGATTCTCGGGCCAAAACGGGCACTTAAGTCTGACAATATACAGACGGAGGGACTGTTTTTTTTAACCAGTCTTTGTTTAATGTTATAGATTAAATAAGCGTGTTGGATCAAAAAGCCTAACGGGCCGTACGTGGCACGTGGGGCTAAGTTTGCCCAGGTCATCAGGGCCGGATTTAGACTTGAAAGAGGCCCTAAGCTATTTGAGAGATGGGGGTCCTTTTTTAAGTTCAAGATATTATATATATATATATCCGTGATCCAAGTACGTAAGTGGATATAACAATCGCTCTCGGACAATTTTATTTCAAGGTGGGGTGGGGGGGGGCCTTGCTTGTGTAGCTTAAACGTAAATCCTGCACTGCATGTAATGGTCTATATGGCGCGCGCACGGCGTGGTCACCCTTGATAGAACTAGTTTGATGTGGGGGAGGCGTAGGTCATATAATCCAAACAAAACAAACAAAAACAAAAATACTTTTTTAAAGTATATTGTAGATACAGGGTAAATTACCCCAGTTATCACCCAGGACTGCGACTGAGTTGTTGTTGTTGTTTTTTTGTGACTTACGGCATGAAAATAGAAAAGTAACTTGGTTAGAAATTATCAAGTACAAGACATATTTTTTTATGGGGTGGAGGGTGTTTAAAGGTGTGAAATTAAAGTTACAATTCTCCCCTAGGGTTGAAAGTGAACAGTCCCGCAGAAATGTATGTGGGGGGTGTGGTGGGTAAAGCAGGAACAACTCGCTAGGAAATCGTTCAAGCGAGGCGACACAGAGAAATAATTCTATTCCCAACTAGAGAAGGCGAGACCAAAGGCTAGCTTACAGCTTTAACAAACATAAATGCATACGTGACTATAGAACGAGAAAAAAAAATAAGGTATGTTCGTTAGGAGGAAATGGAATCTCCTTCCTCGGTGTAAGTAAAATGAGGGGGGGGGGGGAGTAAATTTATTTTGTTTAAAGGTAGATAATAAATAACAGAACTGCTCCACATAGGAATTTCAACGCGCATTTAATGGGAGATAATGGAAAGCTGATCAAGGACGGTATCTCGAGCATTACTTGTGAACTCTGTAATAAATTATATTGATTGGACGTCTCCCCCCCCTTCTTTCCAGCCTCCACCTACCCTTTTCCCGAAACCGCGTTTTCTTTTTAATTAGCTAGTTGCGTGGGTGAAGCGAAAAACATAAATACTAGCACCGATTGAACAGAAATAAACATAAAGAATTGTTGTCAGAATTCCATTCTGTTTCAACGCATAATCTTGATACATATTTAATGATCAATCTCGACATTGGACAAACTAAAAATTGGAATCTCTACATGGAAATTCACCATCTCTCATTTAAAACATGACAAATACTTCTAATTCCGACGTACATTTTCATTTTTCGTCTACACGATATGGTTTACATTTTTTAATGAATTTTTAAACTTAAAAAAATATTTAGTCCTTTTTTTTTTTTGATGGATCGGTAGTTTGCCTGGTTCAGTCAATTGTTAAATTAGGGGAAAGATAATATAATGTCAGATAATGGATGAAAGGAAATGAAAGGATTGTACAACAGACTGAGATAGTGTTCTTCTAAATCTATACCAACAGGCCAGACTTGGGATGCACATACATTTGAACAAGTTTATAGATGGACAGATAGATACATACAGGCCCACCGACAGAAATTTCGGGCCCCTGGGCAGGGCTGTCACGGCCCTTCCGTGCTGATAATAATATTTTCAAAAGTTGATTGGCTCGCTTAGTCCGGGCCCCTAAAACTCGCCGTGCCCCTGGGCATTTGCCCCCCCCCCCCATCCCCCCCCCTTCCATCGGCGGGTCTGGATACATAGACAGACAGATGGACAGATAGATACATAGACAGACAGATGGACAGATAGATACATAGACAGACAGAGGGGCAGAAAAATACATAGACAGAGGGGCATATATATATAATATATATATATATATATATATATATATATATATCAATTTAAGGATACTGGGTGATTGGCATGAATAATGTTACGGGTCGCAGTGCCCTAAGTGGAAGCTAATGAGTGCAGGTGAGTTGATCATGTGATTAGTCTGACCAATGAGCGGTTCTCATCAGGCTCGAACGGAAATCGACGCAAAATATTATCATTATAGAGAAAAAAAAACAAAAACACTTCTTATGTGCATTTACATAAGTGTTGCAGACGACATTTCTAAATTTAAAGAAATTAAAATTATGACAGTAAGTTCTATAAACAAGATGACAACAAGACGACTATCCAATACTTTTAAAAGCAAAGTACTTTTCCAAACTGCTACTCCTAGTAAACATGTAGTTTTCTTCTATGGTCTGTTTTTATTTTTTCTTCTAACAAATGCACGCCGTATGAAATATTAAAGCGATCTATTGTGTGAGATTTGGTGCGCAATTCGTGACAGCTTGTGTTTTATTATTGTTCTCATAAACAATTATCTGATGTTGTTTGTAGTGTTTTATGTTTTTCATACACAATGTTATTGTATTTATTATTATTATTATCATTTGAAAGGGCTTGGCTCAGTCATATCTCCCATCTTACAGAATAAAAAGGCGCATTGTAAAAAATGTTAGTGAAAAAGAGAATTTATTGGCCTATGGCGCAGCGTTAATTTATGGAACTCTAGGCCGCCAACTGCAAATGTGGGGTCCTAATAATAGTTCAAAACTGGGGGCCCCCTTCCCTTTCTGAAAACATCAAAGTGTTAATCATTCTTCCTTGGGTCCCTGAAAAGTTGTCAGATGGCATGTGGGGGAGGAGGGGTCGGGTGTGTGCTTAGAATAGGCCCCCTATGCAGATTACTAGTTTTCCTATCCATGCGAAGAATAATTTTCGTTTAGATTGAGAAGCAAGACTCCATTTCTGTTTGATGGTTCGCGTTATAGACACATGCTGACGGCGTGTAAAAAATGAGACAGGTGTGATAACACAGACATAGAGCACACACGGCTGTTATCTGTGTGTGTGGGGGGGGGGAGGACGAAGGATATTTATAGGATCAAAGAGAGAAACATCCCCATTCAGGGTCTAGTCAAAAAAAGATCATGTAACATAATGGAGGTAGCGAGAGACACTACGTTGGGGGGGGGGGGTTACTCCATTTTTGAATATACAGTGGATTCCGCTTAATTGGGACACCGCTTAATTGGGACCGCCGCTTTTTTGGGACAAATCTCAAAGGAACCAAACCAAGAAGCCAATAGTAAATTTGTAAGTTTAATTGGGACAGCCGCTTAATTGGGACAAAAAGCCTCGGTCCCGATGTGTCCCAATTAAGCGGAATCGACTGTATTTATTTATGTATATATAAACACGCGATTTGGGTCATCTTGTAAACAGTACAGAAACGGCGAGGGGTTTTTAGGGGGTTCTTCTCTTCCTCTAAACTTCCCATAATCTCTCCTCTTAGCGATAGGATTGGTAAAGTAACTCGGATTAAAGAATTATCAAAAGTACAAATTCAGTTAATTACTTCCTGCCCGTGACTATTTTTTTTATCACTAGTACGAGTTAATGAAATAAATGTTTAGTAGATGTAAGGGGGCAAAATATGACAACAGCTACAACAAATACATTCTATAAATAGAACAAGTGTAGTTCAGCAGTAGCGTAAGCCAATGGCACGAACGAGAAAAGATATAATGAGGGGAAAAACGCAAATACTGTAATAACAAAGATATAAATCAGTGGTACTCAATTGTTTTGATTTTATCGAACAGCTAAGAAAACTTAACGGTTTTTTGTGAACCCCAAGTAAAAGAAAGAGAGAGAAAAAAAAGGTGGATAGAATTGTAGATATTTTTCATCAAGGAAATAATATTTTCAAAAATACATACATACATAGATCGATACATCAAATTATAGCATGCCCCTCTATAAATGAACCTGCATACACAGAACAATACATTTGTTATTTCTATTTTTACACCAAGATTTCGGGGTACACAGAAAAAAATAGACACAAGCATAGATTACAATAGATTGCTTGGAAAGATAACTCTGTCCATTTTTATTGCCGCTCTGTTGTCTGCCTGTTTGAATTTTTGTAATCGGTCTGTGTCTACAGGCGATACTTGACAAGGGCGGTTACTGTGAGACGTGTTGTTTACGTCATGTTCAACTGCACCGTTTACCGCCATCCGTCATCGAGCTAGCCTAGAAACCCCCTGGATTCTGCGATAATTTCTGATTGCTGCATGAGGGGGCGATAAGAGACTATGGAGTGGGGGGGGGGGGGGAGAGAGGAGGAAATGAACAAAAAAAATTGTGGAGAATTATCGCTTATGGTGTCTTGAAGAGAAAGTGGGTTGGGAAGGGGGTGGCAGGGTGAGGACGTAATACAGTAGTTCCCAAAGTGATCCTTACGGACCCCCAGGGGTCCCTGGTATCATTCAGGGGTTCCCTGGAGAATTAAAAGTCATTTGGGTGTCCCTGAACAAATTTCGGGGGGTCTGCGAAAGGTTTAATGTAAAATAGTAAAATTATGATCTATTTTTATTATTATGGAAATCAAAATAAAAAAATTAAATAAACTAGTAGTGCACATTGATTAAATTAATAACAAGCATGGCGCGGTGTGAGGCAGATGGCCGAAAACACATTTATACAGGAATGAAATAACGCCGCTGGATGCACTTTTCTAAAATATAAACGTAAACTATACAAGAGTTGTACATCGTACATCGAATTTATTTCTATGTTATGCTGATAAAAAGTGTATAAACCAATTTTCTCAGTCTTAGGCAGAAAAAGATAAGGATTTAACGTTTTTTTCACATAGTGAAAGAAAAATATTAGAAAATACCGTCACTGCAGAAACTCATTTGGACAACATCTAAGCGAGATGATGATGTTCTGATTGCTGCTTCTTATAACATTTCTTTATTAATTGCAAGGTCCGGAAAGCTGTATATTATTGGTAAAGAACCTATTTTTTGCCAGCTACAGGTGAGGTAATACGCACAGTCTTGTACAAACTAGCTTTCCGTATTATAAAAATAATTTCACTGAGTAATAATACTGTACAAAGAAGGATTGCCAAATTGCCTCAGTCCGTAGAAATTCTTCATGTTATTACTTTAAAGTTATGAATTTTCTATACAGCTTGACGAGTCTACTATACCAGGAAACGAAGCTTTACTTTTAGCTTATGTAAGATTTGTAAAAGAAGAAACATGTTGTCAAGAATTGTTATTTGCTTAAATGTTTGGAAACAAAAGGTGAAACGTTATTTACTGAATTAAAAAGATTGTTCAATGTAAAAGCTTTACCCTTGACTAATACCATTTCTGTTGCTACTGACTGTGCTACAGCAATGGTAGGAAGATAAAGAGGCTGTCTGGCATACTTAAAACAAGCTGCACCAAATGTATTTTTAGTGCATTGTGTCATTTATTGACATTTGGTCGCGCAAAAAATCTTAGTGAACGTTTGTATGGGATCACTAGATCATGTTATTAAAGCAGTTAGTAAAATCAAAAGAAGTGACTTAAATGAGAGATTATTTTATCAACTTTGTTTGAAAAATGACGAAGACTATAATCATTTACTACTTCACGCAGAAGTACGTTGGATATCTAGAGGTGCATGTTAGAATCGATTGATTGCGCTCTTTGATTCAGTGTTGGAATTCCTGGAAAGCAAAAACAATGATTTGCGACACAATTTAACATAGCCTATATGAGTGATTCAGTTGACAAATTTAACGAAACTAATTTGAACTTACAATGTGACAAATTTAATTTAATTAATACTAAAAGCGTAATGGCTGCGTTTGTGCAACACTTTTTCTGCGCAAACAAAACTTGGAAAGAGGATAATGTTTTCAGTTTCGAAATATTTCGAAATTGCAAAATAAAGTTGAAGATCAGCTTACTTACTGTCAACACGTAAAGGTTCTTCATGCATACCTGAAGACAGGTTATTGAAATATTCAGAAATGAAGAATTTAAATCTATCTTTAAACAAGAGTACCACAAATTCTGGTTATAAAAAGGGATCCCAATTTTTTATTCCGCATTATGGGTTATTGTACAGAATTTGTTGACTGCTTTTCCGTCTTACTATCTGGTAGAACGTGGATTCAGTGCCGTTATGAACCTCATTACACACACACAGACACACAAACAACAGAAACCAACCAGAAATTTGTGCTCTTTGGGATTTGCAGTCAGTACTCACAAACATAAATGCACTCATAGCATCTCATCAACTTCATCCACGTCATTGTTTTTTTTTTTTGTTTTTTTTAAACGAAAATTATAATTTCAATACATACTTTTTCAACAAAGTGTTTTTTTTTTAATTCATAATTTTCATACCAAGTATTTATGTAGCTTTTTCACTTGGGGTCGTGGGCAGGTTTTGAGTATAAAAGGGGTCCATGGGTAAAAAAAAGTTTGGGAACCACTGGTGTAATACATTATTCCATGTATATAAAGAGAGAGAGAGAGAGAGAGAGAGAGAGAGAGAGAGAGAGAGAGAGAGAGAGAGAGAGAGAGAGAGAGAGAGAGATTTTGACTTCAAAAACAAAATGAGATCATGAGTAGTAGTGAATTAAATTTATAAAGTTTGGAACACTTAGCGGAGTCCTAGCTAGATATACTTTTCTTGTTCAGTTTGGGAATTATATTATATGTTAAATAAAATTTAAAAAAATATTTCAGCCATCAAGTGAAATTATTCCACATTATTCTTGTGAAAAGTAACGCTAGACAGAAACTTTCTTATAAAAATGGAAGCCTAGGGGAAAAAAAAACTGACTTCACCGGAATTAGTACTATAAGGTAGTGATCCCGAACCCCCGGGCGGCGGACCGGTAACGGTTCGTGGATCAAATGGCTCTGGGCCGCGTGCCGCCCAAGAAATATTTAATTAATTCCTTTTTATTTACTGTGGTGTATTTCCTTCGGGTTTGTGCGACTTGCTATGGACGAGGGGTAAACCGGCAGCTGAGTGGCCGTGACATTGTAAAAGAAAACATTCTTAAATATTAAAGTCCAACCCCCCCCCCCCCCCCCCGCTTTCCTCTCCCTCAGCAGGACGCGATCGATGAAAAAGTCAAAAAGTTGACCAGGCCGTGGCTAGGAAAAGGTTGTGTGGACCACTTGTATTAGTTTTCCAATCCGTTAAAACGGCACTGAGAGTAGAGCCTCAATTCAAAACTATTTCCCGTGATCGTTTGGTGTGTGTGGGGGGGGGGGGGTCGCAACCCTGTGCATTGAGAATCACTGTTCTGAAACATTCGCCTGGCACGCGTCTTATCTTTTATTACCAAAGGAGTTACGTTGTGACACGGGAGTGATGCCTATGTGAAGTTGTGCCGGGTTTAGACGGAAGTAGCGCAAAGGTAGATCACTCATCCTAACGATTTGCGTGTTAACAAACCGTCACTGAGTAAATAATAATACAAAAAAAAAATACGGCCAGGAAACCAGAAGAAATATAAGGCAGCCGTTTTTCATACCTGATTGTGTGTGTGTGAATATAAAGATAACAGAAGAGTTTTCATTTGTATTGCCACACTGTTAAGAAGTCATACCGGATTGTGTGGGTGTGTGCGTGTGTGAATATAAAGATAACAGCAGTATGCGTTAAACAGAAGAGCTATTTGATTTTGTGGTCTATTTATTTATTCAATTAGTAAATGGCTTTCTTATGGAGAAGTAGGAACAATTCAAAAGTATACCAGCTCTGTGAGGAAGGAACCTAACATAACAGCAGGAATAAAACAAATGAATAGAAAGCGTTGGGTTGGGCTCATAAAAAGAGCCGCACTAAGTTGTGCTAGTTCCCTTACTTTTTTAAGGGTTCTAGGCAGACACGTCCGGTTACATATGGGGTCCCAGTCAGAGACTACCAGTGATAAAATTTAATAATGACGAAGGGTACCTGGGGCGGACCTCCCCTGCCGCCCTTATTTCCCACAAACACACTTGTGACAAACATGGCAAACTCTATAACATTGACACCATAAACTGATGTTACCCTATTAGTTAATTCATTTATTTCTTACATTATTTCGGCTCTTTTAGCGACGGCATATTGCGCTCGACAACATTCTGTCTTTGAAAGGCTCACGTCTTAAGATTCTTATAAAAACATCGGAACTATAGTGTCTGGTCTGCATGTATTTCAACTTATCTTTCTTTTGTTTTTCTAAACTAATTTTTAAACTATTATAACAAATCGCTTCTCTTCCATACTTTTTTTTATATAAAACTTTATTTTTCATTGAGTGTTTTACTACTAGTTAAAAAAGTTCAAAGGGCACTGCAAAATACCGCCCCATTGGTGGTGTAAAAGATTCTAGGTCAGCCTTACAGGGACTTGACATACGCAACGTTCTCAGTAAAACAAATTATTTACTTCACAAACAGTAAAGTTTGACTGTACAACCACTTCATCCCGTAATTTACTTTCAAAAGTAACAAAACTTTGAATCGCCTCTCTGGTGTACTTTGTAATTTGTCCTTTTCTAGCATTTTTTTTTTTGGTCCCTTCGACTGAACATTTGTTAAAAACACTCAACAGTTCAATTGATTTCAAAGTTGTTTTTTTTTTCCTTAACAAATAACACTGACAGAAACTCTTTGATTGATTTATTGAATTTGTGACCTCGATATTTCCCTGAACTACGAGAAAAGTTACATGAGACAGATTTTTTAACAGAATAATTCCATGTGCCAGGATCCACTTGATGATTTAGCTGACCGAGACGGATGGGCTTAAAAAAATCATTCATTGTCTCGCCAAGTCTTTGATTTTTTTTTAACTGCTAATGTTTACTTTCAAACTACTCACTGTTCAAAACAAGTCGAGTGTCGCCCTACTTGTGAAGGAACATGTGTTTGTGTTGTGTTTTAAAAGCAATGTTAAAGATTTTTTTTAAACTGCTAATGCTTTGCTTTTAAACACTCACAGGAATAATTGAGTCAAGAATACCTAGAGTTTTTTTGAAATGGAACAAAGGCTTTAAATTAGGTCTGAAAGGGGAGATCAGCATATTACAAATGGCGCAAAAAATAATGAATAAATGAAGAGTTGTCGTATAGTAGGATCATGGCCTTTTACAACTTAAGAACCACTGTGTCAACATTTTTAGCGACTCATATAATTACAGCTGATGTACGATAAAAAGAAAGAAAGTATAAATATACAATCATGGCTTGGCAACTGAAACGTTATTGTTAACACTATATTATAATTTATTTACAAATACAATGTGCCATACGTGGTGCGATTATGTCACAGACTTAGGGTTCAACATTTTTTTCTCTTTTGGGTATAAAATCTATGGCGGCCGATTTCAAATTAGCTTGATATCAGGACCGGCTCTAGAACATCTGATGCTCTATCGTGACCAATTAGCAGTTTTATCTTTTCTTTTATCGTAATACTTCCTGTAGAACACCTGACGTTAAAATTGCAGGCGATCTATCAGCTTTAAAACCGTTCTTTGAGAGACTCATTGTTGGGTCTCTCTATCCAAATTTTTGGGAACCGTTACGCAATAAATAGGGAACGCTTCTCTCCATATTTATGTCGAAGTTCAAATCCTCTGAGGGCGAGCACACACACACACACACAAGATAGAGGATTTCTCATTATGCAATGCTGGACATTAATGTTTCACTCAAGCTCTGGCATGGCGTCAAGATGCACACACTTTACACACATGAAGTTCCACCCTGGGTGGGGACGTGGGGGGAGGTTGTTGATTGCTAGCTGCGCCAGGATCTCCACTGAGCCAATGTCACAACTTTTTTGGTTGTCCTTGTCTAAATGTTTATATACTACAGAAATGCAATATATATATATATATATATATATATATATATATATATATATATATATATATATATATATATATATATATGTAGGAGACACAGGTAGTTTTCATATCGTGCGGTGTATGCTTTGTAATCCTGTGTCTCCCTCGCAGGTAGTTTTCATATCGTGCGGTGTATGCGTTGTAAACGAGTTTCTCCTTCGAAGGTAGTTTTCATATCGTATAGTGTTCATGGCAATAAAAGTCGAATGTTATTTTCTATTACAGTATTTCATACATTTCTTTGTCATTTCTGTTCATAGAGTATTGTGTTCATGACAATAAAGGCCACAAGTTCTTTTCTATTGCAGTATTTCGTATATTTCTTTGTTATCTCTTCTGTCGGATTTCGTTCAGCCAGCTTCAGCAGGCTTTTGCACTAGTATATATATATATATATATATATATATATATATATATATATATATATATATATATATAATGTAGCGGCAATCATTAAAGAAAAACACCAACAATAATGTTGCACCAGCCCCCTACCGCATGATAATTTATCATCAGTGGTTTACATTACGTGACAGTTTATCATAATATTGGGGAAGGCGTGGAGGGTTATCTGACCTTGTCAATTTAGGCCAATCGATAGTATATAAATGTAACAGTGTATAGTGGTACATATCAGTTTAAAACAGTACAAAGTGCCCGAAACAGTATAACGCTGAGTGTAACAGTATTAAGCAATAGTTAGCAAAGTAGGTTAGCAAACTATATAGACTGTAAAGCTTTTGTATGGCAGTTGATGTCCGTTACACCATTGCGTTCGCCATTAATATTTCAATAGTTGTATTATGGACTTTGATTCTGTCAACCAAATAATTACCGCACAGTCTTAGCCTGTGGTCCGCAGCAAAGGATATGCTTTTAAATGAAGCTTTCAATATTTGCCTTGGCATTGATCTTAACGACATGATAATGTGCAGGGTTTTAAAAATTATACGGGAGGTTGTTGTTTTTTAAAACTGGTGTGCCTGAGATATATTTTTTCTTTTTTTTTTACAAACTTTGTTGTAAACATATAACGTCTTTAAAGTACAATTTAAACCAAAAATAAATCTTCCACCACAAAAAGAGCTTAAAGAAAGTATTGTATATATAAGCCATATATTTATGAACATGTACATTTTTAATGGTAATTGTTCAAAAATCTGAAATAACGGTTGGGGGGGGGGGTGTAAGAACCATAACCTTCGATGCAATGGATATTTATCTAGACTTGTCTCACCCTTGTCATTCATAATTCCCCGATTCACTTTCCTGCCGGCTCCGTGTAAACATCGGATCTAGCTTGCAATGTG
The DNA here is from genome assembly GCA_021962125.1 of Bulinus truncatus. Lineage (NCBI taxonomy): Eukaryota > Metazoa > Mollusca > Gastropoda > Planorbidae > Bulinus > Bulinus truncatus. Next base: position 5,321,799 of record JAGDYQ010000032.1, on the reverse strand, counting down.
AAGGTCGTTGGACATTCTCTTGGGAATTCCCGGACGAGCGAGTGAGATTTGTTTATCGTTATTGGGGTGGGGGGGGGGAGACGGGCAGGTTGGTTGGGGTGTGTGTTGGGGGGGGGGGGTAGGGGAGTCGCTGGTGAGAGGGCGTTGACACGATAGAAAACACTCCGTTTATCGGGGAAGGGCTGTCAGTCTGACGCCCTCTGCGTATGACGGATGAAAATGAACCTCCCCCCCCCTCCAGCCCCGCGCATGTCTTTAGATGGTCGTAATCTAAAATTAAAAAAAAAAGTAATAAACCTAACCGACAGTAAGTGCCTCTTAGTAATGTTTACCGAAGTAATTCACTCGTTCCTAACTTGTTGCTGGAACCCTACTGGGAGAAATATCACACACACACACACACAAACACAAATTGATATTCGGGTCATTTCCTCACAGGAAGACCACTTATACTCCGTGTTTCTCAAAAAGATTTTTGATGAACACCGCATCAACACATTGGATACGGTATACGAAATAAGAGGGGTTTCAACTGAACAATCGTTATGGGCCTTTGGAGATGCCCATTTATTTTATTTAAAAAAATATTATTTTGCATATTTTGACATGGGCCCCCAGTTTTACAGGCTACGGCCCTGACTGTTTGTGTGTGTGTGTGTATGTTTTCCCTCTAGATACTGGAAGTACTCTAGTCAATAAAACCACACGGCCTGTTTATTTACAGACGAGCCCTAATACAGTACTGCAGAGATCTGTAACAATATTGAACAATATGAGAATCGCTGTATGCAAGATCGATAGTGTACTCTCAGATTTTTTTTACCCGAAGCACTCCCCCCCCTCTCTCTCTACCTCTCTATTCCTCTCTCCACTAATTCAGCTTTTCATCAGTTCATATTTCCATACCGGACAGATTTAGGGACCGGTCACCTTAACCTCATTCCCCCCCCCCACACACACACAAAGTCGTGTTTCACATTGTATTGTCTGGATTGGACAGACAAATCCACGACAAGCGACAGACTGTGTGACTGATGATAAGAAGGCAGAGAAAGAAAGAACAGAATATAAGAAATACAAAGACAGATAGAATGAATGGAAGAAAGAAAGAAAGACACGAGGGCAGAAAGACACGATGGAAGAAAGAAAGAAAATGTGAATACTTAAATAAGTAAGAAAGAGATGAAAAGAAAGAAAAAAATATCGAAAGAAATCAGAATGATAGAAAGAATGAAAGAATAATTGAAAAAACAAAGAGTAAAAGAAAGAAAGGATGAATGAATGAAGACTCAAGGGCGAAGTAAATGAATGGTGAAAGTAAGATAGAAATGTAAAGATATATATGTAGAGAGAGAGAAAGAAAAGATAAAAGGCTAAGTCATAAAAATTAAATACAAATCAGTTCGCGATAATTTTAGATATTGTTTTATTATCATTGGATCAAGTAATATATATATATATATATATATATATATATATATATATATATATATATATATATATAGAGAGAGAGAGAGAGAGAGAGAGAGAGATGAAGAATGAATGAAAAAAGCGAAGCAGAGGTGCTACTTGTTTGAAATAAAAATAACATTAAAAAAGAAAGAGAATTTTAAAACGTTTGACCGGCCGAGCTGACAAAGTCTGGCATGGGGGAAAAAAACAACAATCTTCTTTTAAGACACGGAAGTAATTGAAAAAAAATGACGTCAGCATGCCAAACCAAAGTGGCCCACACACATAGGAGACCGTTAAAAAAAAAAGTCAACATGTCAAAAATTATAATAACTGTAAAAATGTCAACAGTAAGAAAATTTCAACGGTAGAGCAGACAACAGCAGAAAAAAAATTAAGTTTTTTAAAAAGTGGCCTGGATAAAAGTCAACAATGAAAACGTCAAAAGTATTCCATTTTGTTTTTAGATTGTAGAAAATACTTTCAACAGACGCAACACAGTTTATTTATCAAAATTTAATTTCTAAACCAATTAATAAAATATAAGAAACAACTGTCATTGAGAGCAGCATATAACTCATGAAAGAGCTGCATTTGACCACATCAGTACTATATACTCGTAAAAATAAAGAAAGTGTATATTTTGTACAACCTTTCTCTGAAATTAACATTATGTCCTTGACCCTGACAACAACAACAAAAAATATCCACGAACGAAAAAGTTTAGCCTAAAGAAACCAAAAGATTAAAAAAAAATTGTGTTTGAGATTACCCGTTTGCTTTGCTAAATATGTTTACATTTTGGGTTTCCTGCGGTTGGGCTTATGACGTCATTAACAGTCGGTTACATTGAAGAAGACTGAAAAAAGAAAAAAATATATATATTCAAGTAATAAAAATAGATCCCGTTAAATCTGTTGTGGAGTCTTCGGTGCTAGTTCTGATGTCTGTCTTGTCCGGACACCACACATGCCCATGTCATAGATTTCAGCATATATAAACAATTTAGAATCTTACAAGTGAAAAGTTCAGCAAATCCCTTTAGCTTTACCTTCGGTGCGTTGAGGGTGTATCTAATTACAAGGTAACGCAGCCATGGGGCGAACTACGGCCCGCGGGCCAAATCCGTCCCGCAACTTGTTTCAGAGTGCAGCACAGCTCTTGCCTTTTATATAATGACGCTGGCCTTTTTATTTATATTTGCTCAACCATATTGCCGCGTGTTAACAGTATGTCAAACATACTGAAGTGTGTTAATAGTATGTCACAAATACTGCAGTGTTTTGACAATAGGTATACATATCTTGCAGTGTAATAACAATATGTCACACATAATGTGGTGCGTTAACAATATGTTGATTAATCCAAGAGTCTTTCTTTTGTATAGATAGGCAAGCTTTCTCGACCGTTAGAAACACCCACTTGAATATTACGCATGCCTTTTTGAGATAATACTAAGAAGGTGAGGCAGTGGCGTATGAAGGGAACTGCAGTTTGTGGGGGGGGGGGGCGCACAGGGCGAAGAACTAGGAAAGGGACGCCGAAAGAGCGCTGGTTAAGTGTCCTTCTGAATGTCCCTTCCATATGTAAGAGTTCATCTGACTCAGCTTTGACGTCCTTGGTGCGAGAAGAGCAAACGCTCAACGACAGTCGCACTTTTAAAAACTAAACAACTCAGGACAACACGAACTGACGCCCTCTGTCCTTCTGCTCTTCCCGCTGTGAACAAACTTAACATATTTATTTCCTATTTCATTGTCTATACAAATTACATTGGTCTATATTCTAATGGCGTATGTGATGCGATCAAACTTGATCAGCATTTTCAGAACTGCGCAAAAATAGTCGCAACAAAAAAAAACCTCTAACAGAAATTCAGAAGTTATTTTTAGCGATGCGTACTTTCCAAGCAAATTAGGTGAATTAGATTTCTTGCTTCTTGCGTAGTTGAGTTAACATGGATATTCTTTAACATTGTGTATGTGTGTGTGTGTGTGTGTATATATATATATATATATATATATATATATATGCGTGTGCGTGCTTGTGTGTGACTTTATGACTGTATATGTATAAGTAAATAGAACAACGGAAGAGATCATTGTGTGAAGTAAAAGCTTCACAGTCAATAAAATCTTGTTAGCAATACCAGCTTCTTGAAGAACTGTGTCATTCTTCAATTCTCTATTCCCCCCTCCCAAGATGTCAAATGAATATATGCACTTTATTACATAACGCATGCCCCCCCCCCCCACACACCACCACCTTCAATGGGTTGGGGTATAATCGTATATACCGAAATGTTGGGGTAACGAGATGGCGATGGTGGGTGGAGGGTGCTGGGGGGGGGGGGCTGTATTATTCCTTAAAATAAATAATAAAAAATAGAGAAAATGTGTAAATTTACTTCGCAGGGAAGGGGAATGGCCGGAGGATTTAGCTGTGTTATTTAATTACTCCGCGAAGTTGTCGCAAATATTTCGATGCATAATTTAATAATAGAAAGGTATGGGCTGTTTTAGATTTCTACATTATGTGAACGATTTCAAAGCTGAATTAGGTTCTTCAATTTGTTTTTTTTTTTTTTTCTTTTATTTCTTCTAATTTTCTGTTTTAAATTTCTTGATTCTGTCTGCCTGTAAACTTTTGGTTGGTGATTGTCGTCTATTTGTCGACTCTTTAAAGACGTGGGTGGTGGCCGGGGGGATGTTCTTCTTTTGACCTCTAATATGGGGGGGGGGACTGCTAACCAAAAGGTCTCGAGTTCGCGCCTGTGACAAGAGCCATGACTGATAGTGATATGCTAAATGTAAATTAGCGGGGGGCCCCTGCCAGACGCGGGGCCCAATTTGGAGCAGTTGGCCTTAGGCCGGCCCTTAGCCCTCCTATACCATTATTTAAACAATAACAAATTTGATACACATACTTACACAAGGGCCGTCAAATACGTTCACACACTGTTTAATGCGAGAGAAGGGGGCATGCAATGTATTTGGTTTAAGAGGCTATAAATGTTTATAATTAGCGTAAACAGTTTTATTTAGGGAAGACTCACTATTAACATAAAAAAGGAAAGGGACTTTTTGCTTGAAGTGTGTTATGGTCAGCCATAAAATAAACAAACCAGATGGTCCTGTGGAAACCAATTGGAATCAACCGACATAACATCGCCTGAAAAACAAAATCATTAGCAGCCTGTTAGTACCGGAGTGATTTGTGTTTAGTATAATTGCGGCGGTCGTTAGACCCAGACAATAGAATTAAGCAGGGACGATAACACTGGAAACATGGGGGAGAGGGGAC
>JAGDYQ010000032.1:5219544-5312044 GCA_021962125.1 Bulinus truncatus | reverse complement strand
AACGTTATTTGTCCCATTACAAAATAGATAATGGAAGATAGGCCAAGCATGATGCAACAGGGGTTCCCTTACTTTTTTAAGGGTTCTAGGCAGTCCGGTTCTATATGGGGTCCCAGTCAGAGACTGCCAGTGATATATGGGGTCCCCGGGCTAACACATGCACATATATGGGGCCCCCAAAGACTGCCAACGTAATAGCGGGGGCCAAGGCAGAGACTCCCAGTGATACGTAGGGGGCCCAAGAAGAGACCCATTGATATATGGGGGCCCCAGGCAGAGACTGCCAGTGATATGTGGGGCCCCAGACAGAGACTTTGTGGGCTATAGGCAGAGACTTTTAGTGATGCAAAGGGACCCTGGAATGATGTATCTGTTGGTGTCTCTCTTGAGACTTTCAGTGATATATTGGAGCCTATAAATAATGTATTCGGGGTTTCTCTTGTTACTAAAGTTGATTGAAATTAATACTAGAATGGGTTGGGGAGAGGGTGTGTGTGAGTGCTCTGAAAGGTCGCTTATCAACACCAACGGCTCTAGTGACGAATGTCAGGGTGCCCTATGGAATATTATGAGAACCCTTTCAAAAAAACAAATATAGATTTTTAAACCAAAAGAAAATAAAAACTGCTTGGGTTAATCCAACGGAAAATGACATCTATTTAAGTTGTCAAATGTATTACAGACTGAACTCACACACCTACAAAAAAAAATATAATTTCCTGTCACGAGTTACATTTACCGACACACACATACACACGCACACACACACACACACACACCCCTTTGAGGCTTTTAATTTAAACCCGGCAATGTACCAAATCAAATTACATGTTTATATTCTTCGAGCTCGGGGGGGGGGTATATTATAATAGCCGGAACTGTTCTTACGACTTTGGGGGGTGGGGGTTTTAGACAAAGGACCTATTTTGACCTGTGGTGACAGAATTTATATGTTGAGGGCGGGCTCGCCAAATATGTTACGGTGATTTTAATATGCTCACCAAATATGTAACGTTATTTTTTTTTTGTACTAAATATGTAAAACAGAATTCAGTGCAGTACAAAATATAACAAATACTTTAATACAACTATAATACGACTTTGCTTATTTAAAAAAATCTCCTACCTACTTCTACTATAATAAACTACTTAGATCTACATGTATTAGGACTGTCGACACCGAACTAACATCGTCTAACTACTAAGCTGGTCAGCACTATACTCTCCTACATCTTTCTCTCATCTCCTGTCTACTAACCTATTCTAACTTAACTTAATTAAGGTCGGGGGTAAGGGGGGGGGGATCACGCTTGCTATGCATGTGTCATTACGGGCAACAAAGTAAGTTGGGAGCTTGGCTTGACCATGACCGTAACACGGTCAACTAAGATGGGTCACTCGTTTGGGAGGGAAAGTTTCACCTACCGGTGTAAAGAAGGGTGGAGAAGGTGGTGGGGGTAAATTATAAACTCTACAGGGCCCTTAGACAAAAAGGACCTTTTGGGGTACCTAAACAACGAAGCTTTGGGTGGAGGCCCTTGATCAAAAGTCATTACTATATATATATATGTGTTAACGGAAAAAAATTGAAATAAAATGTCTGTCAAGTTTATCAGATATATACGCCAGTCAATTTGATCCTCTGTCAATAAATATAAATATCAACACCGGAACAAGGAATCGATTATTTCAAGTTCCAAGTTCTGCCCCTCCCAGGGCTAACGTTAACGACCTTATTTTATTAATCAGCCCCAAACTATTATTTGTACACTCCAGCGGTTTATTACAGTGTTTCGTCACACCTGGAAGCTGTTGTTGTCCATCTCCACAGCTGACACTTGGTATGGCTTATAAAACGTGGTGCGCGAACCTTTTTTTTTTTAAATAAAAATTCTCAGATATCCATCTTTTGTCTATATTTGGCTTAGGGCTGAGAAGTATCGAAATTTCGTATCAACATCACATGTAAAAAGACCATCAGACAAATATCGAATACGTTTTGTTTGGTATCGCATGATGTGTTAAATATCTAGGTCAGGGAAGGAGAAACCCGGAAAAGTGGCCATGGTTATTGTATTGGGTTTTATTTTTTTATCTTGCAAAAAAATTATGAAGGTAATTATATTTTTTTTTGGTCTACAATTCAAACTATTCTCAATTTCAAAAACAAATATTCTTTTTTTTTTAATGAAAGCCATAGTTTCATCTGAACAAACAGGCTGTAATTGAAACCATTGGCTCATACAGAGTATCGCGCATTTATTTTCTATTTCTGTTCTTTGATATTTGGTATCGATATAGTCCTGCGAATCAGTTTTGTTTAGAGAGCTTTCTCATACACTGGGGTTGTCTTGTGGTTTCTGTTTATCTTTAAGAGAAGGTATTTTATGTATGGGAATGACCGTTTCTGGGAATGTCCATGTCTAATCATGTTAGGGAGTACCATGTCTGTGACAGTTGACCATGTCTGGAAGTACTATGTCTGCGACTGACCATATTTGTGACTTTCCATATCTGTGATTGGCCTTGCCTGCAACTGACCATGTCTGTGATTGATCATGTCTGCGACATGACCACGTCGCTCATTGACCATGTCAATGAATAACAAAGTCTGTTAGTGACCATATCTGAAAGCGGTCAGTCAAGTGAAAAAAACAAAAAAGACCCCCCCCCTCCCACCAGTGTTCCCCCCCCCTCCCAACCCAATTACATTCAATGAAAACAATGCCTCAATGTCTCGAAAGTGTTTATTAGTTTCATATTTTGATTAAATTCCACAAAATTTCATTGTTTTTTTGGCGGGAGAGAAAAATAAAATAAAATGACCATTAGGAATTCAATCAAAATTATGGATTTTTAAAGAAACGGAATTCCAACGTCTGTCCTTGTACCGATGATGATATCAAATGTTATTGTTTCCCCTTACACAGCCTTCACCCACAACTTCTTTAAGGCTTAAGAAGAAAAAAAAAAGGAAAACTATTTAAATCCCCTGTCCAGTTTAACCTTGACCTTAATGACCATAGTGGCGACCGATGGGGTTTATTATTACTTATCGATTTTTTTTACTTCTTTTTTTTTTGTCTACTTTCAAAAAAAAAAAACCCCGGCTTTGTACACTCGGGTCGGCTACCTAGTATTCTCTAATTGGTCATGTTATTTAGAAAAACGTTTTTTTTTTTCGGTCAAATCATTATTAGGACTAATGAACTTGGAATTAAAAATAAAAAAAAAAGATAAAGAGATGAGACGTTGTGTGGTATTCATGATTTCTAGTGTATCACACTAATAATGAAATAATATGAAGTTAAAATAATTTCAACTTAGTAAACTTTGAGGAGAATTTCATGACAGGCGGACTGGCAAACAGACATAAAGTCATGAGGGGAAAAAAAACAGGAAATAGGAACGACATATAAATAGACGGACAGACCGATGGCTTTTTATAGTAATCAGTACACGTGTGTGTGTTCAATATAACAGTGCAGGAGTGCGTTCAATATAACAGTACACGTGTGTGTTCAATATAACAGTGCATGAGTCTGTTCAATATAACAGTACACGTGTGTGTTGAATATATCAGTGTAAAGCCACACCCCCACGGGACAATAGTGCGCTCTGTTCTTATGATGCCGTGTTGTTGTTTTTTTTTAATGAATTATGCATTCAATGACAACACACACTGCAATGTGTCCCGTTGGGGTGGTGGGGGGGGCATTCTTTGATGGGGCCAAGTATGTTGCACGCCATTCACACACGGCCGCGCGGTCTTTGAACGCCGCTGTCCATTATTATATAATGTTTAACGCATTGCGGCCAACGCCCATATATCACGCCCATAATCTAATCACTGCAAACTGGAGAGTTCGGAAAAAGATTCTTGCTAAAAATAAACTCCCATCTCTCCGAGGGCCGCGCTAGCTCATAACCGGAACTGTCACCGTGCTGACATCTCGTGACCTTTTTGTCGTTTTGTTTGGTACAATGTAAGCTTATAGTATACAGAGCGAATAGGTCAGCGAAAATCTTTTATTTTTTTTTTTTATATTTCAATGAATAAATAATGTAATGACTTCTGTTTCCGGACTAACGTCACAAAATAGACAGACTTTATTTTTCCCCGACGTCCATGAACTGTTCATTATACGTTTCTATCCCCCCTCCCCCATTCACGGACCCAAAGGGATGAAACTCGCGGAGTCCTCTCCAATATCTAATCAATAGTTTTACATCATAGGTCTATGTATGATTACGTCCCCTTGTCTCGGTTACATTTCCTTGTTATATACCATTGCTGAAAAAAAGGTAAAGCAATCGGATGAAGTTCGATGAACCCACACAAGCAGGATCGGATTTGAACGACAGAGGTATGTGGGGGTCGGTTGAATTGGAACCCTTGACGTGCGCGATTCAGATTGAGCTAACAGCCTCTCCACCCGGACAGAAAGTCCAACCTATTTCGTCTAACAAATAGAAATAATTTGTTGACGCGCATACAACGAAACAATGTCACACACACAAAATCTGCTCTTAGTGTTATTATTTGTGGGTATTTCATTGTATTTACTCTTTGAATGTGCATATGGTTGACTACACTTATAAGCACAGAGAGAAAGAAAACAGGAAGATAATGAGAAAGAATGAAGGAAATGAATTAAGAAAGAAAAGGGGACAGAGATAATGAATAAGTAAGAGAAGCAAACAAAGCATGAATTAAATTGATAATATTATAAAGGAAAAGATTGAACGAAAATAATAAAGAATGACTGAAGGAATGAATGAGTTAATGAAGGAATGAATGTTAGAAACGAAAGAAGACAAGATGATTGATTCATATATAGATTGTAGATAGATTGAATGATTGATAGATAGAGAATAATGGAGTGATTGGGAAAGAAAGATGGGTGAATAATGAAAAAAAAAAAAACAAATAACAAAGCACTGATTGATAGAAAGAAACGGGAAAGATTTATTGATAGTAAGAAACGGGAAAAAATGATTGATATTAAGAAACAAGAAATACAAATGGTGCAATTGTTGATGACTGTTGATATGATTTTAGAAAAAAAAAAAGAACACATAAAAAAGATAGAAAGAAATTTGGGAAAAAAAAACAGTGCACTTGGGAATTTCCCCCCTGTACTAGCTATCTCTTCACGCACCGTCGTTTATCTCACTCGCGACAAGAAAACGAGATGTGTAATGATTCCCGCTGCATTTAAATCCAATCGCCGCCTTCGACTTTCCCTACGCTCAGGTCTCTAACCCCCCCTTCTCCCTCACACACCAAAACCATTTCCATTTGGGACCAAGACGGAATTTGATTTTCCCTTTTGTAGCTCTTTCTATTTCTAGACATTGCCAGAGTGTTCGTCCTTTGATGTTTAGCACACAATTATTCACCAACCTTGGACTTTTAATGTGTTTTTGTTTTATGTGCACTCTCAAAGATCACCTGATTTTGGCTCCTTTAATGAATTTCTCTTCAAAGAGTTGTTTATTTTTTTAAAAATATCTCCCTTCCCCCGATATAAATTAATAGTCGATCGTTGCTCTCGATAGTCCTAGGCTGGACTAGATACAAGACTTAACACCCACGTGTTTAAGGTGAGGGGGGTTGCCTCTTATCATGATGTTAAGGCCCCCCATCCCCCAAGCTTAAAGGGCCCAGCTAAATTCAAATATTCCTTAATTACTATTTAAGATCAGCGATGGGGGGAAATGCGGCCCGCGGGCTACGTCCAGCCCGACACGCTATTTGTCCGGCCCGCGCTCTGTGCTCCTCTCCGCTCGTTTGAGACTGTTGTAGACCTTTTAAACATATTGACATTTATGATTTTTGTTGACTTTTAGATATCATAGACTTTTAGGAAATGTTGGCTTTTAGTTTTTTGTTGACTTTTAGATTATGTTGACTTTTAGATTATGTTGACTTTTAGATTATGTTGACTATTAGATTATGTTGACTTTTAGATTATGTTGACTTTTTTTTTCATATCATCTTACATACGCTATGGAAATATCAAACAGCATTCGCACATGGCGTTGGGGACGGGGGAAAGTGGGTGTGTATGTAGGGTGGGTGTGTATGTAGGGTGGGTGTGTATGTAGGGTGGGTGTGTATGTAGGGTGTGTATGTAGGGTGGGAGTGTAGGGTGGGTGTGTATGTAGGGTGGGTGTGTAGGGTGGGTGTGTGTGTAGGGTGGGTGTGTATGTAGGGTGGGTGTGTAGGGTGGGTGGGTGTGTAGGGTGTGTATGTAGGGTGGGTGTGTGTGTAGGGTGTGTATGTAGGGTGGGTGTGTGTGTAGGGTGGATGTGTATGTAAGGTGGGTGAGTAGGGTGGGTGTGTAGGGTGTGTATGTAGGGTGGGTGTGTATGTAGGGTGGGTGTGTGTGTGGGGTGGGTGGGTGTGTATGTAGGGTGGGTGGGTGTGTGTGTAGGGTGGGTGTGTATGTAGGGTGGGTGGGTGGGATATCTGTGACATCAGTAGTAAAACTGCACCTCCTCATCTCGCCCCCGCTACCTTACTCCTTCCCACCCCCCCCCCCACCAAGTTTAAGACATTAACACTTCTGCACAAAATGTTGCCACCCATATAAAGTTATTATCGGCTGTTCCCCCCCCCCCACACACACACTCTTCTACCACCCCCTCCCCCACCCCCCAGCCTATGATTTGAGTGTTGTTGTTGTTTGTGTTCTGTCGGCGCTTATGAGAGGAAAGAGAAACAAATGTTTTAAAAATAACGGTATTCTCCTTGAACAAAAGGGAAGCAATGGTTTGTTTCGCTTAAGAGAAATTACGAACTCCCCCCTCCACACACACACACATACACACACAGCAACCAAAGTCGAAAGAGGAAGCAAGCCATTTAAGATAGTTTTTGTTTACACTGAGAGCTAAGTCTGGATATTGTCTATACCTCTCTCTCTCTCTCTCTCTCTCTCTCTCTCTCTCTCTCTCTCTCTCTCTCTGACTCTCTCTCTCTCTCTATCTATCTATCTATCTCTATCTATCTCTATATCTCTCTCTCTGTCTCCCCCCTCTTTCTCTCTAGATGTCTGTCTCTCTTTCTCACCCCCTTCTCTTTTCATCTCTTATTCCGTCTCTCCGTTGGCTATTCCTTCCGTAGAACGGAAATTGATGTGTACGGTTTGCTCATCTCTGACCATTGGTTGTCAAATGGAGACAAGCTCGAAGTAAGTTTAGGTACGATTTGCTCATCTCTGACCACTGTTTCTCAAAGTGTGGTGCACCACCCAGTGGCGCAACAAAGGGGGGGCATTGGGATCATTTGCCCCCCCCCCCCCCCCGAAATAAATTTTGGACATTATTAATATACTTATTTTGTTTTCGTACGAATGCTTGTAATGTAAGTAATTTGTATCTCATGATGTTTTAATAAAATTGATTTGTTTGCTCCCCCCCCCCTGAAAGTTTGGTCTAGTTGCGCCACTGGCACCACCCACTAATCGAGGGTCACTAACATGTTCGACGCCCAAATACATTTTTTTTTAATGTTATAATTCATGGATCGACCATCCAAATGTACATAGCTACATGTACGTCCCTTTTTTTCCCCTTTATGTTATCAATTTTAAAGTCTGTTAATTTTGGTTTACGTGGGGTATATATATGTAGAATCAGTGGTTTCCAAAGTGTCCCTACGGATCCCCAGGGGTCCCCGGAATCGTTAGGGGGTCCGTGAAAGATTAAAAATCATTCGGGGGTCCCTGAACAACTTCAGGGGGTCCGCGCAAGGTTTAATGTAAAATTATTTTACCAGTTAGGTAACACGCACCATGTTGCACAAACAAGCTTTCGACATTATAAAGAATTCCACTAAGTAATACTTTACAATGAAGGACTGACGAAATGGCTCAGTTCGTTGACAATTGTTTATGTGAGTACTTAAAACACCCAAATTTTCCATACAGTTTGAGAGTCCACTTTACCAGGAAACGAAGTTTTAACTTCAGCTTATGTCTTTTTTTCAAGAAATGTTATTTGCTAAATGCTAAACCGATACAAAAGGTGAAATGTTTTATATTGAATTAAAATGATTTTTTGATGTAAAAACTATGTCCTTGACTAATACCATATAAGTTGCTACTGACGGTGCTGCGGCAACCGAGGCTTTCTGGCATATTAAAACAAGTTGTCCCAAATGTATTTTCAGCATTGTGCCATTCACCGACATCGTTTTGTCGCAAAAAGTCTTAGTGAACGTTTGCATGGATCACTAGATTAAGTCATTCGAGCAGTCAATAAAATTAAAAGAAATGCTCAACTTTATTTGACCAACTTTGTTTGAAAAATGACGAAGACTATAACAGTTTACTACTTCACACAGTAGTACGTTGGTTATCTAAAGGTACATGTTAAAATCGACTGTAGGCGCTCTTTGACCCAGTGTTGGAATTCCTGGAAAGCAAAGACAATGATTTGCGACACAATTTAATTAATTTTTTTAATTAACTTAATAATGACATAAATATACTGATTTATTTGATAAATAGGACGAAGCGTGAGTATCAAAGTCTTATTTATATTAAATGCCATTTAATGATATTGTGTTTATTGAATATAATGTGCATAATCATTGCAAAATGGAGATGAAGATTTGCTTGCTTGCTGTCAACAATTAATGGCTCTTCATGCAGACCTGACCCAAAGATTTAAAGATATTATTCACTTGGATATTCCATACTGGGACAAACTCAGATCCCTAACACAGATGAATCTGCACTAATACAGGACTAGCTTATTGAAATATCCACACATGAGGAACTTAAACCAATGTTGAAACAAAGATATCACAAATTCTGGTTACAAAAACAGATCCCAATTTTATATCCTGCATCATGGGTTATTGTACAGAAGTTGTTGATGGCTTTATTCCGTCTTCCTATTTGGTAGAACATGCATTCAGTGACGTCATGAACCTCATCACACACACAAAAAAAACCCGACCAGAAATTAGTGCTCGGGGGATTAGCAGCTGCAACATGTAAAAGTAGAGCCGGGCATCAATACACACATAACATCTCATCAAGTTCATCCAAGTCATTTAATTTTTATTTTAAACAAAAATTATAATTTTAATAAATACTTCAACAAAATGTTTTTTTTTTAATTGCTAATTTTTAGACTATTCATTTATGTAGCTTTTTCACTTAGGGGGTCCGTGGGTCAAAAAATTTTCGGAACCATTGATGTAGATGGACGGACTGATAAGTCAGATAGACATACATAAGAATAGATAGATAGACATATATATATATATATATATATATATATATATATATATATATATATATATATATATGAGAGAGAGATAGAGAGAGAGAGAGATTGATTGATTATCAGAAGACCTTTTGGCTTGAAGAGGGAGATGAGAGACAGACGTTAATGTTCAGATGCTCAATAAACAGGTAAACCAGCGCTGCTGAAATCTTTTTTTTTTTTTGGCGACATTGTAGAACAGTTTGAAGTCGTTGTTTATCTTTTAAAAATGTGCAACCCTGAATTGTCAAGGCTTTGTGTCTTGTTGGATGGAGGGGGGGGGGGAAGGGACAAAATCTTTCTTTTATTGAAAGGAAAACTAGGAGGCAGCCTACTGCCTTCACAACTAGCGGGGCCCCTAACGCTGATAGGGGCCCTGACGAGGCTTTGTTAGGTCTAGTAAGCGTTTTTTTTTTTTACTAAGGCCATCATTACACTCATTCACGTATATACTAGCGAATGCATTTAAGTACGCTAAATCTGTGGTGGCTCCGCATTAGCATTATGTCAGTGAGAGCCGCATTAGCTCAATGAGATCCTCATTAGCTGAATTAACCTCATAACGTCAATGAGAGCCGCATTATCTCAATAAGAGCTGCATTAGCTCAATGAGAGTCATTAGCTGAATTAACCTCATAACGTCAATGAGAGCCGCAGTAGCTCAATGAGAACCGCATTAGCTGAATGAGAGCTTCATTAGCTCAACTAGAGCTGCATTAGCTCAACGAGACCCGCATTGGCTCAACGAGACCCGCATTAGCTCAACTAGAGCTGCATTAGCTCAACGAGACCCGCATTGGCTAAAAACGAGATCCGCATAAGCTCAACTAGAGCTGCATTAGCTCAACTAGAGCCGAATCAGCTCAACGAAAGCAGCGTTAGGTCAACGAGAGACGCACTTCACTATGTGCAGCAGCTTTTTAAAACATACAGAAATATCTCCACAGCGATTGTTCAACCGCCATTCGTAAACCTCATTTTTTTTTAACTTTAAAGTAAACCGATCTCCCCCCTCCCACTCTACCCCTGGTATCGCTTCTAGACAGTATATTTTGACATTGAATCAGCTTCCTTCAAAATATTTGTTTCGTTTCATCACAAAATCTGAAATTGCATCTGAAATTTGACATCACCGATTCTATTTTTCTATTTGTGTTTCTATTTTTTTTTAATACATGTTGTTCAAATTGGATACAACGGAAAACAAAAACGGAAATTTCCACAAACTTTAAACAAATATTTAAAAAATAAAAAAAAAAACAATATTCTATTTGTGAGTTTGTGTGTTTGGTTGGGTGTGTGAGTGAGTGAAAGTGTGGGGGGGGGAGGGGAGGGGAGGGTAGATTTTTATTTTAAGCCAGAAGTACAAAGTAATGGTAAAGCTATCTAACAATAATAAACTGCTAACGAGAGCTAAATAAACATCATGGATCGTGTTTGTTTCATTTTTAATTCTTTTTGGTTTGGAAATACGCCAGACACAACAAACGTTACGACACAAAAAGAATGATTAATAACAGTTTTTGTTTGCTCACCTCAAACAACAGTTGCACACAGTTTTAGATTCTTCATGAAATAAATAAATAAATAAATAAATATATATATATATATATATATATACACAGTGGACTCCGCTTAATTGGGACACCACTTAATTGGGACAGCCGCTTATTCGGGACAAATCTCAAAGAAACCAAACCAAGAAGCCAATAGTAAATTTGTATGTTTAATTGGCACAGCCGCTTAATTGGGACAAAAAGCCTCGGTCCCGATGTGTCCCAATTAAGCGGAATCGAATATATATATATTCGAACAATTTGAGAATCACTGTCCTGCTGCCTCACTTTCACCGACTTTTTTCTCCATGAACTGATTGACAACAATCATCTATTTGTCTATTCCCGTCTACCTGAAAACGAAATGTCTACCATCGCCAAACTTGAGGAAATTAGCCTAGCTTAAAAGAACGCACACTATATGCTCAGTATTTGTAATGCACCGCACTGACGTATTCGCCACCCAACTCCCGCACCGACACCCTCCAGCTTTCTTTGAATGCTCTCCTGTTCCTCGTTTGCTCAACTTCACTCGTATTCAACTTCAGTGTGAGGCTGGGGAAAATAAAACAACTAATTACCACCTTCACATGCATCATTCATGCCCACTTTCTCACTTGCGGTGATTTATATTGAAAAAAAATCACAATATTAAAAAAAGATACCCAAAGTTACGAAAAAAAAACGAATGTAAAATGTAGCGAATAAATTGTAAATAGATTTTTTTTAATTCAGGGGTTTATTAAATTTGCAGTGAATACGAAAGCATCCATTTTAAAAACGAGTAGATTGAGGTATGTGAATATTAAGAAGCCCTTTAAAATATCATTCATTTTCTTTTTTTTTAAATGGTAATCTAGAACATAGTACCTATAAGATGAAAAGACAGACAAATGTGAAACCAGACTCAGAAGGAATGAAAGAGTGAAAGAAAAAAAAATTTAAAAAAGGATACAAGGATAAATGGAAGAAGTAGAATTTGATTGAAATAAAGAATCAATGAAAGGAAAGATTGAAAAAAAAAGAATGAAGGAGACAGAAAGCAAGAAACTCGAGAATGCATGAAAGAGAAAAAGGAATTTGCTGCATAAAGAATGAACATAAAAGCGAATGAGAGAATGATCGAAGGAATAAATGAAAGAAATAAACAAAACACGAAACCTGACGTGTAAAGTAGTCTTTAAAAAAGAAAAAGGAGATTTCCAAAATGCATTAACATTCATTTCTAATTGGCAGTCTGACTGACTCTATGTAGCTCAGTCAATGTCAAAAAAAAAGGAAGACATTACGAAATAACAACGTTTTCCCATCAAATTCAGAAGCAAAAAAAAAAATCCTGGCCAAAGCCAAAAACAATAGTTGTACTAGCCATCTTGTCTCTCTGGTAACACTACACCAAGTGAAACGAATTAACATTTCGGTTTTTTTTATTATCTGTTAGTGATATCTCAAGGTCGCTCGTAGCACGATTTTTTTTAACCTTCAAAAAACTGGACAGATGAACAGTTGTTTTTTCCCTCAATGATTGCGATAGAAGCCACAGACATACAAACAGAAATGGACAGGTGTGCAAGTTGGTAGCTGGGTAAGCATGTCGGCGAAGGATTTATAATGGATAGTCCTATTTCCCCCCCCCCACACACACACTGTTTATGGAAGCCAACTAATTCCAAGTTTTGGGGTCACCAAATTCCACGTTTTGGGGCCCCATAATTTCATTTGTATAGAACCCCCTAATTCACCTTTGTTTTGCCCCCATCCCAATTCCCTCAATATTCCTTTTGTTTGGCGCCCCGAAAAAAAATACGAACAACTCTGCAGGGGCAGAGAGTATGTAGATTGGTTCGTAATTTGTAGGAAGGCACGCGGATTGATCATTTGACAGATACACAGGCATATGCAGTACGTTGGCAGTTTCGACAGAGATAAGGGCAACTGATCGATAGACAGACTAACAGGTAGACTATGTGACTCAATGTACTCACTGACTCAATGTACTGACTGACTCAATGTACTCACTGACTCAGTGTACTGACTGGCTCAATGTACTGACTCAATGTACCGACTGATTTAATGTACCGACTGACTCATGTATTGACTGACTCAATGTACTGACTGGCTCAATGTACTGACTGACTCAATGTACTGACTTGCTCAATGCACCGACTGACTCAATGTACTGACTGACTGACTCAGTGTACTGACTCAATGTACCGACTGGCTTAATGTACCGACTGACTCAATGTACTGACTGACTCATGTACTGACTGACTCATGTACTGACTGACTCAATGTACCGACTGACTCATGTATTGACTGACTCATGTATTGACTGACTCAATGTACTGACTGGCTCAATGCACTGACTGACTCAGTGTACTGACTGACTGACGTAAAATAAAATTAAAAAAAAAATAATCTATTTCTTTGACAATCAGACATGCAGGCAGTTTTATCGATTCACTAACGAATCAATAATCTCGTGCAGGTCGATCGGTTAAATTTATCAGTTTACTCAATGTTTGATTGGCAAGACCATCATTGGTACATGTGTGTCTGTTGGCTCAAGTTATAACTTCCAATTATGCAAAGACGTTCAATTCCACAACGGGAATTCTCGCACAGCACTCACGAAACAAACTAGTAACCTACAACTTGTATATCTCTCCCTCTTACTCAAGGAGGTGGATAATCTCAGATATGCAAATTACCGGCGAGACGTGGGACAGACCGAGATATAGTTTAAGGGACTTCATATAAAGCCCTTGTTCAGATGGACATTGGAATTAAAGACTCCAGAACAAGGCCGGGCAACGTCCATCTTTCCTGTCCTGAATGAAAGAGAGGGTGAACAAAAATCTTCACAACCTTGACCTTTCTGACTCCGGTTGATTTTTTTTTATTTTTCTGTTCTGGTTTAAGGACAGTCTGGTTAAATAAAAAAAAAAAACAGGGAATGAGGTAAAGAGGTCATTTGGTCAAGTTCGTCATATCTAGTTTCTAATATTGTGTATTGTGTGGAGCTGTTATTTTTATTTATTTTTTAACGATGCAATATTTTTTTTTTCCAAGGAGCTCCACACTTTCTGTAGTTAAACACTGCAATGTAATTAAATAAATGCAGCATAGAGGAATATTTATCTGCTTTATCTTAAATTACCTGTTGTTTAATCACAGGTGGAGTTAATCAGGGAGCCGGATTAGCTGAAGGCACAAATTTTACTCCATTTTTTTAAAAATTTGTTTATGGTCATCGTGGGGGAAATGTTGGTTCTATATCGATCACCTGTTAGTTGGTTATTTGATTTAATCTTTTTCTAAGACGGTAACTGGAACCATATCTTCCCATCTTACCTGAAATTCAAATCTTTTACCGATTTTTCTAGCTTAGACAATTTCTTTTTTGGCAACTTTCCAATTTACCTGGAGGCATGTTTCATGACGTCATCCTTTAATAGTCTATAAAAGTTCTTAAATGGCGTCATAAAACACCGTGAGCTTGATTAACTGGAAAGTGAATTATGCACCATTCGTGAACGGCACAAAAATCACAACGTCAGTTTAGAGATCTCGTTAAAGTCACAGAGGATATTTTTTGTTTCTGTTTTATGCGACTTTCATGTGTGTCCGTTTACAAGGCGATAAAGTCACGCTGGGTCTTTTGTTTTATTCACTTCCACTCAGTTTAACTTCCATTAGGACCGTCGCAAATGAGTGGGGGGGGGGGTCTAGCCCGAGAACTTCTCAAGGGGTCCGGTAGGTGAATCTCGTCGCTTTCAAAAAGTATTATTGTTTATGTATAGATAGATGTACGGTATAGGTATACACTCACACACACACACATAGATAGATAGATAGATAGATAGATAGATAGATAGATAGATAGATAGATAGATAGATAGATAGATAGATAGATAGATAGATAGATAGATAGATAGATAGATAGATAGATAGATAGATAGATAGATAGATAGATAGATAGATAGATAGATGGATGGATAGATAAATAGATAGAATGACCCCCTCCCCCCACCCAGCTTTTAAATGGGTACCTGACTTTAAACTGGGGGAGTAAAGGCTGCTGGTCATTGTGCTAACCACACAATCCCTTTATATGCCGAGGTTACTGTAACAGATAAATTCTACACTTCACCAGCCCCGATGAGCCCTTTGGGGCTTAAGGGAACTTTACTTTTACCAACCAATCATGAATCGGACAACTCATGATTGGACCATGGCTACATTATGTTGTGAAGAAAATAAATACTGCGGAGTGCTTAAATAAATAATCGCATTACATATTGTACTGGGGGCAAAGTTGATAGGAGGGGCAGGTAAAGCAGTTGGGTTTGCGGGGAAGGGGGGGGGTAAAGATTTAATGGTGGGACGAAATGTTTGACTATTCCGCCCCGGGGTCAGCCGGCAAACCCGTTGTGAAAGGCCGAGTGTGAGGTTTAATAAAAAAAATTAAACAATAAACAGTTCTGCAATGAAAGCTCTGAATGTTGAAAATGTATTAAAAGATAAAGGATTGCATAAAGGGTTACATAGAAATCGATGCGATTGGAGAAGCTTAACTTATTGATTTTCTAATGAGAGAACAAGAATTTTTTTTTAAACATAATTGAAGTAGAACGTTAGGGTTCAGGTCGAGGGTATGGTGGAAAAGAGAGGGGGGGCGAGATGGATTAAAGCCAGGAAAAGGGGAACATGTGAAATGACAGAGGCATACTTGATGTCAACTTGGCGGGGCTGCAGTTAATTGGGTTTCTCTCTTCTTGTTTTTTTTTATTATTATTTCTTCTGCGTCTTCTCCCTTGTCTCTCGCGGTTCACACTGAAACATACGCACATACCAAGATATAATAATAAATATAATAGCGATTTGGGTTCTGCGTTAAATCGAAAGTAAAGAATTAATACAACAGTATTCCAGTTTATAATACAATCATGAAAAAATCGGATCTGCCCGATTCCAAAAAATAACCTAGCCTACCGATCAAGCCTAATGGGATATAACTCCATGCAAAGGTTTTGCAGGGTACAGCTAGTTAAAATTAACACACATTAAGCGTAACCCCGCGTATTCGCGTTTCATGCACATGCAGTTGTTTTGTTTCGTACACAGCTAATCAACAGAGATCGACACCGTCCAAGTCTTGACGAAAGCACAACACGTTTTTGTGTAAACTTTCGACTATTTCCATAATTTAAAATACTGTCTTCTTATCGGTTCGGTGAGCTGCGATCTCTTGATCATACGATCATTTGATTGACTATTGACTCCACATTCGGGATGTACCAGACATTCTCTCAGTCTGATACTCTGTATTTATCTATTCATTTGTCTGTTTATCTTTATTTACATTGCTATAGT
Source organism: Bulinus truncatus (assembly GCA_021962125.1). Taxonomy (NCBI): domain Eukaryota; kingdom Metazoa; phylum Mollusca; class Gastropoda; family Planorbidae; genus Bulinus; species Bulinus truncatus. The sequence goes on along the minus strand of JAGDYQ010000032.1, from coordinate 5,295,827 downwards.
AATCCAAGTCTCTTCTTGTTTGCTCGTGTGTACTGTGTTTAACCGCCTAGAACCCACAACTGCTAAAGGGCCCCTTCACGATTTAGATTCCCTTATATACCAAAGCTAAGGGGGCCCCGATATATACACTTTATGTCTGTTTTCTAAATATATCGAAATATCTGCCTTGGGCACCAAATATCTCCGAAAGTCTGTATCGGGCCCAAAATATCTATAAATGTCTGTCTGTGATCCTAAATATATCTAAATGTCTGACGGGACCCCCAATATCTATAAATGTCTACCATGGGCCCCCAACGAATAAGAACGGCCCTGGTTATGTTTGTGTATGAGTGTGTGCGAGTGTCTGTGTGTGTGTATCTCCTGTCTTACGTCTTTCTGAGTAGGTACCATTCGTTCGACAGCTAGCCTACCTGTGTGTCTGTTTGTGTGCGTGTGTGTAGTTTTAGTCCTTAGGCTCCGTGGATGTGGGTCAATGATTGAGGTCATAACTGGACTTTACGACCTGCCAGGCGGGGCGTTAAGACGAAAGTTGGTTGTAACCAAATTATAACCAGCCATCCAGATCAATAAAATGGGATTGATAAAAATCGGTATCGACCTGTCGAAATTGGAACAAAAAAATTAATGGCCTAACTGGGAAATGAGAGATAGAGAGAGAAAAAGGAGCGACGGACGTATGATGATATGAAGTGAGGTTTTGTAAGAGATGTTTTGTAAGAGAGATTTTGATTTGTTCAATGTAGAGTTGGGAAAAAAGTTTACACTTTTGGTTTTTAGTTTTCATAGTTTTCATAGGCAAAAATTTTCAGTTTCTTTGAAGACATGTGGCTCCTTGTGTATACGTGTAGCGCTTAGATCAATGGTGTCCAAAATGTGACTCCGTGTGGATGCGAGTAGTGCATAGATCAGTGGTGGGCCAAAATGTGGCTCCTTCTGTGGAGTTTGGTGTGGCTCACGTTAAATTGCTTTTTTTTTACTTCATCATGACGTTTCCCCCTGACTGTTTCGTTAATCGGACCGTCGTATGACGACTCATCATTATGGTGGCATTGTATTACATCCAAAGACTGGAAAGCGGCTTTTATTGATTATCTCCTTTGACTCCATCTCGGCAGGTCCGCTGAGTCGTTATACTTGTGTGTCGCAGGCGATCCTTTTAAGTGCGCATGTCTTGTTCCGTTGAATAGAGTGCATAGAGTTCTGGCAAAACTTCTTGTATTTTGGTTGTCTTATTTACAAGTGCATGTTTGTGTGTGTGCGTGCGTGCGTGTGGGACGATGTTTGAGCGCTTGTGTTGTGTGTATGCACGTGCGCGCGACACATCATTTTTTTTTTAAACTCCGAGGGTCGCCGATTCAATGGACGCAGGGGCGTGTCTCAATCAACATTCATCTTCCCTGCCCCACAGCAAGTGTCGGTTGAAGTCTAAACTTAGTGTTGCCTCTGGGGGGGGGGTGCAGGTGTGGGCTGAATAAGTCAGTTTATTTCATCCAGTGTCGACCGTTCATTCCACAATTATCCCACACTGTGCAGTACATTCGGCGCAAGTGATTCAGTTCACTGCACCGTAACATGTTGTTACCTTTTCTTTTTCATCCCTCTCTCTTTCTCTGTCTCCAGTCTCTCTCTCTCTCTCTCTCTCCCTCCCTCCCTCTCTCTCTCTCTCTCTCTCTCTCTCTCTCTCTCTCTCTCTGACTCTCTCAACCATGTATATGCCGTTGTTGTGGTGACCAACCATGTCTAGCTCTACCTCGACACTCAGACCAACCATGTCTAGCTTTACCTCGACACTCAGACCAACCATGTCTAGCTTTACCTAGACACTCAGACCAACCATTTCTAGCTTTACCTTGACACTCAGACCAATCATGTCTAGCTTTACCTCGACACTCAGACCAACCATGTCTAGCTTTACCTCGACACTCAGACCAACCATGTCTAGCTTTACCTAGACACTCAGACCAACCATGTCTAGCTTTACCTTGACACTCAGACCAACCATGTCTAGCTTTACCTAGACACTCAGACCAACCATATCTAGCTTTACCTTGACACGCAGACCAACCATGTCTAGCTTTACCTAGACACTCAGACCAACCATGTCTAGCTTTACCTCGACACTCAGACCAACCATGTCTAGCTTTACCTAGACACTCAGACCAACCATGTCCAGCTTTACCTCGACACTCAGACCAACCATGTCTAGCTTTACCTAGACACTCAGACCAACCATGTCTAGCTTTACCTCGACACTCAGACCAACCATGTCTAGCTTTACCTCGACACTCAGACCAACCATGTCTAGCTTTACCTCGACACTCAGACCAACCATGTCTAGCTCTACCTCGACACTCAGATCAACCATGTCTAGCTCTACCTCGACACTCAGACCAACCATGTCTAGCTATACCTCGACACTCAGACCAACCATATCTAGCTTTACCTAGACACTCAGACCAACCATTTCTAGCTTTACCTTGACACTCAGACCAACCATGTCTAGCTTTACCTCGACACTCAGACCAACCATGTCTAGCTTTACCTCGACACTCAGACCAACCATGTCTAGCTTTACCTAGACACTCAGACCAACCATGTCTAGCTTTACCTAGACACTCAGACCAACCATATCTAGCTTTACCTTGACACGCAGACCAACCATGTCTAGCTTTACCTAGACACTCAGACCAACCATGTCTAGCTTTACCTCGACACTCAGACTAACCATGTCTAGCTTTACCTAGACACTCAGACCAACCATGTCTAGCTTTACCTCGACACTCAGACCAACCATGTCTAGCTTTACCTAGACACTCAGACCAACCATGTCTAGCTTTACCTCGACACTCAGACCAACCATGTCTAGCTTTACCTCGACACTCAGACCAACCATGTCTAGCTTTACCTCGACACTCAGACCAACCATGTCTAGCTCTACCTCGACACTCAGATCAACCATGTCTAGCTTTACCTCGACACTCAGTCCAACCATGTGTATGCTGTTGTTGTTTTGATTATTTTTCCTTTTTGTGCGCGCGCGTGTATTTGTCATAAACTTTATTTTTAAAAAATCGGCCTGAATTTTGTGCTCCTTGACATTTAGAACAACCGTTTCATTTCATACAATATTATTATTTCATGTATCAAGCAAGGTAATAATACTTTGCTCTGTTTTGTTCTTTAAGGTCACGTCATTGCGCAACCACCATCTTCGCCCGCTGCCTGAACGGCTATTGTCAACAAATCTATTGTCAACAAAGTCTCACTTGAAGTCAGTTGTAAGAGGGGGAAAAGGAGAATTTATTTTCTGTTCTAGTGAGGGAATTCATTGGGTGACGTCGCCCATCGCTCAGATCTTCGAGAAAGAAAAGATATATTTTAAAAAATGGAAAAAAAATCAACAAATGTGATCAGATGGTATTCTTAGAATCGGAAATTACTTGACTTGAACATGGACGGTTTTAATTTTGAATTCGCTGACGGAATTCCCGATTGCGATCCTTGCCTATACGCACGCTCGCCGATGTATTCTGGGAGTGAGGTGATGACGTCACGTCTACACGAGAGTCAATCGAACTGGGGCCGAAACAATGAGGGGGACACCCAGTCGAAAGGCTTTCGAAGTGACCTGCCTACGAAATCGAGCCAAAGTGACGAAGGGAGTAATTTTTACAGCATCGAAGGCCCTGATTCCGCCCCACGCTCAGCGGGTGGGGACGGCAATCCCCGAGGCACACGTCCCCACGAGACGACAGAGAAGAACAACAACAAATCGGCGGTCTACGCCGTCACCGAAGCTCAGGTCCACCACAGCGGCGCGACAGCCGACGCCTTACCGAGCGGCCCGCGAGACAAAGACGTTATCGACGGATGCCTTGAAGCTCCGGGCGTGGCGGGATGCGGTCAGTGCGAAACAAGCGGCAGTACTAGCCTGGCAGCGAAATGTAAACGGCAGGTTTTCGCCAACGCTAGAACGTTCTCCAAAGACGTCAGCTCTTGCTCTTCGTCTTCTGGGCAGCAGCCTGAATCGAGCAGCGGCCCCGAACAACCATCGTGCCTGTCTGAAAGTTCTGAAAAGGACTGTCCCGCGATGCCGGCATCATGTCTGAAAGACAGTGACGTCGCCTGCGAAGACGCTCACGGCGCGTCTCAAACTGGTGCGTCCCGCGGGAGATGCCCGTCTTCGAGCAGCGGCGTCCGATTCGGTCTGGATTCTCCTTCATCTCCTGAGCGCTCTACGGAATCGTCGCGCCCTACTTTCATGTTATCTTTCGGCTCGGTGGGGATGTCAGCGGAGGAGAATCAGGTACGTACTTAGCGTGCATTAGTTTGCATTGAAACTTTTGCACATCCCTTGTATTCAAATTCCATTATATGTGTACAAATGTAATGCTTATATTAACACCGCAGGTTTTGTGTTGTTATTGGTTTTTTTTTATGATAATACATTTATTAAAAAAAAACTAGATCAAAGGCCCGGTACCCGGACCTGCGAGAATTATTTTTAGCCAAGCAAGAGTTAACTCCCCTTGAGTGAGACTAAAATTTTGGAATTCCCCAGTCTATTTTTAGCCGCGGAAGTTATACACAACGCTCGCCTGTACGTACACCGGGCTAGACGATTATGTATTAGATGTCTAATGTCAGAAAATTTCATTTATGTCAATCAACGTGTTGTCACTTAAAATGATTTCTTCCATTCACTTCCGGTATCTGGCTGTATTATTGATCCAGGCGTAATCCAATAAACACAAAGATTGAGGTCGGTAGATCAAGGCAGACACATCGACGTTAAAGTGAGATTAAAGTAGCCCCCCCCCCCCTTTTTTATACCCAATGCTTCTCAAAGTGTGGGTCGCGAGCTGTAGTTAAGTGGGTCTTCAAAAATGTTATTAATATTTTAATCCAGAATTATTATTATTTTTTTTTTGGTTCTTTTCTCTACATGTGGTTTGGGATAAATGAGCAAAGTCTTTCACAGGGTAGTGATTTGTAAATCTTTGGAGAACCACTGCTCGTACTAATCCGTTCAGCCAGCAGCACGATGGCTCGCTATTTTTGGTCTCTAACTACTGTCACGTGACCGCCATTTACTCCTCAAAAGTAGGTCAGCGCTTGCCACTTATTTAAGAAAAAAAAACACAAGGCAAGAAAATACGTGGCTTTGTCGTCATAACAAGATAATCTACTGGGGGGGGGGGGGGATTAAATTGTCTGTATCTTTCGCTTCCTGAGATTAACTTAAAACAAAAACAATATACTCAACAAAAAAAAAAAACAAGAAAAAATCATTATCCATGTTGATTTTATGTACCCGAGAATGAAGTCAAGTGTGGATCTATCGGGTTTCTCCGTTTTGATTTTATTTATTTCAAACCGCTACACCGCTTTCTGTAAATCACACTGTGCGCGTGTGTTTGTGTGTGTGTGTAATTGAGCCGGTGCTAGACTTTTGGGAGCCCTAGACGTAAGTATTCGCCGATACGCTGTGACATTAGGGGAGGCGGTGATGGGGGGAGGTGATAGGCGTTGGCTTACAATGGTAGCCGGGGGCGGTACCTGCGTCATTAATTGGGCACGGAAATGGTGCGGCAGTTTTAGAGCCCTCCTCAGGCGCGCCACTAAAGCAAGATACGCCACTGGCCGCTGCTTGCGTAGTCATTTTTTTTTTTGTTTTGCTGTCGTGGTTGTTTAGCTGCTGTCGAAGTTGTTTTGCTGCTATCTTAGTTGTGTTGATGTCACAGGTGTTTCTGTTGCTGTCGTAGCTGTGTTGATGTTGCAGGTGTTTTTGTTGATGTCGTAGTTGTGTAGTTGGGACAGTTATTTTTGTTGATGTCGTAATTGTGTAGTTGTGACAGTTATTTTTTGGGGATGTCGTAGTTGTTTAGTTGTGACAGTTATTTTTGTTGATGTAGTTGTATAGTTGTGACAGTTATTTTTGTTGATGTAGTTGTGTAGTTGTGACAGTTATTTTTGTTGATGTAGTTGTGACAGCTATTTTTGTTGATGTAGTTGTGACAGTTATTTTTGTTGATGCAGTTGTGACAGTTATTTTTGTTGATGTAGTTGTGACAGTTATTTTTGTTGATGTAGTTGTGACAGTTATTTTTGTTGCTGTCGTAGTTGTTTTTGTTTTGTGCTGCGACTCACCAGGCGAATGTTTGTGAGCTTGATAGACACATGACGTGTCAAAGTTCACTCGCAGCCACGCCAACGCAACGCTTTCATCTCGCTCCAGTTTACCCCCCCCCCCACACACACACCCCAACCCCCGTTTTTCCCCACCACCCCCCCCCCACTCTATTATCCCTGTCAGCTAGGAAATGTGGAAATGTAAACAGGCTAGAAAGGGGTTAGAGGGGAGTGGAGGGGGGGTACACTGACTCAATTCACCTGGACGTGTGAATGTTGTGTCCACTGAAGAGTGACCGGGTAAACAATTTAATGACCCTCCACGACTATGGGCAGTTAGTTAATGTACTTTCGCTGTCTGTCATCACTGATGACAGTCGTCGCTGCTCAGGGTTTGGGTTCGATCCCTCAGTCGGCCCAGTGTCCTTCCGAGATAGAGCCATGACCGTTGCAGTCTTGTGGGTGGGTGGGTGGCGTACCCTAAACAAAATGGCGCACGTTTCTGATACGTTGTTGTTGTTGTTGTTTTTTGTGTTTCTTTAATTTACACTTAGTTCGGCATCCGCCCTTGGCTTGACTGAGACAAATAATGCATTCATCACATTTCCCCTTTTTTTTTTCCAGCGGCACACAATGCACGCACCTCAAGTTCCTTAGCTATGCCTCTGGTACTGCGATCGTAAAATGTAACTCAAATTCTGTTCAGATTTACTTTTGGTATGAAAACTCGCGGCACATTTCTTGATCTTTCTTTTCATAACGTTTTCTTCAAAAAAAAAAATATATATAATAAAGATATTACTGTGAGAGAAAACAATCAAGATACTAAATCTATAAATAAACCTAACTTGACATTCATTATTGGACTAAAACGAGGCTTTGTAGACCACGTGTCACGTGATCTATATTGTCCTGTCTCCACTAAAAAGGAAAATAACGTCACTAAATTGGGGATGGAGGTTGAGGAGGAGGAGGGGGGGTAGACGTGTTGTTTTGTTCTAGAAATAGTAAAGTACGAGGACAGGGATGAACTTCAGTTCTGGGCTCATTTTCTGTGGTCCAGGCTGTTAAAGTTGTGAAAAACGGATGTCCAGTCATTATATATCTGGATGTAATTGAGACATCTTCATTCAATACAGACAGAGAAAGTTAAACGTGTATGAGCCAGTGAAAAAAATGTGTTATTATAAGATTTATTTCTATGTTGTTGTTGTTGTTCTTTTAAAGAGAAGTTTTTCGTGTGAAATATTAAGTTTGCTGTTTTGACAGAGAAAACAAAATTGAATGCTGGAAGCAGAGCCGCGTAGTTGGCTATTGTGGCGCCATGTACAAGTTCCTTTGTTGTTGTTGTTGTTTGCCCTAGCTTTGTTCGGTAGCACAATCCGCGCTACCTTTCCTACGCTACTAAAATTTAAAAAAAAAAAAAAAAGAATTTCAAAAAAAAAAAAAACCTCATTTCCAAAAAGTTTCGAAACATTTCATTGAAGTACATTTTTTTTTTAATCTTTAAGATAAGTAGAACAAATTGAAACCCCCAAAGTGCCTCCAAGTCGTCCGTATCCCCGAACACTGTTCGATATCACGAAAGAGACTTTTTTTTAAAAACCACTTGAAAACTTTCAAGTGTGCAAGAGTTTTTTTTTTTCCATTGTCATACTAAAAGCGGCATCTGCCAACTTTTTCTTAGTCTTAATTTTCTTCATAGGGCCGCCTTAGGGAAGGGGGGGAGGGGTACACTAGGGTTTACCAGGCTGGAGGGGTGGGGGGGGGCATTCAATTAATACGTAACGCTTTTTTTTTCCCTTGACTTTTAACCCCCCCCCCCCCCCGCGTAATGTTTTTGTTTTTATACTGTGAGATCCCGCAGGGTGTGTCTTCTTAACCGGCCAATGTTGCCAGACGTTTTAATCGAAAAAGCGCCGAAACTCAGTAAGAAACCCGCCAGTTTAGTATTTTCGTTACATAAAACTGTTAAACCCGCCACTAAAACCGCGACAAACTCTCCAGTGGTTAAAACTCTCGCCGAAAAACTCCACTTAAATTGACGGGCAACGCCCCGATCAGCCAACGCCACAACGGTGCCCCCAACACACACGTGTGTCACCGTTGGCGGACTCCCACTTCAGCACATAAGTTTTTTTTTTTTTTTTTGAGGCCCTTTATCAGCGGCGTCGCTAATAATTTGAAAGTCCTTCCTCAAAAGTTTTGTTGGGATTTCTCTTAAAACTAATATTTCTCCCTCCCCCCCCTCCTATCGGGGCCCCTAAAAGTTAACGGTCTCACCCTACCTGGGGTACCGCCGCGCCTTCTTTAACGACGCCACTGCCGATGTTACCGGCCTCAGCCCCTTTGAAAGTAATAATTTGAGAACCACTGCTAAAGACCAAAAACATGTCACCGTGTTGAATGAACGATTTCCTGATAATAACATCCCTACACTACCCGTCGTGTTACGGGCGCAGCACATCTCACGAGTAATCGAGTAATCGAAGCCAACAGACTTTGTTCATTCTGCGATATAACTAATAAATCTTATTCCTAACGCAAATGCATCCCATTAACTGTAATAAACAACTGTTATCCCAGTAATTAGACCCCGAAAGGCTTTTAATGTTCGACTCTGTCGTCATCTCTAGGTCAGATCCACTGACAATCTTTGCTCCATCACCTCGCCAGCAAGAGATTTTTCAACAGCCGACAGCGGTGCAGAGCGAGACAAAAGGCCCAATGGCCGACCGGAAGCAGATACGCAGCAAAACGGCAAGCATACGATCACAATGAGGATATCTAAGAGTCTGGGGACATTTTTTCAGGTAACTTAATGACCGGGGACAATTTGTCATGTCTCATGTCGTGCTGTTTGCACCTGTATCGCGCGGTAAAAATTCCGTCTTTTGCACCTGTCATATGCAATATTTGGCACTATTTAATTACATCTATGTGTGAAAACTGCATTCAAATGTTCATACATATCAAAGCTGTAAAATCCATAATGTTTTTTCTCTAGTGTTGTACTGGTAATATGTCTGTTATATAATCATGAACATTTCAATTTCTATGTCAACTCTGTCTAAAACTATACAGAGCACTCACTTACTGAAGTTTGACACAATCACTGTTTACCATTGCCGGCGGAGCAGGGGGGGGGGCAACGCCCCCCCCTAAAACTTTTAAGGGCTGGCGGCGCCCCCCCCCCTTGAATTTCCAGTCTGCCCCCCCCCTAAAATTTTAACTTTTTTAACTTTGTAATTCATTTAGTTTATATGTATCATTTTCATTTTCATAATTCATTTGATTAATTTCTTAAATGTAATATTTGAAAGAAATTATAATTAATTTACATTTTACAGTAATCACATTATTGAGAGTTGTTGTGGCATATTTTAAAACTAGTTGCAAGTACCCGGCTTGGCCCGGGTTTAAAATAAGGTTTTCTGTTTATTTAAGAAGCGTAATTTGACGTTTAATTAAGATTTCAAATAAGACGCGTAAAAAAGGGTTTATTTGCATGCAATAAAAGGGTACATTTATCTTAAAGCAATGTGATACACAACATATTTGGCAGTTCCTCTCGCTCTCTCTCTCTCTCTCCCTCCCTCTTTCTCTCTCTCTCTCTCTCTCTCTCTCTCTCTCTCTCTCTCTCTCTCTCTCAGGCATGACTGTAGCAAAAGATGACAATTCTTATGAATGAAGGAATGGAATGTAATAATGTAGTAAGTAATGTGATATTTGGTTCCCCGTACCGATCACATTTATAGTAAGTTAGCTATGTGGGAGAGAAGCTCGTAAAACCTGAAATCGGGGTAAAAATTTGAGAATTTTCATGTCTTTGATATCCAAAATAATTAATTACAATTAAAGTACCCATTGAGATGGAACAAAACCTGTTTAAGAACCTTCCCCGTGTAATTGTGTGTATGTGTACCAAATTTCACGTTATTTGGTTGTCTGGATCTTGAGTTTTAAGGGAACAGACAGCAAATGCGTCTTATAAGTATAGAGAAGTATTGCCATCTACCGAATGGCGGCAAATGTAATTTTTAAAGAAATACAATTATTTATTATCTTTTCATAAATTACTTTTTGTTTATTGAGTTTCCCGTTTCCGGTTTCAGTTTTATGTTCATCATTATTCATGATAATTATCAGTAATTTTCTGATCTAACTTCACTATTAAATTTGTAAACAAACTGACATTACAAAATCAGTTGACGACAGAAGTGCTCAATGTTCATTTTTATTTTTTCTTAATATATTATTTTTTAATAATATCGATTAAATACTTGCTACAGAATTACTATATTCTATTATTGAATTAAAGGGATACAATTTATCTTTCGGTCATATTTTGTCTTGTCCCCCTTTAAATTTTCAAGGGAGGGGGGGCGCCGCCCCCCTTCCCTTGAATTTTGGCTTGCCCCCCCCCCCCTAAAAAATTTCGTTCCGCCGCCGGTGCTGTTTACTTACTGATGTTTGACACAATCACTCTCTACTTACTTATGTAAGTCGCCATCTTTCAAGCAGCGTTGTTTTGTTTTTTAAATTAGATAGTATTACGCTTCACCTGCCGTATATATATATATATATATATATATATATATATATATATATATATATATATATATATATATATATATATATATATATATATATATATATATATATATATATATATATATATATATATATATTCAAAGCTGATTACATTTTTTTTAAATGTTCTACTTTTTATTTGTTTTCCACTGGACAATATTTTGATTACTTTTTTTTTCCAGCTTAACTTTTTTTTCTGACCTGATTTCTTATTTTTATGCCCTCATTTTGTTTTATTCTATTTTCTCTCGACTTACGTGTGTTGACATTTTATTTCCTTTATTTTGTTGTTGTAGATTTGCGCTGTATCTTCTCACCCATGACTTGGTTTAAGCTCAAACATATTTATAACTGGCTCTCTGATTCTCTCTCACAACGTGTCTCTCTCTCTGTCCTATAGATGTCAATCTCTCTTATTCTCCCTCTCTCATACTCACACACACACACTTTCTCTCTCCCCCTCTTCTCTCTCATGATGTTCAAGCAATCTACGATCAATATATTGATCTATCTATCTGGTTATTTTTCTCTCTCCTTCCACGGGCCATAGTTTTGCCCATATCTGCCCTAGACGGCTGTCTTGCTTGCCTGGTTATACACACGGCCCTGCCCATTTCATTCTTATCAACATCTAGTTTTACACACGACCCTGCCCATTCAATCTCCTATAACCTCTAGTTTTACACACGACCCTGCCCATTCAATCTCCTATAACCTCTAGTTTGACACACGACCCTGCCCATTCAATCTCCTATAACCTCTAGTTTGACACACGACCCTGCCCATTCAATCTCCTATAACTCCTAGTTTTGCTTAGGCCAACACTTAATAACACTGCAGTAAACTTGGTATTCCCTCATTTTTCCCCTTGTAACATGATAAGACAACCCCAGCCAAATGAAAACGTTACCCAATTATTCCCCCTTTGTCTTAATGTCAGGGTCATTCTGTCTCTGTTATGTGACGTCCAGACCAAGTGATTAGACTTGACACCAGCTGACCGTAAAGCTATCTGTACTATAATTTAAAACAAAACGGGGACAATAGAGCATTTTTTTTCGAAAATGCTCTAAAAAACGCCACGTCCTGTGATAGTCTCTATGTCCTGTGATAGTCTCTACGACCTGTGATAGTCTCTACGTCCTGTGATAGTCTCTACGTCCTGTCATAGTCTCTACGTCCTGTGATAGCCTCTACGTCCTGTGATAGTCTCTACGTCCTGTGATAGTCTCTACGTCCTGTATTGTGTACTGAAAAGTTTTCGTAAAGACATTTAGGCCAGAAATCGTAAATTCAGAGCCGCCGCTCTAGACACTGCGGGGCCTGTGGGACTCAGTGACTTAAAAAAAAAAAGTCTGTCACTGGCACGAAACAAGAACTTCACAGCTGGCCAATGCTGACCAGTCTACCCTGTTTCCCCACATCCCTCCCCCTCACCTACCAAAATAACAACCAGGACCCAACCCACCTCTTCCCTTCCCTCGTTGTTCTCCTTGACCAAGTTCATTCACCTCACTGTCTGCCTGTTATGGATTTGATTATGCCGATATGTTGCCGATTATTTGATCATCTCCTCACACGCCCTTCCATTCCATAATTTTGCGGTGTTTTGTTTGTTTTGTTTTGCTTGCTTCAAAATGATTACCGCGACTTTATACAATCGGATCGATGAGAGCCTAACTCAGGCCCTGTTTATAAAGTAAAAATACAATAAAGGGCCCCCGGCGGCAAGTGATGAGGATTTTGATGAAGAAAGGTAATTTAATTACAACTCAAAAACTAGCTGATAGAGAGCCACACGAAACTCATCAAAGAACCGCACGAGACTCACCAAAGAGCCGCACGAAACTCACCAAAGAGCCGCACGAAGTTCACCAAAGAGCCACATTATGTTTTAAGGGAGGATAGAGAAAGAAGGGGAATAAGAATGAGACGATGTCATGTTGCCTAATCCGGATAAGGTTTTCTCTCTATAGATAATAGCTAATCGGATAATGAAGAACCTGGATATTCATGAGCCGAATAAAAAAAAAGTTGAAAGTTTTTCCAAATTCCAGACCTTTCGGTTAGCGGCCAAGCGCTCTACCTAACTCAATGACTGAATATTTTTAAGATTATTTCATGTTTTTCAATACACTCCAGCTATATGTGTTTACAGTGTATTAAATATAAAAGACCCAAGATATGTAAACGTGAAATGATGTAATGATTAGCAACATTTTTTGGCTCGGTAATATAAAGCTCTGTTCAGAACTTTTGAATATACCTTCGAAAATCTTCACGTATTAAGATTACTACCACTGACGCAAGTACCACAGTGCAGGATGCAGGCGGATTTACCTGACGCATACACCTGTCTTATAACTTTCGTTGATTGTTACATTTTTTTTAAAGTTGTATCACAAGTAATCTCCATCAACGTGGGGTGAAATTTTTTGTATCGTTTCGTCGTCGTGTAAACAAGACTATCTGCGATGTATTATTCAAATCGGACTACTCTGTGGAAGTAATAGCTAGCGTGGCTAATCTGGAGTTAATTTTTTTTTGTTCCCGGCGTTCTCTTTACGACATTGAGCTAATGTCTCCGTGCGTCCATGCAAAATAACCGCAAGTCTAATAACATCCAACGATGTTCACGGAAGGGTGAAATGTCTATCGACATTCCTAAATATAGCCGTCCTTGGCTGAAATCCCCATGGAGGCACAACGGTGGACTTATGAGCAGAGGCTATCTTTTTTTCTTTTCTTTTTTTTTTTTTTTTTTGAGAAGCCTATGAATATATTTTATATTTATTTGGACCCCTAGGTAAAAAGTTCTTGTAGGGGGCCCAAATAGTATCAGATTTGACAGGGATTCATACTGAAATGGGGGGGGGGCATTTAACAGTGTGGGCATCGGCGATTACCTACCTACAATAACGGTTCTGATCCGAAGGGGGGTGGGGTGTCACTGGGGGCTCACAAACCACTAGATCTGGATGGAACACACTGATCGGGTTCACAACCTGAACTATCCACGGACTGACCCGCCACAATTGTGAAGTAGTTGACCTGATGACAACCGCGAAGTGTGTGTGTGTGCGAGAGTGAATGTGTTGGGTGAGTGTGTGTTTGTGAATGTGTGTGTGATGTGTGTTTCTGAATGTGTGTGAGTGTGTATGTGTTTGTAATTAGGTGTGTGTGTTTGAATGAATGGGTATTTGTTATTGAATGTGTTAGTGTGTGAGGACGAGAGAGAAAACAATTTTCTGTGATTGTCTACAATAATCGAGCTAGTACTCACCGACTATGAATCACCCAACCATCTCTGTGGGATTCCGGAAGTCTAATGTAGGACAGTGATTCTCAAAGTAATGGACTAATTTCATTGGGACACGACTTAATTCAAATGTGTAAGTATAAGATCGGGAGTCTATATTCTATGTATCATTACAGCTCGTATATCTCAATATGTTATACAACGTTACGTATATAAATCTATATTTGCAAAACGGGAAATCTACTCACCCAATGAGTGGCGCCTTGATTACGCATTTGGTTTTTTTTTACTTCGCCGATGGGTCGCGAGAAGATAAAAAGCTTTATGTATGGTGGGTCGCTGAAACCGTAACTCTTGTCACATTGGGTCGCTGAAACCGTAACTCTTGTCACATTGGGTCGCTGAAACCGTAACTCTTGTCACATTGGGTCGCTGAAACCGTAACTCTTGTCACATTGGGTCGCTGAAACCGTAACTCTTGTCACATTGGGTCGCTGAAACCGTAACTCTTGTCACATTGGGTCGCTTACCGAAAATGTTTGAGTATCACCGATGTAGGATCATGTGAGTCATGGGTTCCAACATTTGTATCCACTGCAGTCTAACTTAAAAATACCAGCGGCGGACATCATATATACATATATATATATATATATATATATATATATATATATATATATATATATATATATATGTGTGTGTGTGTGTGTGTGTATGTATATTTTAGAGAGCTCAAGTCAATACATGCATGGTGGGGGGAGAGGGGTGCTAATTTGTCTCATTGGTTTTCATGATAACAAATGTGAACATTTTAACTGCAATGTAGTCTTTACATCAACTGTACACCTGTTGATGACTTCATAAAACAAATAGATTTGTTTAAAAAACAAAAAAAAATAAAGGTTAATTTATGGTCGAGCGACCTAACTGGGTAATAAAAGAAGAATCTGAAACTTTGATGCCTGAGACCAAATTTAGATTTTTTTTAAATGTCAGCGAAGAAGGATTAAACTGACGTATGTCACGTAAATCTAAACCTGTGCCTGATACACGAGTGGAAGTGTTCAATGACAGCATGGCATCTCTATCTCAGTTTTGATTGTATAACCCAGTGGTTCTAAAATTTTGTTTTTTTTTTTGTGCGCTCAAGTTTCTAATTTTTTGTATACCATCAAAAGCGACCCCTAAAACATAATGAAGAAAAATATTCTTTTTGAGCTAAATATAGTTATTTAACATAGATTTCAATTCTTAATTATTCTGCCCATGATACCACAGAAAACTCGTTGGTGGGGTTTAGAGAGCCCAATGGTTTTGGAACCACTGTTTTGATATTTCAGCATCAGCTCGTTGTTATTAGAACTAGTTTATCCATCTTTGGTGAAGTGTGTAACCTTTGTTTTAAAAACAAATTATTGTAATTAAAAAAGAAACACCAATACTTTAACAAGTCATTTTTTTCTGTTTGAGGTAAGCGTCATTTTTGAAATCGCTTAGATTATGGGATGTCTGTGCAGGCTGATTTATTCCATTCATTTACTGCAAACATTCTGTGGATTTAATTTTTGATGTTTTTGCTGACTATGTTTGTGTCACGTTACTGGTTAATGTCAAACCAAATCAATGATGTGAACCAATCGCTGCATGTTTTTATTATGACCTAAATTTAAGTTGTCTGCTGTTTTATTTTTTTAAGGATTTCGTGTGGACCAATCAGGGTTGTCAGGTTGGTGGTTTTAGTTTTAAAAAAACACCAGGCAACCCTGGCACAGATTGTTATTATAAGGTGTTGGCCGTCAATTGTTAAGGTTTGTGTAAAATCGAACCTTTTCGATATTGGTGAATTCACAACAACGGTGAAAGATTGACGTACTGATTGACGTATGTGACTTCAAAATTCACTCCCGCGTTCGATGCCGATATGTTATTTTTAAATCTTTATTTCCCTGTTTATGTTGTTTATTTTTATTTCATTTGCTTAATGCTGAGAATGTTTTTATGTTTTTATCTACGGCAATGTTTATCAAATTTTTTGACATTTTTGTGCACCCCTTATTAATTTTTACTATATTGTTTAACCCTTAGTTAAAAAAAAAATAGCCACTTGCATATAGTTTGTTGTTTTTTTTTTACTGTCTTGCTTTTCCCTTATTTCATTTTATTATTATTTTCGGTTTAGCCGTGGACGTTCTCAGTTCGGTTCAGCGTGTACCCTGTTCCCGTCCCCCACATTTTGGGAAACACTGATCTATGGTATTACCATGTATCAATCAATCTTGTCTATTTCATTTTCTAAGAGCATTGACGTTCTGTTTCCGTTTTGTTCTCTCCCTATCTCCCTCTCTCTCTCCCTCTCACTCCCTCTCTCTCACTCTCTCTCCCCCCCTCTCTCTCTCTCCCTCCTCTCACTCCCTCTCTCTCACTCTCTCTCCCCCCCCCTCTCTCTCTCCCTCTCTCTCTAAGACGGTGTTATGTTATGTATCCACTTTGAAACACCACCCCCCCCCCCCTTAATCCTTTTTTTTTCAAGGTCCACTTTAAACATTGCAGGGTTAGGCTGACCTACTGCATGATCCGGTGAGAGATCAGAAAACATTAGACCGAGGCGTTTTTGTTTGTTTGTTTGTTTCAAAGTTTTTTTAATGTGATTTTTATTTCTTTTTTTTTTTTTAATGCACAGAAAAGCCCATCCAAGTCATCAGTCATTGCGGACATGACCGACGTTCAGGATACTTGCCCGGAACAGAGTCCCGGAAAATCAACAACGATTAAGGTAAATAATGCGTACGTTAAGGAAAAGTGAAACGTTCCTAAATGAAGTGTGTTTGTGTGTGTGGGGGGGGGAGGAGGGGGGTAACTCAGTGTCAGTTAAGGTTTGTTTATGTTCAAGCCCCTGTAACGCCTAGTGCCCCCACCCCGTGTCTATATGGTAGCGGAGTTTAAAAAAAAATAGTAAAAAAAAAAAATTTCTTCCACGGTGAGACGTCCCGGGGGGGGCGTGGAGGGGGCATATGAAAAAACTTTAAAGGCAATTGTTGGCCGTTGACAAACATTGGTAGATTGGGGGGGCTAGGTAAATTTTCGTTTGGGGCCAAAGCAAAAGAACATTTTGGGGCCACTATGAAAATGACCATATCTCAATGAAAATATTAATTTGGCTGCCCTGTGCAAAGTTTATTTACAAATTAACATAAGGAGAACTGTGGGGGGCGGGGGTCTAGGGCAGGGGTCGGCAACCTTTTGAGATGGAAGAGCTAAAAGCTATAATTTACAATTTTCTCAGTTTTTAAAGAGCCACTCAAATTGTTCTTTCAATATTATGGTATTTGATTAGGAATAGGAATATAAAATAATATCATTATAATTATTTGCGCACTGAACTGGAAGGCCGCAATTTGACATCGAAAGATTCGCAACTTGACATTGAAAGAGGCGCAACGCAACGCGGCTCGCGAGCCGCAGGTTGCTGACCACCTGGTCTAGGGAAAAGATAAATGTAGTGGCTGTAAGTTATTGTTTCATTCATCTTTTTCTGTTGGCCATATTTTTAAGATTCATTTTTTTTTATTTATTTTAATCTTTAATTTTGTCATTTGATGTGTTGGCATTTTCACGCAATATAACTGTAGGATCATTCCATGTCAACTCAACCAGTGGTATTCACCGGACCCCCTCAGATCTTCCTGAAATTTTCAGGGCTTGTGGTACATTCAAAGTTGAGTGATTCCTGAAAATTTCAGGCCATTTGGTCAAAAACTTTCCGAGATATGATTTTTTTTAATTCTTAAGGGTAGTCGCGAGTTCGCGTGACATGTACATTTTCGCGATATTTGAACGTGAATATTTCAAAAACTAAAAGAGGTATCAAGCTGAAATTTTCAGTATTTACTCATTGTTTGGTCCTGAGTTGAATGATGTATTTATCACAAATATAGCTTGCAAACAGAATGCCCTAAAAATTTCCAAACATTGCACTTCAGACAGTTTTCATCAATATTTGACTCGGTATAGCCAAGAACCTATAAGACATGAAATGATGTTTGTTATACAATTAGTAAGTACCATATATGTGTTTATTATTTTGATAGAGAATTCCTGTTAATCAATAATAGTGTACTCAATGACCCTGAAGCTGTATGTTTCTTTTTTTATCTCTTGTCTTTAGTTCAATCTCATATTTTTATCTTTACCGTCTGTTCATCTTTTCCCTTTCCTTTTGTTTTACTTTAGATCTGTGTTTCTCTCCTTGTATTTTCTTTCTATCAATTCCTTTGCATTTTAGCATCAAGAAATCTTTTTTTTTCAATTCAAAGCTTTACATATTATTGCATATTATTATCATCATTATTATCATCATTAATAATTATCATCATTATTATCATCATTAATTATTATCATCATTCATCATCATCATCATTATTATCATCAGTAATCATTATCATCATTAAAAAAAAAATCAACCAATTTTTTTAACGTCCACCAATTCCTCTCCTTCCACAGGAACCCAGGCGTCAGACCTCACTGGCAGGACGCATGGCCACGTCCCTGGCCAAGCTCGGCCGCAGGGGCGTCTTCAAGGGCACCTCGGCGGAGGCGGAGGATGAGGGCGAGCTGTACAACAACAACAAGTACATGCCCGTGTTCGTCTCCCCCCTGGACCAGGTGGACGTCACGGACAAAGGTGAGCTGCTGGACATACTGCCGCGTTGGGTGGGGGTGGAGGGACGGGGGGGGGGTGTCACGTGATAGCTCACAGGATCATGGAAGGGAGGGGTCTCTTTCCGTGTCTAAATGCTGATAGACGGGACTTGAGATCAGAATACTCATTGCGTGCTGTTGTTAAGGTAAGAGGCTTTTGATGTTGGTTGTTGGGAAGGAGATGGGCTTGGGGGAGTGTAAGGTTGGAGAATAAACAGACTCAGGTCTGGGCGTACTCACCTTCGCCGCTATATATATATTTTGTGTGTGTGTGTGTGTGTCTTCTCTTTCGTCATCATGTCATTCAGTACATGTTAGCCTGACCCAGCAATGTAAACCTTGGGCCGGCAGATTCAAACTGACACACAACACCCTGTGAGAGAGAGAGAGGGAGAGAGCTTTAAAGCACACCGATATATATATATGTAGATAGATTGGTAGGCTGATTGTGCTAGATGGGTACTTTAGATAGATCGATTGGATGGCCAGGTGAATTCACAGATTGATTGACTGACCTATATAACCTATTTTTTTTTTAATGATGAGTAAAATGAAATGTTCCATTGATCATTTGAAATAATGCATCCATTTATTAATGTGTGGTTTGCGTTCCCCTTAGATCCAGTGCCTCTAACGGACGAACAAGGGAAACTACTCAAAGAATCTTGGATTACCATCAAACGTCATGTGACCGAAGTAGGCGTAGAAACATTCATGGGGTACGGTCTAGTAGCAAAGCACTTCACTCAATGTCCAAGCTGTCATGTCATGTCCAATGTCATGTCCATTCTGTCATGTCCTTTTTTTAATCTGCTGAATGTCACCTTGTAATGTCATTGATGTCATATGGAATCTGTCAGATGTTCCTTAAGATCGTTAATGCGAGATTTTTCTTAAAACCGCCTGTAAAAATAAGATGTTGGTCTCTTTGTTTGTAAACATTTACCCAAGATGCAGCTACTGACAGCTAATATTGCCCCCCCCCCCCCCCGACAATTCCCCGTGATCTGGGGCACACCTCTAATCACACAAACACAGCTATTAGCTCACCAGGTCATTTTATCATTGGACAGCTTGTAAACCCATCGATATGTTGTAGGCTAAAGCCGCTCACCTGTGGCATCCCATGGTGCCTCCATAGCCATTGGGGAATTTTTTTAAAATGGCACCACAAAATATATCCCAGTAGCGCATTGTACTTTAAATCGAAACCAGATGATCAAATTCATTTAACAAATTTAATGTCTGACAAGACACTTACCTTGTTTTAAGTGTTTTGGCGTCTTAAAAAAAAAACTTTGAAAACAAAAGAAATTTCATGTTGTCTGTCTTTATAGCTAACACCCCCCCACACTCACACACACACACAAACACGAAAAAAGATTTTATGATAAATTCATTTTTTAAAACTTAGAACTATCCCCCCAATCAACGAACAGTTATCACAACATCTGAGGTATTTTGTTTACAGCAATCTAATTATTTAATTTTTTTTTTACATCTATTAGGTCTGCTGTCAGTACTAATCTGCTTTTTTGAGTTGAATCTATCTTCACTTTAATCTTTCATCTCTCTTCTCCCCCCCCCCACCTGCGTTACCATGGCGACCCCTTCCTGTCATATTGTTTGTCTGAACCCCATCACCTTACACTCTCTTCCACTGAACTCTCATCTCATGTCTAGACCTTCTTTCATGTTTAGACCTTATCTCATGTCTAGACCTCATGTCTAGACCTTATTTCATGGCTAGAACTTATCTCATATCTAGACCTTATTTCATGTTGAGACCTTATCTCATGTCTAGACCTCATGTCTAGACCTTATTTCATGGCTAGAACTTATATCTAGACCTTATCTCCTGTGTAGACCTTATTTCATGTCTAGACGTTATCTCGTGTCTAGACCCCATATACTGTACATAAAAACATATATATATATATATATATATATATATATATATATATATATATATATATAAACACAAATACATATTATATAATATGTATGTTTTATATAAAATTTGAACCTATAACATACAGTTTAATAATGATGTGTACAAATGAAAAGAATCAAACTGCATACAAACATATTAGCATATACATGGACTTTTCCTGGCACGAACCTGCGTGCATTCAAACACATGTAACTAAACATATAGGCCTACACATGCTCTCCTGCGTGCATACAAACATATGTCTATCCATACGTCAATACTAATGCCCGTAACTTAGAACATCAAACGTACATTTAGTCCCTTTCCTAAGCATAGTTTAAATAGGTAAGCGCCTTAGCAATCGCCATAGCGCACAAGCCATAGCGAATTCATAACAAAAATATAATGTAATAATGAGGGGCCCTCCGACCGATGTATTGGTTATGTCCACACACTCACATCTGTGAAAGTTTTCAGCCTAGAATCGCCAGGAATCATTGCATATAGTGCACGTACCCAAGTGCATACAAACATACATAACTAAGAAAACTAAAATTCTCACACCTGTAACTGTAAATGTCGTTACTTTAAGCTTATTTACCGCATGACACAGTTTCACGGAATTAAACAATTTAAACTGACATTGACAAAAGTTGGCATTAAAGTATTTTATGGGAAGGTGTCCAGGTTTGTTTAAAACAAATTGTGTGTTGTGTCTTGTATTATGATGGATGGATTCGATTAGATAGCTAATGAGTGGATGGATGGATAAGCAGACGTACAGAAAGACTTCTACAGCGATCAGTCAGTACGTCTACACTCGCTAATAAACTAATATATTTTATAATTTAAATTGTTTTGTGAAACTGTACCCAACATTTAAATGTTTCAATATCTTGCAGTCTATGTCACTGTAACCACAAAAGTATCATCTTGCAGTCTGTGTCACTGTAAACAATAAGTATTATCTTGCAGTCTGTGTCACTTGTACCCCAAAGTCATGTCTTGCAGTCAAAAGGACAGGGAGTGTTTTAGTGTCCGACTGTTCGTGTCACTGGAACCACACAATAATTTACTCACCCTTGACATTTTTTTTTCTTTTTCCAAACTCCAGTCGCACGTAATTCATTGAACATAATTACAATCATACCTCGCTATACGGCCGCTCTTTATACGGCATTTCGCTATAACGGCCTTCATCATTTATGGCACGCTTTCGATTTACGGCCTAAAATGTTTCGCTATAACGGCCAAAAAAAAAACACTTTTGTACAAAAGTGAAAAAATATTGCTAATTTTGTATAATGCACCAGGGCATCCTACCTAATTTATCCGAATTATCTGTAGATGTCTTGATTGAGTACCTTCCGAAAAATACAACAGCACTAATCCAACCAATGGATAAGGGTGCAATGGATAAGGATAAGGCACATTACCTACATCGAACTTTCCGACAACTCAGCATGAGGGAAACCAATGGTGAATCTTCAATTAAAACATTTTGGAAAAACTATAACATTAAGGATATTGTTGACAGCATCAGTGAATGATGGAAGGAATTAAAATTGACAACAATGAACCATATATGGAAAAAAATATGGCCAGAATGTGTAAAAAAAATACTGCTGCAGACAGAAGCGTACCTAGGGAGGGGGTCCAAATTCAAAAGTCCCCCCGGCCTTAGCTTGAGGGGCCCCCAAATATTTTTTTTACATTAAATATAAAGTAAATTATCTCATGTCATGTTGTCGAATGTCAAAATGCAGGGACCTCCAACGAGGGGCCCTAAAATCCCTAGGTTCGGCACTGCATATAGAAGTTAATTTTCTTCCTGAAAATTAGGCAAAATATTTTGGATCTAGTAGAAGATTTAGGCTTGGAAGTTTCGAACGAACGTGATGTACTTGATCTACTTGAAGCTGATAGGGAACCTCCTCCTTGAAAACGATCCTGACGTCAGACGTAGCGCTCATTTTCTCAAGGAATTAACTCAGCCATTAGATGTTATAACTCATTGAAGAATGAACTAGACAAGAAGGCAAGCCAAACAACGTTGGACAATTGCTGTAAGCCAGGCCAATCCTTACCAGCGAAAAATGATGACGTCATTGACTGCAGGTTACCATTTCTTCATTGTCTTCATTTTAAAAAAATTATACATATTCATATTTTATGTAACATGAAATTGTTTCATTTTTGTTTATAGACTATTGTTGATTGTTGGAGTCTGTTATTATTTTATGTACAAATGTATGTAGCTTTAATTTAAATGAAATAAAAAGAGAAAATACATATTTAATGATAAACAATGTTACATATTTAAACAACTTGGAACCGATCTCATTGAATTTGTATGGATTTGTACTAGAGCAATTGATCCCCTATACGGCTTTTCACTTAGCGGCCAAATTTCGTGGAACGTATCTAGGCCGTAAAGCGAGGTATGGGTGTATTTTATTCTGATCCAAGGGCCATAATTTATCTTTGTTTGATTGTTTTGTTTGTTTTTGTTTGATGTCCAGTTTAAAAAAAAAGTTGACCTTCGTCAAAGTATTTATTTCAAATCGTGTATTGAGGGGGGTTTACATAGAAAACTGGGAAATTTAACATGAAAAAAAAATCAGGCTAATTTTAGCATTGGCATTTTGGGGTAAGCGTAATCGTAATAATAGAGGATTGAAGTTTTCCGTTTGTAATGTCTTCTGTCCAGAATTCCTTTGTGACATTTTATAAACACTTGAACTCAGTTACTTGGTTGTTTGATGCTGACGTGTCAGTGGGGGGGGGGGGGGGGAATGGTGACGAAAGGCAATGATGCTGTGGGGGAGCCCTGACAATGCCAGCCACTTTTTTCAAACATTATGGGGGGGGGGGGGGTGGAGCTAGATTTGCAAACGCCTGTCTGGACAGAGCTTTTTGAAACAATATCTATAAGTCTAGGATTCCCCCCCCATAATGATAATTTTCCAAGGACACCCCCCTCAAATGACAATTTTCCTAAGCCCCATATGTCTCAATGCATGGGGGGGGGCCTCGAAAGTTGTATGAACATCTAGGGCCAGTAAGATTATTTTTAAAATCACCATTAATCAAAAGTTGAGAATACTTGTACTACAAAACTTTCTGCCGTCATTAACGACAATCGCCGCAGTGGGCAACAGTGAAACATTTAGTGTTAACTTTCTTCGAACCAACAGTGAAACATTTTAGTGTTAACTTTCTTCGAAACAACAGTGAAACATTTTAGTGTTAACTTTCTTCGAACCAACAGTGAAACATTTAGTGTTAACTTTCTTCGGTGTTAACTCTAGACTCCGAATATAAACGAATCCATAGTTTAAAAAAAAAATGTAATTACCGACAAACTGAGTAAACAAAAAAGCGAGTACTCTATAGAAATAGTACGACTGTTTCGAGTTAGCCAAGAAACAATGCAAATACTCTTCAGTTACTTCAATTGAAACACACCAATAAACGGGTTAATGGTCGAAATTGTCCGCTAGGGGCGCGCCTGTAATAACTCCACCAAATATATTGTTAACAGAATCTCTTACCTCCCCATATTTTCAACTTGAGGGGGGAAAAAAAAGATATATGGCATGCCACTGTGGAAGCTGATCTCCAGCACAGGACATGACGCTCCCCCCCTCCCCCTGGGGATAGTCGACTGAGATTCAGGGATAACTGGCGAAATAAAGTACGCCCCAGTGAGAAGGGGAAATTGGGGAGGGGGGGGTATTTTTTTTTTTTAAATCAAAACGAGGTGGGGTGGTGGATTGCTGACTGATCGGTCCTTGTGGGTAGTTTGAATAAATAGATTATTTTTAAATGAATGGAATTTTTTTTTTGTTTGGTTTGAAAAGTTTTGTCGTGTCCAGCTCTATAAACATTTACAACATACCTTAACACTTGTATTATTTTATGAATTCATTTTATTTATTAAAATATACGCCAATGCACACCCATGTAAACATGTCTACACATACACACAAATAAACGCCCATGTAAACATATCTACAAATACACACAAATACACGTCCATGTAAACATGTCTACACATACACACAAATACACGCCCATGTAAACATGTCTACTCACACACAAACAAGAGCGATCAAACCAACATTTACATATTTACATTTGTCCAAAAAAAAAATCAATAAATTAGCGGGTTAATGGTTGAACTTGTCCTCTGATATAAAGTGAAGACCAACCTGATTGTCAAATTGATTGGTCAAATCAATCAGTATTTACGGAACGTTTGTTTGTGTAAAAGCCAAAAAAAATGTCTCTTTTTATCATTTGTACATTAATTGTTTAAAGTTATTTTCGCAAGAAGTGTGTTTGGGGGGGGGGTTGCGGCTCAGCTAAACTGGATTTAGCCTGAAATAAGGGGGGGAGATTGGTGTTTAGGGCATATCGCTGTAACGTCAGCGCTAGTAGAGAATAGCTGAGAGCGTGGTGATGCTGCGTGATTCGGATCATAAAATCACTCTGGCAATAGTGCTATTGAGAACTGCGGGTTAAAAATAGTACTGCAGTAAATGGAAAAGTATAGTTGTTATTTTTTTTTTGGGGGGGGGGGGGGGGGATCTACGAACTGTACTGTTTTAAAACAGACAATAGTTTGAAAGCATCAGAAGGGAAGGTTGTGTAGTGAGTGCATGGACGAGAGTCAAGAGTAGACACGACCAATGTAAACAAATGTCAGCTATTTATGTTTGTCCACAACCTTTTTAAGTGTTGGTTTTTTTTTTTTTGACCTTTCGCAGGTTGTTCAATACTCATCCGGAATCCATTGATTCCTTTCTCGCCTTCAAAGACAAATCTGTCCAGGATCTGGAGCGCAGCGCCGTGTTGAAGGTGAGAGATCACATCTTGATTTTCAGCGGTTCTCATCAAATGGGTGCCGGGCTGGCTTGTGGGTTAACCAATGGACCAATTGGTAAATTCAAAGTAGATTGGCTGTTAGACGCTTGTTAACTAAATTACATGGATACAAATAAAGAGGCATGGGCTTGGTAAGAGAGAGGGAGACAAATGGGGAAATCGTAACCAAGATTAGAGGTCGCATGTTAGTTTCGAAACCATATATATATTTAAAGCGTAGAAAAGTTCCCTTAAGCCCCAAAGGGCTCATCGGGGCAGATGAAGTGTAGAATTCACCTGTTTCTATAACCTCGGCATATGAAGGGATTGTGTGGCTAGCACAACGCCCAGCCGCCTTTACTACCCCTACTTGGAGTGGGAGGGGGAACTTTCAACAGGACCTGAAAAAGTTCCAAAATTCTCATTGAGATTCGAACACGGGACCCTCCGGTCGACAGTCAAGCGCTCTGCACCACTCGACCACCCGTCCCCTATTTAAAGTGAAGACCAACCTGATTGGTTGTCAAATCGGTCAGTATTTTACGGACCGTTTGTTTGTGTGAACTAGAACCTATTCGGACCCTTCCAGTATGGAAGACCTAAATATTATTAACAGTTCAAAATGAAAGGCGAAAAAGAAAACAAACAAAAAGAAAAAAAACCACAAAAATATTGAATTTGTTTTCCCTGCCTTGGAAAATCTGGCCATGACGTTGAACTGATAGGAGACATAGAAAATTACACCCGGGGGAGCCACTGTTTGCCAGAAAAGCAATAAACATTTCCTAAGCTATGGTTTTAGTTAAAATGTTTAGTTTATAACTTGACAATCGTTGGGTGCATTATTGTGGAGAAGGGGTAATTTTCCCCATTTCTGTTGTCTGGATTTTCTTCTGTTTTTTTTTTTTCTGTTTAAAACAGTATTTCAGTCAAATTAAAACCTGTTTTCTTTCTAAGAAGAGTTGAGGGGGGGTCTGGATTTACCTCGGCGAGTGGGGTTAGGAGTATGCGACTGTTAACTCGGTGCTGATAGTGAGTAGCTAACAGTGTAGTTCAGTGTGGTGTCAAACATAAAGGAAACTGACAATAGTGATATTGAGAAATGCGGGTAAAATAGTTTAGTTTTGTAAAAACCAAACAGTGATATCAACTTCTAAACTAAAAAAAAACAGAAAATTGTTTACATTTCTTCGGGATTTTTGTTGTTTTGTTTTGTTTTTTAAAAGACATCTTTAAAAAAAACATGCCTGAAAACATGCCTAAAAAAAGGACGTAGTAACGCGTTTAATCCTATTATAGCAAACATTTTTTTTTATTAATTATAGAGAAAACTTTTCGGACTGTCCACTTCCCTGTCTCATTTATTCTGTGTTTAAAAAGAAAACAGATTTCACAATATTTGCACGTTAGGTAAACAGCGTAAAGAAAGTATTATTTTAAAAAGTAAACAAAATATTAAATGACAAAGCGGCAGACGATCACATCATCTCCATGTATTTTCAATGTGCCAGATTTTGTGTGTGTGTGTGTGGAAACAAAGACAGCGGGGAGGGGGGGGTCAATAAATGTCGCGCATGTCTGAGACAGCAACGGGGTGAGACAAATAGTGCACTTTTTAAATGCTTTCCTTTTTTTTAGCTATTTGCCTTTCATTTTTTATTTCTTGTAAAATGAGGTGTGTGGGGGGGGGGGTTATTTCATCTTATGCGGAAAAAAAAAGACATTGGATACTATATGTTTCAGATTATTTTTCCTTCATCTATAATACTAAAAAATCAATTCCTGCTCTTGTCTGCGTCTGTCACACAAGATGGCGGCAAATTTATACGTGTCCTGTACAGCTTCGAGTTATTTGTTACTCGACATCCATGAATATTTTTCATTGGTGATTTTATAATATTGCTAAACTAATTGTATAGTGCTCTTTCTTTCATCTCCACTCTGGCCGTTATTCACTGGAAACAAGGGGAGACGTGAGGGTACTGTTGCCATGACCAGAGAAATTCCACTGGGTCTCAATGACTGAACCCGTGTCTCCCAGGTCGTCAGCTATGGACTGCAGCGCAATATTATCCGCAAGAACTTAATTGTCATTCACAGAAATTTATGTTGAAATTTCTTCAAATCATTTAAACACTACTAAGTGTAGACTGGTAAACGAGTACGAAATTGTATATATATATATATATGTATGTATATATATATACATACATAGATATATATATATATATATATATATATATATATATATTTGCTAATGTAATATTTAGGGTGTTCAGAAAAATGTATTTGGCGTCTCAATTGTGTGAGTAGTTTCCCTTGGTTATTTTTTTTTTAAAAACAAATGTGGTCTATATCTTGAAAATAATGTACAATTAGCTCCCTTTACCACCACCATCTTAAATTGTCCCTTTGTTGCATATAATACGTTTCGTTGAACATGTTGGGAAAGAATCATATTTAGAATATTATGAATGAATTAAGATGTATCAATAATTTAGTGTTGTATGAAGTCCTTTGGGGCCCACAGAGATATGCTAATTTTTTTATATATTATAGATCTATTGTTAACTTCCTCAAATATAGGTCGCGATTTTCAACTCCAACTCTACCGGGCCTCTGTTTACCAGTGTTATGGCCGGTCCGGGTACCGGGCCTCTGTTTACCAGTGTTACGGCCCGTCCGGGTACCGGGCCTCTGTTTACCGGTGTTACGACAGGTCCGGGTACCGGGCCTCTGTTTACTAGTGTTACGGCCGGTCCGGGTACCGTGCCTCTGTTTACTAGTGTTACGGCCGGTCCGGGTACAGGGCCTCTGTTTACTAGTGTCACGGCCTGTCCGGGTACCGGGCCTCTGTTTACTAGTGTCACGGCCTGTCCGGGTACCGGGCCTCTGTTTACCAGTGTTACGGCCTGTCCGGGTACCGTGCCTCTGTTTACAAGTGTTACGGCCGGTCCGGGTACAGGGCCTCTCTTTACTAGTGTCACGGCCGGTCCGGGTACAGGGCCTCTCTTTACTAGTGTCACGGCCTGTCCGGGTACCAGGCCTCTGTTTACCAGTGTCACGGCCTGTCCGGTTACCGGGCCTCTGTTTACCAGTGTTACGGCCGGTCCGGGTACCGGGCCTCTGTTTACTAGTGCTAATATATATTGATTACCGTCATTGTTCTCTTTAAAAAAGTACACACATTGGGGGAAGGGATTTTTTTTACTTAACATTTGGTAGTATCTGTTGAAAGTTGGTGTCATGGCCTACTCAAAGTACAGGAAGTTCTGGGTCGGGGGAGGGGGTCTCGTGTACGCCATCAAGTAGTTTACAACTTTAAAAAAAAGTATATGCAAATGAAAAGTGGGGTCCAAATTTAGCTTGCCGAGGGCGCCATCATTAAGCAAAGGGACGATTATTCAGAATCGAAAATATTGTAGTTGTATCCAAAGAAACTTTAAAAGTAGCGAAAATGGTTACAAATGTTGGCATCGCATCATCCCCTACCAGCAGCCATAGTAACACCCACTGATTGATGTCTGGCCCATACATCTCACCGAATGAACGCGTGAAGCGATGTATATATTTAGTGTCCTATGCCCGCTGTGCAAGAGAAGTGCAAAACACCCGGCTGCCAATGACGTTTGGCGCCGTCTCTCCAGTCAGACAAATGATGCGACAAGTCATTAAAAAAAAATTACTACTAAGAGACGATTTTTAGTAAATTATGTAAACATAAGAAATTGCCTTTCTGGGGGGGGGGGGGGGAATAACCTAGCCATATAAACAAGAGTTATGTCCGGTGGTCCAGTTGTGCTTGACACCACATTAAAACATAACTTATTGAAAACGAAAAATATTAAAAGTTGTAAAAAGAGGTCAACAAAGAAATTGGTCTGATTATGTCTATCAGGGGAAAGAAAACCCCCGAGGCATATGAGCTGGTATTATTTACATTGTTGCATGGCATTATCATCAACGGCCCCCCTAATGATTCAATATTTCACCGGTGGGTGCGATAAGTTTACGAGACGCCGAAAAGATGAAAATCTGAATTTGCCCCAGTGTTAACTTTGCTATTGGGGGAAACATTTTTTTAAATGACCAAACATTAATGGAATTAGGGGAGGGGCGTCAGATACAGGCCCACCGACAGAAATTTCGGGCCCCTGGGCAAGGCTGTCACGGTCGCCCCCCCCCCCACAGTGCTGATAATAATATTTTCAAAAGTTGATTGGCCAGCTCAGTCCGGGCCCCTAAAACTCGCCGGGCCCCTGGGCATTTGCCCCACCTTCTCCACCCCCCTTCGGCGGGTCTGGTGTCAGATATAGCGGGGGGACTTAAAGCATTCGTCCTCACCTCAAGAGCTCGAACCAAGGACGCTCTAGTTTGACAGTCAAGGTCTTTACCGCACTACCATGCTAACTCGTATTATTGACGCAGTCTCGCTCACTCTCTTTTTTGTTGTTGTCTCCCTTTGATCTCCAGGCTCACGCGCTGAGGGTCATGCAGACGGTGGACAAATGTATTACCAGGCTGGACAAACCGGACAAAATGTCTGCACTGTTGTACCAGCTGGGGAAAAGACACGTGGATTACCAGGCGAACATTAAGCTCATACCGGTGAGTGAGTGTCCATATTTATTAGGTCATGCCGGTGAGTGAGTATCCACATTTAGGTCATACCGGTGAGTGAGTGTCCACATTTAGGTCATACCGGTGAGTGAGTGTCCACATTTAGGTCATACCGGTGAGTGAGTGTCCACGTTTAGGTCATACCGGTGAGTGAGTGTTCACATTTAGGTCATACCAGTGAGTGTCCATATATTTGGACTACCTTTCGATTACAAGGAAAAAATATATATGTCTGTCATATTTGATTGGTTGGTTTATAAATTGACGGACAATTTGATTGGTTGGTTCATAAATTGTAGGATGTCTATTTTATGTCTCAGATCATCGGCAAACAGTTCGTCGGGGCCATCGAACCAAAGATGGGGGCCAACTGGTCACGTGAGATCAAGGCCTCGTGGGAAGGCCTGTTCACCATCATCAACTACAGCATGAGGCAGGGCCTGATGGACGAGAAGAATAGCCGGATACGGGCCGCCAGGGACGACGAGGCCCTGAGGAAGAAAATCGAAGAGAAAAGAAGACGAGAGAAAAAGACATAAAGCAGTATGTGTGTGTGTGTGTTCGTGTACGTGTTTGTCAGTGTTTGCCCCCCCCCCCCCCCACTGTTAGAAATTTTTCAACCTACCCCTTACCATGACAGCAGGAAGGGGGTGAGGCATATCCTCACAAAATTTTGTAGCAAAATAAATTTCAAAAGTGGCGCCCCCCCCCCCGAGAGGTGTTCGGACTGTTGTCTCCCCCCTTTCTATGATCCTGTATTATAATCTCTCTTAAAACCGATTTCCCCCTTTCCCTAAATGCCATTTCAGGACAGGGCCCCAAAGGCTCAAGCCCTTCTGATAAAGTGTCGAGGTCGCGCTCGTTCTAATCACGGCTGGCCTGTATGTATGTGTGAGTTTTGGTGTATTTAATATGCAAAAAAAAAAAAAACGGATCACTTGCCAGGAGAGGTGTCGGGGTGTGAGGTTTGGGTTCAACTGATTGTGGAGACGTCGTGGTAGCGTGCATACAACATTCAATTCAAAATAATTGACAAGACTGATTGCCGATTCATATTTTTAATGTAGACGTATACTTCAACTATGATAGACTATGCTTCAAATATCACATTCAACTTCATAAGAACTAGGACTAGATAAAGGCACATCTTCAAAGTTCAAAGTAATATTCTGACTGCTAAATAAAAATACGTCTTGCTCGCTCAAAGCTTCGTATCTAACTCCCTTTGGTTTTTAGAACAAGTCTGTATCCAAGTAAAATCTCCAAGTGACAAGTGACGTTCTTGTTTCGTCACATAATAACATAGAAAAACTAGGATCTTCAGTTAATTAAAAACTGTGATTAAACACATGTATCAAACAATATTAAAAACAATACTTTTACAAGAGGCAAAAAAAAAAAAAAGTCTGATTCAAAGATTTCGAACTTTTAAGATTCACTCATTCATTGACATTCTTGTTTATGTATTTATTGATTTTGTTGTGAGTTGATTTATTGAAAGAATGATTTTTTTAACAACCTTGAGTCATGTATTTATCCTCATCACCTATTGATTTCAACTGAGCTGTAGGCTATTTATTTCTTCACTATTTATCGAAGTAGTTGCAAAGTAAAAGGGACATTTCCAGCGAGTCTGTTCGTTCATTAATTATAATACTGGAATTATATCTTTAAGGTGCCTATTTTATATATACATATATCCTTCTGGGCCAACTTTCGAAAAGATTTTTTTGTCTAATCTAGGCAATGTGCGGTCTCATTTAGTGCCCACCTACCCCCCGCTATTTGACGGTATGATCTAGTGTTAGATAAACCATTTCAGTTCAAACCAGCTAAAACTGGTGAGCTCCGGTGCCCGTCTTCGTCTGAGGGTAGCTCCTGTGTACACCCACCTATAGTTAGTATTTTAAAGTCCGTCAGTATCTCTTATGTGTGTCCTGTGTACACTACTGTACACCCTCCTGTAGTTAGTATTGTAAAGTCCGTCAGTATCCCCTATGTGTGTCCTGTGTACACCCACCTGTAAGGATGAGATGAAATCTCTTAGATCCTGTACCGCTAATGGGACGGTTTTTTTTATGATGCCCTTCTTTCATCCCCACCATCGCATGTAGCTAGTTGTGTTAAGTCTTGCTGTATTTCCTATGTTTTATCCTGTGCACACCCAACCGTATCAAGTCTTGCAGTATGTCTCCTGTGTGTGTCAATACCTCGCGGAACAAATTCAGATATGCTGACCTCCATATTAACTGTGTACAAAGCTAGATAGACATTAAGCCTGGACACTCCCTGGCCATCTTAACCTCGGTTTAGATAGCCGTGGGCCACCCTCTAATCTTGAGAATGCCTGGCAAATACGTGTAGTTTACTTTGTTTTGACCAAGAGCTGCTGATTAACTAAAGGGGAATAACTCATTTTATTGGCCTTGCCAGATGAATTGCTTCCCATTAAGGGACAACTTCACTTGCTCCAGACTGGGCTAAAATTTATATTTCCTGTTCAAAAAAGCGGTTCTGAAGCTGCACCCTAATTAATAATTTAATAGGCAAACATATAATAATGTGCGTTCAGTAACGAATATATAGCCGTCAAAGAAGATAAATTATTCGTCTCAAGTCGTTACCTATTACACACACAAAAATTATAATTCTTTTTTTTTTCAATTTGGTACTAAATACAAAAAGTAAGATATTATTATTTATTTCTATATGTAAGTTTGTTATGTAATGAAGCACAAAGATATAAAGGTTTTTTGTTATATTTTGTTATGCATAAAAAACTAAATTTAAAATTGTCCCTGCAGCCACAGTAGGTTTCTGCTTAGTTAGCTCTACTGGTCAGTAATGAAGTCTAATTTCCAACTTTTTGATTTCAGTTTCTGTGTCTCGAAATATTTCCCACATTTTCTCTATCCGTGGGTTTCAGTTCAAATCCTTTTTTTTCCCACTAGCGATGCCACCAACATAGGCTATGGTAACAACAGTTTTACTACTGCATTGAGATGACAAGTGTTAAATGTTTAAGTTTACATTGCCCTGTGTCCACATTTTCAATGTGGTTTAAAGTTAACATCGACCTGATTTAACTCTTTAGAACTTGTCATGTTAAATTTGGCAATGGCATGTGTAAGGAAGTGGGACGGATGGCCGAGTGGTGTAGATACTCGACTGTCGAACCTGGGTTCGATCCTCGGTGAGGCCCATGGAATTTTTCCAGGTGAAATTTGGTGCAAAGTCGTCCCACAAGTCCATCCAGCTTTAAATGGGTACCTGACTTTAAGTTGGGGAAGTAAAGGCGGCTGGGCGTTGTGCTAACAACACAATCCCTTCATATGCCAAGGTTATAGAAACAGATGAATTCTACACTTCATCTGCCCCGAAGGCCCGTTAGGGCTAAGAAGGGAACTTTACTATGTGTAAGGAACATCTATTGGGCTAAAGTGTATAGCAGGGCCTCCGGGGGGGGGGGTTACTTGTCGGGAGTCTTGGGGGCCCTTCTTGAATTGAACTTCATAATTCTCTCGACCACAGTGATATTAACGTTACATTGGTAGATTCATGTGTGTATTTATATGATACATATCGTTATTATTATTTGATTTATCATTACATTTTATGTTTTATTTTCACTGACTTGCTGCATTGAATGGCAGCTTGGAACATTTAAATGTATAAATGATGTTTTGTTCATTTCAGCTGATAAATATTTCAATCAATCTCATTTTGAAATAAATAAATAAATAATTTCTCTTTCTTTTCCTGATTTTTCTCTATTTAGTTATACTGTTTTATGTATATGGACCCTTAGAAATATTTCAGTTAAAATGAACTTTTAAAGTTGGGAGTGAACCAGGGGGCCTCATTTACATTCCCCCAACCGCCCTGCATCTCAAAAGGGCCTAATTAGAGCAAGCATATGCTAAATTTGATGCCTGGATGTGTTAGTCCACCAGAGATAACCCATTTTTTTTTAATCCAGTTTATCTAATGAAAAATACTAATAATAGTAAAATATACTGATCAATATTTATGCATATACGTATATTTACTCTTTAGTGATATTAGTTCATGTCAACACTCCATCTGCTCATGGCTAGGCCCGCTGGTAAAATTTATGAGCCCACTGGTAAAATTTACAAGCCCACCCCATGTCTAGACACTCAGCTCATCATTTCATCTGGTAGCCTCTGCCCACTTGATTGTATTCCCACTTATTATTGCAGCTATTTTATAACAGCTAAAGGTAGCCTCAATAACAAAAGTTTACAATACAATCATATTGTATACAACATGTACACTTGGAAGCCCTAGTATTTTGGGGAACTTATGAAAAAAAAAGAAAATGTTTAAAAAAAAAAATGTATCCATTGGTTAGCATAAAGAAAATTGGTAAAATATACTTTGAGGGGAAATCAGCAATGTATGAAGTCATCTATCACAGTATTTGAAAATGTACTGGATGTGCGTTGAGTAGACAAAGTGTTGCTAAATTGATAAACTTTTTATAAAATGCATTGAAAACTTTGGAAAAAAAAAATCATTTTATCAGACATTTATAAAAATTATCATTACTTAAATCAAAAGCCTGTGAGAGGTAATTACAATATCCTGAACTAAATGATAAGTTTAAAAAAATAAATAATCAATCAGGTAGAGACACCAGATATTTTTAAAAAATAAAGTTATACATTTTTTTTACTTAATTTATTTCATAATTTTTCTGTGCCAATAGCAAAAGTCTTGTGAAGGTAAACACATCAATCTGCATAAACAACTCCAGCTGAAGTAGAAGACAAATACAGTTTAATTAAATTCATCACCGCATACAAAGAAATAAAGGCAATTGAAATGGAACAGAGCCGAAAAATCTGCTAATTAGCTGTAGCAAAAAAAACCTCACACAACCAGTTTTGATCAACCAAACATAAGACCTCAATCACACATTAAATAAACCCTAATGATGAAGTAACCATACTTCAGGAAAATCAATACGGTCACAGTAAACCTTATTCATCCAGTACTCTACTCTTCAGCAAATTCAAAAGGCTACTGATAACAATTTATATAATCCATACATTACATATACTGTAAATTTCCACTTGAAGAGGCCAACATAGGCGATACAAATTTTAACCCATTTAAACATAATCTTAATTACATAAAAAATGACTCCACAAAGTCATATCGACAACTTTCCCAATATAATAAAACTTGCAATTATTTGTCTTTAAATAAAACAAGCTATTTGATTTAATTCATCAAGGTCAAAAATCAACCTTTGATTCACTCAAATAACTTTTGATCAATCAAATCCACAAAAAATGTTAAACCTAAACATTTCAATTAGTTAACTGCATATTCTGGTGCATGAAAATCAATGACAATGGGCCGTTTGCTGATGGAGGGTGGGTTGTCAGCCTTGTACAGCAGCTTGAATATGCCAGTCCCAAGATGCATTGGGATGCCCATTATAATGCACTCGCTGACCCCGCAGATGGCATCCCTCTGGCCAAAGTAAGCTGCCTGAAATAGGTGCTCGGCCGTTTTCTCAAAGGATGCCAGCATGAGGACGGATTCCTTCATCTTGGCCAGGCCGTATCGTGTGATGCCAAGCACCTCGCCCCTGTAGGTCATGAGGTCAGCCAGGAGCATGGTGTGCCTGGCGTCGATGCTCATGCCGTGGCTCTTCATCGTCATCGTGACCTCGTTCATGATGATCGTCCTGGCCGCCTCAATGCCCAGGGTCTGCCACACCTCGTGGGTGTTGTTGGACTTGCACTTGGACCCCATGACCCCCTGGGTGGCCATGACCCCACTAAGGTTGTCCCCTTCGATGAGCAGCTTGTACTTGCCAGACTTGTCACTTTTGTGAATGACAGCCCTGGTCACAGAGGGGATCCCTCTCACGGTTATGTCGGGAAGTGATTTTTTGAGGTTCTGGAGACGGTAATACATGGAAACCTTAGAAGAGGCATTGGCCGAGACAGAAAAGATCGAATCGCTATGAATCTTAATGTCTGGGTACTTGACTTTGAGCTTTGAATTCATGACAATGCTGGACGCAATAGACTCTGGTGAAACTTCCAGCTTCAAGAGGCGAATCCTGTTCAGGTCCAATTTGACTAGAATGAAGCAGTCGTCCGGGATGTACACCTCCTCGAGGTATTCAGATATCTCACCCAGAGTGGTTCGCTCAATCCTCCCCTTTACCAGCCTGGCAAACTCCTCGTCGTGTGGGTTCTCCAGCTTGGCAGTGATGATAGGCGTGGAGATCGTCTTGCTGGCATTGATGATCTCCTTGATGCGGGGGACCCCCTGGGTGATGTTCATGCTGGCCACACCGGCAAAGTGGAAAGTCTTCAAGGTCATCTGAGTGCCCGGCTCACCGATGGACTGTGCGCAGATGGCGCCCACGGCCTCCCCGGGCTCAATGAGGGCCCTGTTGTACTTATCCAGGGAAATGTCCAGAAATTTCTTGATCTGCGAGCTGGTCAGGCGCTCTAACTGATTCAGCACAGACAAGGAACTTTGAAATTTGTCAACCTGGTACAAGAAGCGAACGTCATCAATTTTCTTGGCAAGATCTTGAAAGAAGCACAAGAGATCATCCTTCAGCCTTGAACTGACTTTCTCCCACTTTGGATCTTCCAAAATGGTTTTTACTTGTTTCATGACCTTTTCAGAAAATAGAAAAGAAGAGGATTCATCAATAAAATGAAAAATGTGTACTATTCAAACACTATTTTCAATATTAATGTGCTGCATATGGCAAATAAGATAAAAGCCAAAATAAATTAAGCAGGATACCCACGAGCATGGGAAGAAATGGCTATGGATGAACCGTGAGGAACAGAAGTGTGATATACCTGATCCCCGGTCAGAGATGGCTCTGGCCTACTCGGAGAAGCAAGGATGGCTTTCACGTGGACCATCAGACGATTGTATGCAACAGGTTGATCATTACCCTCCATGGCGGCTGGGTCAAGGCTGTCTTCTCCGTAGATGAACTGAACCACCTGAACAACATACAGAAAAAATAGTACTTGGATACCTAGCAAAACCAAAATATTTTTAGACCAGAATGCAATTTATTTAACTGTCTGGCCTACAAGTATCCAGGAATCTGGCATTAGGTTGAAACAAATTTTGTGCAATAAAAAGATTTAGGGATATAAAAAAAAAGGCATTTTTATAATCTGGATGAATTTTTTGCAAAAAAGTGTTTAAAAAAAAAAGGAAAGAGAGACAGGATAAAAAAGGAGGGGGAAAGGAGGGACAGAGAAAAAAGACACAAAAAGACAGACAGAAAGAGACAAGGAAACAGAAGAGGAAAAAAAGAAAAAACAAAAAGGAGACAAAGAAACAAAAAGGGGGGGGGGGACGAGGGGAAGTTAAATTGCCCTGACCTAACCCAATTTACAGGTGGCACTTCGATAGCGAGCTGGATCTTTATGCTTCAGCACCAACCGCATGCTATGGGTTACAGGTTCAACTCCAAATCACCTACACACGTCTCCTGGCCACGGCCATTGCACTATCGGCTATGGTGGTGATGAAAGAATGGCACCACAAAAAAAATTCGATTAGTTTATAGGACCTTAGAGAGAAATATCTCATCCTTTTAGATATCCCCGGCCAAAGCAGATTTACAGTGCATACAGTACCCCCCCCCTTTCCATTACTTGGGTTATAGATTAATTAGCAGTTTTTTTAGATATTACATTAAAGAGCTTACATTTCAGCTCTTCACTACATTTCAGCTCTTCACTACATTTAGCTCAGTTTTAAAAATTCGATCCACACAGTCCATTAGAAAAAATTTAATCTCATGTGGTTTGAGCATTTACCTCTCCAACAGATGTACGAACTGTTGAGTCATACTGTAAACACAGATCTTCCAGTGACTTAACCAGGCGCCTCTGCATGTAGCCAGTCTCTGCAGTCTTGACAGCTGTGTCTACAAGACCTTCACGCCCAGCCATTGTATGGAAGAAAAATTCTGTCGGTGTCAGACCTGAGCAAAGAAAGATTTTAATGAAAAATACTTCTTGTAACATAGATTAGGATCAAATAACCATAAAAAAAAAAAGTAATACTTTAACTAAGACCCACCTGTGTAAAAACTGTTGGAGACAAAACCACGAGCTGCTGGGTCTTTAGAAAATCTTGGAAAGTGCGGCAAAGCTCGATCTTCAAACCCGTTTGGTACACGAGTTCCACTGATGGCCTGGTAAAAAAGAAAAAAAAAACACTGATCACTAATGATGATGCGTGATATTTTAATGACTTTGATATGCTCAGCGGATGATGTGTAATATTTTAAAGGCATTGATCTGCTGATGATGATGAAATCAACATGAGAATTATTATGGTATCAATATCTTATCAGACACATTGTCAATATTTGTAAACTCCCCCTCTTCCTTTCTCTCTAATAGTTTAACTAACAGTTTGTATTTGAACGAAAACTAATCCAGTTAAGCTTCTTTTTTTGAATCGACAAATTGTTTGAGCAGTTATTGTTCTAATTTTTTAAGCCTTTGTTACATTTTTTTTTTTATTTTTTATTAATAGTTTAAAAAGCGCCATATTCTAATCACGGCCGAAAAAAATTGTAAACTTTTTACAACCGAAATAAAAATATCTACCTGCTGACCGACGCAGGCAATCATTTGTGAGATGTTGATGAAAGAGCCTTTGGAACCACAAATGGCCATGTTCAACGGACTGTTGGTCTTGTGTAATTCTTTAAAACAGACATCCCCAGCATGGTCACGAATGACTGACAACTCTGTCATGTAAAATTAAGACAAGGTAAAAAATAAAAAAATCTGACAAACTCTTGAAATATTTCATTAAGAAATGGTCAGAAATGACTGACAGCTTTGTAACATTAAATTAAGACAGTGAGAAATGTGTGTGCATATTTCGTGGTATACAGTTAAAACAAGAGGTGGTCGAAATTGACTGCAGCTCTGAAGTACTAAAGAGCAACTTCATGATAAATTTGTATTTTTTTTTTTTTTATTTTTAACAAAGCTCTTTTGAAAAGACATTTAACTAGGCGTTAACAATGACATGATATTTTTTGGGTCTAATTCAAACAGTGTGATTTGCCCTTTAAAAAAAATTATGATGTGAATAGAAATTAAGAAAGCAGCTCATATTTGTTGATTTATTAATGAATTTTACAAAATGAATAAAATACACCATTTCTGAATGACATCTTAATCTAAAAAAAAAAATTTGGATGAATAAAATTGTATAAATAATTTTTTGTATCTACAGCAGTGAGTAATGATTAGTGGAGTGTATGGTTTTGTACCATCACATTCTACCCTAATTTTTACTGGCAAAGCCTTGGCATCATTTTTTTTTTACTCAGAACAATGTGGCAAACTAATGCACACACGGTTCATGATAAGTCAAATTTCAGTTAATTTCAGTAACTGGTGATCAGATGACTTAAGAGCTTTGCTGAGCTATCAGGTCATGCTGAAACAGAACAAGCTGGCAATGAAATAACAAGTACTAAGTACTCAACCTAGATTTTATGTAAGTGATTGGTTTATGCCAACCTTTTAGTATTTTGGCCTCCAGGGTTTCGTCTTCCGTGCACCCTGGCTGTGGCTGCAGGCGACCTTCTTCTAGATCTCTGATGTAGCCGTCACATGTAGCGTAGCCTTTGTTCAACAAGACTTCTTTCTTCTTTATCAGACCTTGTGTGGGAATACAAAAAAAAAAAATTTGACTCATTAGGCCAGAACATAAACAGATGGCAATGTACATGTACAAACGTTAACAAAGGAGCATTTCTTATAAAGGTCAGAGCAGTGGTTTACAGTTTGATCAATATTGAAAAATTAACTAATATATCGCGGATGTTAATCAATAGGCAAATGTATTTTTATCCACAAAACAAACGGTCTATCACATGTTGTTGTTTTTTATAAATTTACTATTTAGTTTTTAAAGTGACATCAAAATTGTACGCAAGCTTGTAATTAGAATCTATACAGGACATTAATAATTATATTAGGTGCATCTAATAGTATCTTCCTACCTTCACCAGGTGTCACATCTCCTATACCAATAGAGAAGCCGTGGTGGGATAAAAAGGCTGGACTAAGCCTGGCCAGTCTGGACATGGCATCAGCTCCGGCCTCTTCACCGTAGTCTCGCAGGATCAAATAGAAAATGGTCTGCTTGGACCCAGAGCCCAACGTGGCTTTATCCATGTAGCCACACATGATCTCGCTGTTGTGGATGACGATGAATGAGTCATTTGTGCAAAGATCTTCATTCTTGGTGTAGTTTTTACCCTTAGTTCTCAGATTCACCTATTCAGCCAGAGTTTCAAACAAAGAAAAGCAATTTAAAGTAAAATAGTAGGCTATAAAAGGAATGTATAAATTCTATGCAATGTATAGCTGATATATTTAAAGTAAAAATAGTGTGCTATTAAAGGAATGTATTAATTCTTTCAAGGCGTGACTGTTGCCGGTCTTACTCTTAGAGAAAAATGTATTGATGTTTTTATGCTATATACAAAGCACAAACGAACAAAGATATTTGTCTAAAGTATTGGACTAACAACACATACGATTTATACATAACTGATGTTATATATATATTTAAACTTGTAGTTATTTTATTATGACTGATTATGCTAACTATATTCAATAAACACAGTACCATGTATATAGCATAAAAAACATCAATACATTTTTCTCTAAGAGTTAGACCAGCAACACTCAAGCCTCATTCCTGAATTCTATGCATTATAAATAGCTAATATGTAATAGACAACAGACAGAATTAAGGAATAAGGGAATTTAAAAAATGTATTAATCTTACTACTATAAGAAAAAGAAAATCAGGGGGGGGTTTTTGTCTGATGTGATTACAGAAAAAAATATATTTTGTCTTCTAAGACACTTAGAGAAACCAGTCTGTAAATTACTGCAGTGAAGAATTCTCAGAAATATTAAAGACTAGCATCTTACCATGACGGGACATGCTTTGTTTGGACGCATGAGCAAGTTAAACACCTGTTTGCCAGTCCACAGCTGGCAGGGTTTCAAAATAGCCGGTGGCGGCAGGTCAATTTTCATTGTTGCCTCCTTGCCGACCAGCATGGAAGCAATCAGCTGACTGGCTCTGTTGCGATCAAAAAAGACGTCCTTCTGTGTCATCAGATAAGCACCTGGATATTGAAGTGGTTTTTAAAAAATTATATTTTTTTTTATAACTAAGCTGCTATTATAAGTTATTGAAAGAATCTACATGTAAGAATAATTTTTAAAAATAAATTATCAATTTTGATGCATACATATATATATATATATATTAAAAAACAAAAATGTTTTTGAAAAAATGCGAGTTAAAAAATGGTTTTTACATACATAAAAGAAAATAACGATTACTACAAGAGTGTGGTGCAAACGAAAAACTGATAATTAATTATTACAGGAAAGATTAATCAATAAACCATTACAATGGAATTTCATTTTATCTATCAGTATGTAGCAGTGATATAGAACGAATTTAACCTGTAATAAAGTCCTGAATGGCTGCTATCAGTGGCTCCCCGTTTCTTGGTGTAATGATGTTGGACTTTGAGCCCATCAGTGTGATAGCCTCTGCTTTGGCCTCTTCAGTCTGAGGAAGGTGAAGGTTCATCTCGTCACCATCAAA
Organism: Bulinus truncatus; assembly: GCA_021962125.1. NCBI lineage: Eukaryota > Metazoa > Mollusca > Gastropoda > Planorbidae > Bulinus > Bulinus truncatus. The sequence goes on along the minus strand of JAGDYQ010000032.1, from coordinate 5,254,023 downwards.
ATCAGCACCGAATGGACCACAACAGCATTCGTTGAATCTGAACGTCCTGTTTGGCATTACCTGTGTCAGAAATAGAAAAATTTAAATCAGCTATTCAGAAGCGATTTTGTTTTATTTGAAAAATTTTCTAAGCAGGTTCATTCAAAAAGTAAAACAAAGTCTAGGCATTCAACTAATAAATCTTCATGTACTTTGTATAAAAAAAGGCAAAAATGTATCTTATTGAGACCTTTGCATAGAAAGCCTGTATGCTCAGCTTATGTAAAGACGGCTGCCGGTTGAAGAGTATGACATCTCCGTCTATCATGTGCCTTTCAACAACATCCCCATATCTCAAACTGTTGGCGATGTGGTTACGATTTCCATAGCGCAAAAATTTGCGTTCCCCAGTTGACTGTATCTTGAAAAAAAAAAAAAATGAAGATCACATTTTATAATCAGACCTTAACAACATTTTCCTTATGCATGTACAAACACAAGGTATGCACAAACACAAGGTATGCACAAACACAAGGTATGCAAAAACACAAGGTATGAACAAACACAAGGCATGTACAAACACAAGGCATGCAGATTTTTGTCTAATTCCACATTCTGATAAAATGTTTAATTGGTTTAAATTCCTTACGTTTGGATAAAGTTTTAAATTTAGCTAGAAAAAATAATTTAGATTTTTTTTCCCATCGGCATAAAGAATGTCATTAACAAAAATATGTTTATCAAAAAAGAGCAAAAAAAAAACTTCATGTCCTGAATTTCATGTAAAAGAAAATAACTCCTAACAAGTGACAGACATAGAAATAAGAGCCATATATCTCATCATAAAATAACTACACTGAACAAAGTGTTCACATTTACATGCATGAACAAAGGTAACAAAAAAATTAGTGGCTGAAAAAATTACAGAGGGAGACAGAAAATACCTTGATAAAATTGGCCCCTGGGTGAACATCACACCCATTCCTAACAAGCTGCTGCATCAGAGCAAGATTGGCTGCACAGACTTTTTCCGGGTAGGTCATTGTTTTTGCTACATGAACCGGTACTGCCACCTGATGGATAGCATATTGCATTTTATTAATCCTTTCATCTGAAAATTCCATCTAACACTAAAATGTATTAAGTATATACATTCTTCCAAGCAGAGTCTACTTCTGTTCTCAGAAAATAGGAATGATTTAACCCAAGTCTAAAATAGATGTATTCAATTATCACAGGTCATCATGACGTGAAAATTCTACTGTCTTAAAAGATTTACAATTTAAAAAAAAAAAAAAAAACAACAATTAAGTTTAAAAAAAAAATTAAAACAAAAAGGTGAGTCTCACCTGGTCAATTCGCATGTTTGGGTCGGGAGAAATTACAGTTCTGCCAGAGAAGTCCACACGTTTGCCAGAAAGGTTTCCTCGAAATCTACCTTGTTTACCTTTTAGCCTCTGGACAAAACCTCTTGTCTTCTTTTTTGGCTGCATGCTTAAAGGAATTCCTGAAGTTTCAGAGTTATACAGCAAGGCGACCTGGGTGTAATTAAATGTATTAGTATTAAAATTTGGTACGTTGAAAAAAAATATTATTTATTAAAAAAACGTTGGTTGTATATATTTTAAATGCAATGGTAGGAAATTATTCAGTAATAGTAAACCCAAAGCTTCTTGAATATTACATCATGTCACAAATTTTTCTCCAGTTGAAAACCCTGATAGAATATACAATTTGAAATGTATGAAAATGAGCTTGGATTTAGTTAATTTTTTTTTAAATCTCACATTCCACACACACACATATATATATAGAGAGGTCTCGAGTTTAAGCCTCTGAGAGTCCCAGGACTTTTCTAGAGTCTGATCAATGTCCATAAGTCCACCCAGCTTAAAAATGGGCACCTAACATTTGTTGGGAGAAGTAAAAAGCGGCAGGGCATTGTACTAGCCAAATAATTCCGTAAAATAGTCGTGGCGAAAGAGACAGATGAATTCTACTTCACCCAAACCCAATGGTCTGTATTTGCTTTATGAGGGGGAAACTTTTACTTCACAGACCAAAAAAATATTTGATTACACAGTGAAATGTTGCTATAACGAAATTCACGGGGACTCGAAATTTGTTCGTAATACTGAAAATTTGTTACACTGAAATGGGGGGGGGGGGACCCCACGACATTTCCTGTTTTTAATACATACCGCCATCATTAAACTAAGGGACATAACTCATTTATTTGTGCAACAGTTATTCAACATGATTTACTTCCCTTGATTTATAAGAAACGTGTGCAATGTGCCCATTACGGCTCTCTTACTCATATTGTCTCATTTATTAAATAATTAAATATTTTTTTAACTGGATTCAATTTTATTATAATAAGAAAATGTCAAATAATACAAACACACAGAAGTCACCTGAAAAAGTCTATAATTTTCTTCTGAACACTCCCAAGCATAAAAGATCGTTCTAAATATTCCCCAACAACCAGAATGCAGTCTTCTGTCCATCAAGTCTTTACCCCAAACTATACGCCGCCATTATTCTAAACAATATTGTTAATAGCCATATTCACAAAATGCGACCCTAAGCATTAATCAAGCCCCTACCCAAAACAATGACATAGCTATTTACTAAAACTGTCAAGTTACTTTTTAATCATTTTTTCAACTGCAGTCTGGTTGATGTTCGAAAGAACATTGCCTGGCTGGGTAGTTGGGAAATGCTACCCTTAATTACTTGCTTATAACCGCCATACACATCAAATCCATTATGTCCTTCTCGTACCTCCCAAAAAAGTGTCTTGCTTTTTCTCATTACCGCACCCTCCCCCGCACACAAACATAACACTGGTTTATTGATTTTTTTAATTAATCCTACGTACGTCACTACTTGTGACGTTCTCTATGTGCAGGTGGCTGACATCTTATCTCTCTCCACCCCCTCCCCTTTCTACCATTGCTAAAATACTTCTCTCACCCATCCCCGTTCGTAGCAGCCACCGCCGCTACACTCCCCCCCCCCAGTTCGTTGTTACGTAATTGTGCCCGCCGTCGGTGCTTGGCTGTCTCGTGGCGTCTTAACTCTCTTCCTCTCCCCTTCCCGACCTTGCTAAAACTCTCATCTACACCTTCTCCGTTTGTTACGTGATTGTGACACAGCCACTCACCTCCCCCCCCCCCCGCCGTCCCAGGACGATACTTGTCTCAGTACTGCACATGGTGGAATTTATGTTTACTATCCTCATCAGTAGAGGTTAAAGGTTACCATAACATCTTACTCCTCTCACACTCCCCCCTCCCATTATTTAGTAAATGTGAATGTCGTTTGAGTTCAAGTTGACTTGAGTTATAGAAATTTGCCGAATTAAAATTTTTTTTGGTAAGGGGATAAAATTAAATATCTGCAAAACCAAAACGGCTATTTTTTTAGCAATACTGAAAACACGAAATTCGTTACAACCAACAACACTTTTTAACAGATGTTATATAAGCCAAGGGGAAGGGAAATTTGCTGTACTGAATAATTCATTACACTGACGTTCGTTATAACGACATTTCACTGTAATGCTCAAATCTTAAAAAAAGAGTAAATTCTGTCAGCATGAGAGCCGACACTCACATGAAGCTGAACATAGTCCCAGTCTTCCATGTACATCTGCATCTTGGCCCCAGTAGACCTCAATCTTTGTATGATCTCATTCACCATCATGATCTCCGTCAGTTTCATTGTGATGTCATCTTCATTGGTACCAGACTACAAATAACATATAATAAAAAGTTGTCTTTTTATTTTAAAAATTCAAAACATACATTATTAATCCATGGTTTATTCATTATAAAATAAAATTGACGTGCTAAGCAAATGCAAAAAATATACTTTCAAACAGCCATTTTATTCAGTTACATATTAAGTCCTTTTTTTTTTGTTAATAAAAATACAAAAAAAAAAAATGTACTCTGATAATTGAATCATGTTATAAGGGTTAAAAGAATATCTATCCAAAAAAAAAAAAAATTCTAGAAAACAAAATAAAAAATTATTTTTAAGAAAAAATATGGGTGGAGGGGGGGACTATACAACTGTATATAAAAAAATTCCAATTAACATGATTATTTTAATCAATAATGAATTCTTTTACATGTTTTGCAGCTGCTGATTTAAAAAAAAAAAAAAGAGAGATTTTTAGTGTTTTAGAAATATGTAATGATACTTTTTTTTTGGTAAAATGATATTTTATTATTACATGGCTAAAAAAAAGTTTATATTGTATAAATAAATTATATAATGATTACACAAAGTTCACCTTAAAGTCAGAGACTACAGTCATTTCTTTAGTAAACTGATGTTCTCTTATTACATGTTATTATTTTTTCATAGTGCTAAGGCTTAAAAAAAAATTACTCAAGTTTATATTTTATTAATTTATCATATTATGATTAGACAGAGCTAACCTTTAAGTCAGAGACCACAGACGGCCTAATACATATTGGTGGCACAAATATTCTGGTAAGTATCAAATCCTCCGGTCTCCCGACATCAGGGTTCATCAGCAGCAGAGGAATATCACAGTCTTTGATCCGCTTGAACAGTTCAAGGACAATCAGCGGGTTTAGCACATCATAGTTTTTGTTTAACAAGCTGGATATTTCAGAATTGACTTTCACCGCTAGGTCAAAAGCTTCCACTCTTTCCTTCAGCACAGCTTCTGTCTTGCGTCCTTGTTGAGACCGGTCATGAGCTATCCTGAATAAACCAACTTTTTTTACCTAGCCGGAAAAAAATAATCGGAAAAATAAAAGAGAGAAAACAAACAATGACAATAGACTCTTGACTATCCAGCCATCACAAGAAACTTAAAATCTTTAAAAAAAAACAACCGACCATTCCATTATGATCCCCGCAGGTGAGACATGTCTTTAACTTTCTACATGTGTCATATATACGTTTCCTGAGAGCCTTCTTCTGCAGGTATGTAAGATTGGGTTTCTTTATGGCACGATGAAACGACTCTTTCTGCCCTTCATTCAGCAGTATTGAGCTACATGACTTACAGATCATCTGCAGAACTGTTATTGTTGTACGGAAATGTCCTACATGATATACGGGTAGCTCCAGATCAATGTAGCTGAGAAAGAATTAGGAAAGTATGTGTGTATCAGGATTATATTTATTTTACTGACATACATTTCTTCTCTTTTTTTTTTTTTTACACATAATAAAAAAAATGACACTGCTCCTGTATTTTAATTTGTTGTTGTTTTTTTTTTGACAAATAAATAACCTCAAATTGTATTCTTTATATAAATACATACATGGAAAAAACAACACAATTTTTACAATTATTTGAGAGACATGTAATCAGGTCACACAGAGATTATTAGCTTGATTAATTAATTATTTTCATGCTTCTCCTATTTTTTTGTCATACATCTCAATGATTTCATAACAGACAAATCCAGGCATACAACCATTAATGTTCATAATCACACCATCTTAAGTGTGACATCATTAATCCATGAAGGTTTGTATGAAAATTAAACTTAGAAATTCAACTGGTAAATTTTAAGGATAAAAGTTTAAATCTTCCGGCTAAATTTCAAAGCATATCTATTTATATTTAATTCTTTTAACTCCTAAAGTAAATATGGTCAGTATGTCCGACGGATGATGAAATGAGGCTATTGAAGAAAAAAACAAAATTACCCAAAATGTCCAACACAGTCAGCTAAGCTTTTGCCACAAGTTTCACAATTGTTGTCTTTTTCACTGGTTCCCATTCTGTGATCCAGAACTCCATTTGGGCTTGGTTTATTTCTAGCATCTTGGCTATTCAGAGAAACAAGTTGTCATAAGACATCAATAATGTACTAAAAAATTGCAATAAAAATACAATTTCCTATAAAGTGGGATTCAGAGGCATTGGAAAATGTTCAGAAACTTAACATTAGATACTTATACAGTGTACATACTCTTTTAAGTTACTCATACTGCAGAGCGAAATACACGCAGAGCAATTTAAGTCTTTTCCATTTCGGACAAAGGACATTTTAGAGCATTTTCGCCGGACGAAATCCGTTTTTTTTTCGGGTTACAGCCATAAATATTGCTCTACGAGCATGAATTTTGATAAATTTAGAGAGGGAAGTAATCATGTTCAATAACTATTACAAAAATAAATAATGATTACGCCCCTTTGATTAGCTTTTATTATTTATATTTAAAATATAAGCAAAAACGGTATATAAGAAACTCTTATATTTTGGCTCTGAGATGTCAGATTGCGAAATGGACTTTTGATGTACACTTGGCAGGCCAAGGCCTACAAAATGATATATACATCATGGGTCTAGGACTTATGGTTGCTGAGATATAGGGCGCTCCATTGTTAATATAGCTCATATAGTAAAAAACAGTACTTTATAAGCCCCCTTTTACGGCCCTCAGAGGTCAGATCGCGAAATGAACTTTTGCTGCACACATGGCAGGCCAAGACCTACAAAATGATAAATACACCAGGGGTCTAGTACTTATGGTTGTTGAGATCTAGGGTGATGACGGACAGACAGACAGACAAAACGGGGACAATAGAGCATTTTTTTTTGAAAATGCTCTAAAAATGTAGTCACAAGGAGACCAGTGCCAGCTCAACTACTGACCTAGCCTGTGAGCAGGCCTGACTGTTGGTTTCATAATTTTTTTTCCACCACTCAAGGACTAAGGAACTTTGCTTAATATGTTAAATGAAAAAGCATTACATCAAATGTCCATATTTATCTCACCTATAAAGAGTTTTATTTACAACATGCAAGTGGCTTGCTCTCTGTATCTGCTCTGGACTCAGAGATCCAAAAGTCACATGACTAATCCTCTTAGCAAGATCGGTTTCTCTGAACTGTTCTTTAACCATGATGCATTAGTGGTCTTATGACAGAAACTCAAAATTCTGTTTAAAAAAAGAAATACAGAACGAAGAAAAACGGGAATAATATAAATTCCAACAAAGAGTTAACATGAGTATGTAGTCTGCAATAAGCAATTTTATTCTATCATAAAAAATTTGTTTAACTGACTTGGCTTATGATTAATAAGAATGATCACAATTATTCACATAAAACCTTAATTAATCTAAAGCACCTATAGGAAAGAGATGTTTATCTATTTGTGGAGAAATAATATAGTCTAAGTTTGATGACGCAATTCGCTAAGCTCCGCCCACCGCAGTATCTATGGCGTCATTCCGCCATCTTGAGTGTAAATATTGGGAGCTTTAGTGTATACGTCATTTGGTACAAATGACGTATAGTACAAATGACGTATATTAACCGACAGTTGGGAGCACATGCTTTGTTTTATAGTTAGTCTAGCTGTGGGCATCTATGTAGATGGATGCATATTTACAGTTTGCCTTTGTACTCCTCCTGATTCTACCTTTATGTCAGTTCATGTTCAAGTATTAAATGATTGTTTGATGTTACTTCACTGGAGTTAACTTCGTGATTTGTGTTGTCTGATTTATTACACCCTCTACAAGCATCATCATTAAAAGGATCCGTAACATATATTTGGCACCTCCGACGTCGAACTGACTGACTTAGCTGGATTCAGGAGCAGCGGAGTGAGTACATTAAGACTCGTTGTAATTACCGGTTAAGTATTCATCGGTGAATTACGTGGCGGCCACCACTCTGGGTGCGCGCCGTGAAAACTGTTTGTTGAAGTGGCCAACCCTATTGTTTGCTGAAGTGGCCAACGTTACTGTTTGCTGAAGTGGCCAACGTTACTGTTTGCTGAAGTGGTCAACGTTACTGTTTGCTGAAGTGGCCAACGTTACTGTTTGCTGAAGTGGCCAACCCTATTGTTTGCTGAAGTGGCCAACGTTACTGTTTGCTGAAGTGGCCAACCCTATTGTTTGCTGAAGTGGCCGACGTTACTGTTTGCTGAAGTGGCCAACCCTATTGTTTGCTGAAGTGGCCAACGTTACTGTTTGCTGAGGTGGCCAACCTTGCCGTCTGCTGAAGAGGCCTACCTTGCTGCTACTGAAGAGGTCAACCCTGCTGTTTGCTGAAGAGGCCAACCTTGCCGTTTGCTGAAGAGGCCAACCCTACTGTTGCTGAAGTGGCCAACTTTACTGCTTAAAGTGGCCAGAGTTGCTGTATATACTGACGGGGCCGACGTTACCGTGTGGCTGGGAATCACCTCCTCATCGTCAGAGGACCCCACCATAGGATCACCAAGGATCAACCAAGGATCATCGAACATCGCGGACAGGGATCACCAAGGATCAACCCGTGTGTTAGTCAACCCCACATCGAACATCGCGGACCGGGATCACCGAGGATCAACCATCGAACTCAAGGAACAGAATTTACTATTTGTGTATTTCTTTATATGTAAGTTGGCATATTTTTTTATATATATTTATTACTAGAATATTGAAATCTGGTGTAATTATTTGTTTGTTGTTCTTGGTGGAATTCTGTATTTAATACAGTAGAGGTTAAAATAGGGTCCACCCTGAGCAGCCAAAACATTTAATTTGTGTTTTTTTTTTTGAAAAAGATTATTGTATTTATTTTGTTATTACTTGTATGTTGATAACATTATAGAATATTTTTTTTGTGTGTGATATATAGTATCAAACATTTTCATTTATTAGTTATAATTGGTTTCGGTTACTGCCATGTCATCAATTTTAAATATTGTTGAAGCTGGTAAAGCACTTGGCCTTACAGGCCAGGAGTTACGGACCTGGGTTTCTGTGAGGGAGTGTGAGGTGAAGGAAAAGGAACAGAGAGAGAGGGAAGAAAGAAAGGAAAAGGAAAAGAAAGAGATGGAAGAAAAACAGAGAGAGAGGGAAGAAAAACAGAGAGAGAGGGAAGAAAGAAAGGAAAAGGAACAGAGAGAGAGGGAAGAAAGAGCCGCAGAACGGGAAATGAGAAAGGAAGAAATCGCGAACGAAAGGGCGCGCTTAGAGTCTGAGAACAATAGACAGTCAGCTAACCCCGGAGTTAACGGAGCAGGTGATAGAGTGACCACATCACTTAAATTACCTTATTTTAGAGAGGGCGTTGACAGTATGGACACATACTTGTCTAGGTTTGAAATGCTAGCTACTAGCGCGGGTATGCCGAAGAATACATGGGCCGCGTCAATTTTAGGATTCATAAGAGGCAAAGCTCTGGATGTATGTTTGAAACTAAGTGAAAATGAAATAAAAAATTATGATGTTGTGAAAGAATCATTAATGAAGATTTATGGTAACACATGTGATGGTTACAGGGAAAAATTCAATAATATACGCCCATCACGAGATAAAATGACCCCATCCTCCAAGCTAGGTAATTTTACTGGTGAAATTTTTTCAAACAGATGTATAGAGAGACAAAAAGAATATGAAGAGAAGAAAAACCGCCCGTGTTAATAGACAATAACAAACTGATGGAAGGATTTAATGAAGTTGAGAGGATAAGTGAGGAACATATGTGCAATGTTACTAGATTAATGCAGGCTGAAGATGATAAACATGCTAGAGATAGCATACGTGAAGAAAATGAGAAATTAAAATTGGAAAATAAACGTCTCAAGTCAGAAAAGGAAAAAATACAGGCAGAACTGAATAAATTGATTTTAGACAGGGAAAATGACCTATGTACTAAATCAAAGACTAGCACTAATTTGGAAGACCTACCACTTAGGGTAGAAGCAATAGAGAGGATTGTAAATAAACTTGTTAAGAGAATAGAATCCGTGGATGTGGTTACAGCTCCTCAAACAAAAATTAATGGAAGTTTGAAGGATAAAATTAACAGATTGGATAAAGTAGAATCGTCAGTTGGAGATAAAGACGCCAATTATATCAAAGTAGCCAAGAGAACCATACCCAGAAATAGAGATGGCAAATTAAGTAATCAAGATAATAAAGCAAGCAGACACGTAAATAAAGAAATCCAACATAAGTCTTATGCTACAGGTACAATTATAAAACATTCACTTCCATTTACCACTGAATGTCATAGAGGAGAACCTAAATCAATGAATAACCAAACCTCAAGAATTATAATACTGAAAGAAAGAAAGAACCCTAACTATTATTGTCAAAGAGACAAAAACTACATTGTACCCAGTGAAAATCAAAAGAAACAAAGAAGGTATTTTGATGTACAAATCAAGAAATCTGGACGTAATGGTGATCAAACCAGAGAATCAAATAGATGGTCGTATGGCAAAGAAAATAAAAGAAAAGAAAACCGTGAATGGAAGGACCCACCTATTGGTCGATACAACCATTTTAACGCAGTTAGATGTCTAACTTATAATAATTGCAGTAGATATCCCCATAAAAATCCCCATGCCAGACATGTAGTAAATTTTAATGAGCCAGAATTTATCCCTCATTACCACTGTTCATGTAGGACATGTTTGTTGAGATGTTGCAAGAATGACTGTAAGATTTATAAACAGGGTAGAAGAGTGAACTATGGTTTCATTCCAACCACGGAGAGAAATATTAATGGGAATTGGAGAGATTTTAATATTTTTTCTTAACCAAACTATGTCCTGGCAGTAAGAAATTTGGTTCACCATAATGTGTAAGTTACATGTATTATATGTTTATATGATGACATAATGATATTTAATAATAGTTGATGATTATGATAAAAAAAAAAAAAAAGAGAAGTCACTTGAGAAAAAAAAAAAGAAGAATAACTAGTGACATGAAAAAAAAGTCACCTGAAAAAAAGATAATAGAAAAGATATACAAGTGACATGAAAGAAAAAAAAAAAAATTAACAAGTCACATAGAAAAAAATATCTAATAAAATAATGAATATCAGTGACGAAAAAAAAAAAAAAATTATTAAAATGATGAGAAATTTTAATTGAATTCAATATGTTTATACATATATGATTGATGATATTTATTATATTGTTTGCATGTATTGATTTATAATTCCATGCAATATTGATTTGATGAATCATTGTATAATTTATTTTGTTGTTATGATGATTTGGGATATGTTCTATGATTGAACTTTGTTTCATGTGGCTTCCTTTTGTCGGTATTAGTATTGAATTTTACATGATTACATCATGCTTAGGTAGAGGGGAGAAATGTGGAGAAATAATATAGTCTAAGTTTGATGACGCAATTCGCTAGGCTCCGCCCACCGCAGTATCTATGGCGTCATTCCGCCATCTTGAGTGTAAATATTGGGAGCTTTAGTGTATACGTCATTTGGTACAAATGACGTATATTAACCGACAGTTGGGAGCACATGCTTTGTTTTATAGTTAGTCTAGCTGTGGGCATCTATGTAGATGGATGCATATTTACAGTTTGCCTTTGTACTCCTCCTGATTCTACCTTTATGTCAGTTCATGTTCAAGTATTAAATGATTGTTTGATGTTACTTCACTGGAGTTAACTTCGTGATTTGTGTTGTCTGATTTATTATACCCTCTACAAGCATCATCATTAAAAGGATCCGTAACACTATTAATCTTATAAACGACTAATGGAACAGTTTTTGTGATGCCCTCAATAAGTATTTAATGGCATTGGAGGCACAAGGGAAAATAGCAGTAGATGACTGGATTAGTTGGTTTTGAACCCATAATGCACAGCATGTAGAATGGGCTCACAACTAAAGCACCAAAGAATCACCAATATCTTAATTGTTTTAGTTTTTTTTTTTTAAGTTTGAGATTTTTTATCTCTTAAATCCTATAAACCACTAGTGGAATGGTTTTTATGGTGCCATTCTTACATTCCCACCATAGCCAAAATTGTGAGGGGCACAGAGGCACTACAGGAGTCATGCCAGAAGTTGAACCCATAAGCCTAAGCACTATCACGCTTACCCTGCGTCCAAAAATGTGTGTAATAATTATAACATATATAGTACAAATACATATATATATTTATATATATCAAGGACGAGGCGTGAGTGTTGCCAGTCATGGTCATATTTATAGAAAATGCTATATAATGGTACTGTGTTTAGTGAATACAGTTAGCTTAATCTCTTATTAAAATGACAAGTTTATATATAAATCATATATGTTGTTAGTCTAATAATGTGTACAAATATATACAAATCTATTTTCATCTGTGCTTTGTAAATAATGCATAAAAACTTCAATAATTTTTTTCTCTAAATAGTTATGACCGGCAACCTCACGCCTCATCCTTGATAAATATATATATATATACGCAGTGGCTACGGTTCAGTCCGACCGAACCCGTATTTATTTTACTTCAGGTACCAGACATAGATAATATTGCTCCACACCCTATCCCTAACCCTAATCCTGAAAAAAAAAAATTTATATATGCCATGTTCCTTATACCCTAATATAATGGTTTTGGCTTGTGCCGGAGCCACTGCGATATATATATATATATGGCAGTGGCTACAGTTCGGTCCGACCGAACCCGTATTTTTTTTTCGGGTACCAGCCATACTTATTATTGCATAGCGGCCGAGTCGCTGCACTGAGCTATATAACAACATATTATCATATAAGTCACTGCACTAACCTTTTTTTTCAGGATTAGGGTTAGGGATAGGAATAGGGTTAGGGTGTGGAGCAATATTATCTATGGCTGGTACCCGAAAAAAAAAATACGGGTTCGGTCGGACCGAACAGTAGCTACTGCCTATATATATATATATATATTAAGAGAGAGAAAGAGAGAGAGAATTTAATTAACACTCAATACCATTGTATAAGATACAAAACTAAAATATAGTAAAAAGGATGATGTGGGGGAAAAATGATCATCTTTATGAATATTAATTATGGTTATAGATATAGAATAGAAAATGTAACCAGAAAAAACCTGAAAAATCACACTAACGTTTACAGAAAAATTGACAATGTTTATGAAAGAAATGATTTTTTTTCAAACCATATCATTCTAAGGGAAACAGAACCCTATAATTATATATACTTACCACTTACAGCACAACTCAAATTATCAATGTAAATTTCATCATTTTATACGCGCTGCTTCTCACTTCTGAACATCTGCAATCTGCGACTTTTTGTAACATTCAGAGTACTCTACCCCTGTCAGACAGTAATGTTTTTGATTCGCATTTTTTATCATTTTTAATACCGTTTTTTTAAAACTATAACTTGTTTTTTCGTTTCGAAGTAAACATTTTTCTATTCTAACAGTGGTATTATCTCCGTAAGTTTTAACATTTTTATCTATCTTATAAAATCATATTAATAACAATGATAAAGTAGTATTTGTACCTAAGGTAAATTAGAGAACCATTTTATCTCGTGGGTGGAATATTAGCTAATAACCGCGAGAAGCAGTAAATATTTTATTCTAGACGCAGTCAATATATTTGATTCTAATTCCTTCTTCACAATCTCATGTCTTATGTTGTTTTTTTCGCAATATTAATGTTAGTGTTTTTATTTGTGTAACGTTTAGAATTTACCCCCACCTTCTTCGCCCCCTCTCCACACCATATTAGTTGACCATATGTTATGTACTCCAAGTCCAAGCTCATGTCATGAGTCATGATCAAGCCAAGCTCCAACTTACTATGTTGTCCGTAATGACACATGCATAGACAGCATGGTCACCCCCTACCCCCCGATCTTTATAAAGTTTAGTTAGAATATGTTAATTTTCAGTACAATAGAGAATATGCAGTAGGGCAGTAGACAGTATATATTAGATGAGAAAAAGATGTTTTAGGGAATAGTGCTGACAGGCTTTTTTATTATTAGTTAGATGTAGTTAGTTCGGTGTGGACAGTCCTAAGTGTTCTAAGTAGTTTGTTATAATAGAAGTAGTTAGGAGATCTTTTTTATAAGCAAAGTTGTATTATAGTTGTATTAAAGTATTTGTTATATTGTGTACTGCACTGGGTTTCATTATATATATATATATTTGTCTTATAAAAGTTAGCGTTACATATATGGCGAAGCATATTAAAATCACTGTAACAATTTGTAATATTCAATATTGAGAGCTATTGGTTATTGTCTTTAAATTTAGATTTTACTAATTTTTTTTTCTTTGCTGTTGCAGATTATAATTAAACAAAGATCGTTGAATATGATGACAAATTATGGTCAATAAGTAAAACAAGCCTGCGGTACTTACAAACATAGCAACATGAAACAAGATTATAATAAATTGATAAATCAAAGGCTACACATTTCTTCACCAACTGCTTTCTGTTTAGCTATTGCACTTGCAGTTACAAGCTTCATCATCGCATTTGTGCTTGACTGGGATAAGAATATTGAGACAGGGGAAAAATTCAATAATGATGACCTGATCCAGTCTTACATCTATAATTTTGACTCTGCATTAACTGAGAGGATGGAAAATATGAAAAAATATCAGTTTCCTTACAACCTAATGGATGTGGACAAAAGAAGTAACTTATCTTTGGAAGAATTCCGAGATGTTTATGATGGAAAATGGTAATTAGTTGTTTTTTTTTTAATCTATTTCATTCTGGTGAATAATTGCATATTTTAAAATTCTCTTTAAATGAGGTTTTTTTGTTTTTCATGATTCTAATTTGGAAGAAAATTTTAACCATTTCATATCTGTATCTCATTCAACTGGAAAAGATTTTTTACACAAAAAACTCTCAGTAGTATTTATTTATTTAACTTTCATTTTGTTCATGCTAAAGCCAATGATTGCTTACTCCAGTAGTTTTTATTTATTTGGCTAATCTTTTTGTTATAAAATTTTTTGCTGCTTCCTTTTTTTTTTTTAAGGCCAGTTATTATAACAGATGTTGTGCCAAAATGGCCTGCCTTTAATTGGACAGCTTCACATTTTAAAGAAAACTATGGAGATGCAAATATTGTGATGTCCATGGCAGTAAGTTTTTCACTCTCAATTAAACATCAGGGCTCTTCATTTGTTAACATTTTTTTAATACAATTTGTAAAATCAAAAGAAATACATATTTGAATAATACAAATCATTCACACAGTGTAGGTATTTTATGGTGTATTTTGATGTCTAACATCTTTTTTTTTGTCTGTGAGTTATTGGCAAAATATGTCTATGAGGTAGTAAGAATAAAAAAACAACCTTAGATAAAGTTCTATTATTAGAAGACATTTTACAAAGCTAACAAATCGCTTAATCAAACTTATGAACTAAATCACAGCTTTGGCTAGGATAAACCCCCCCAAATCAGTCAAGTTGGCAGTTGGCTGTTATCGTTAAAAAATGTAGCCGAATGTTCAGTGAATAAATAAAATTTGTCAATTTTTCCCATTTATGTAAATTTATTTTAATTCGCTAGCAGTCATGCAGCTGTTTTGAAAAGGCTGATTTTTTTTTTTAAACATTTTCATTCAACCTTTTTTTTTTTAATAAGCTCTGCACTGGTACTCTAAAAAAGTCAGTGTATATGTTTTAATCACATAGTGAATTCATATGTACTTAAAGCTGCATTAATAAATTCTCATTGATGTATGGTCTTTGCAAGTGTTTCAAAACTTTCATTTCCCCACAGAACAAGAGCAGTGTTGTGGTGCAGATGAAATGGTTCCTGGAACACATGGATGCCAGCAGTGAGGATGACTGGCTGTACCTGCAGGATGAGCTGTTTCTGTTACAATACCACCAACTGAGAAGTCAAGTACTGGACTCTGTTAGTGAAGTCCCAGCTTTTATTTGATAATAGTTTTCATGATTAAAGTTTTTTTTTTAGTCAATATTGTCCTGAAAAGAAAAGATGTTTATCTCTATAAAAAAAATCAAAATATTTGCCATGACCCTTTTGATGTCCTCATCATTGCAGAGGCTGCATTGGGCATAGTACAATGATGGAGGGCTTAGGTAACTAGAGCTTAGGCTTGTGCTGATCAGGACCAGATATACCGTATTTTTCGCCGTATAAGACGCACTTTTTCTTCCCCAAAACGGGGTGGGAAAAGTTGGTGCGTCTTATACGGCAAATACACATTTTACATGCTATCATACACTTTTAAAAGAGGGGTAACTCCCGGAAACTCCAATTGTTAACATGATGAAATCAATAGTCATATCTATTTACCTATCGTTTTATGTATTCGGAAGATTAAAATTAAAGGTGCACTTTAATAAACCGAAATACGTTAGTTAAAATGTTTCTGTGACATTATTAACATTATTAATACAATCTCAATGCGTAGTTTAATTGTAATTAATTATTTTAGTATTTTACTATATTAAAGTATTCACGGTATGGGATCGCCTTCACTATAAATAAAAATCGCGCACCAAGTGAATGTGTAATTGAACGGACGGGGGAAAAAAAATATTGTTGTTGTTTTTTTTTCATGCTGCAAGTATTTGGTTCAGAATCTTTTTTTTCTAGATTTTCCTCCTTTAAAATTGGGTGCGTCTTATATGCCGGAGCGTCTTATACGGCGAAAAATACGGTAGTTGAATACATATGTTCCGATAGAATCAGTTTAAAATACAGTAAACTGGAGTTGGTTTTTGTTTTTTTTGGTAGGTTTATACAAGGGAAAACTTTTTTGACCTCTTCCCTGATGAAGTTCGGCCTTGGGATTGTTACTTTCTCTGGGGCACCGCACACTCAAGGTCATCTCTACACGTGGATCCGTACAACTGGACTGGCACCAATGCTGTGATAAGTGGCCTGAAAAAATGGAAAGTGAGTAGGCTTAGAATTATTTTACTTTTATTCTTTTCAATTTTCTTTTTTTTATAAAACTAGATTTATACCATTTAAAATTTATATTTAAAGGCATTATACTTTTGGCTCTGTTGCAAAATAAATGAGTCCCCCATTATTATATTAAAACGATAATAATGTATGAGTCTTTGTATAACTGGACATTTGTTCAGGAAAATAAAGACACCCTCTACATCGCAATGTAGGAAATAATTACCCCCCTTCAAACCTCTAATCTGAATCATTGTAGAAACTAGATGTCAGTTAACCTGACGGTTTATCAACAAAATTCAAGAGTGGTAAAATATTATTTAGTTAAGAAGCTGTTTTGTAAAGAGATTCCTTCATTTCACTGACATATAAATCACAAATAATTTATTACATTACTTTTATGGCTGGAAGCTCATTTTGCCAGGTCAGGACAACTACTTGTCTATATTCCCTGACAGAATCTGTGGATTTCCCTTGGAATGTAAGAAGTATAATAGGTAATCAGGTGTTTGCCTCTCAGTGTCTTCAAAGGTGTTGTAGTCATTGTAGTTATCAAAAAATTGATTAAAAAAAAAAAACATTTGAAATTTTAAAATCAACTTATTCAGTATTTTAAAAAAAAATATATACATGTATATATTTTATGGCAGACTTTTAATTTGAGCAATTAGTTGTTCAAGTTTGTTTGTTTTAATGTTTAAATTAAGTTTAATTTCTTTGTAGATTTTATGATAATGTTACAACAATTTATAACAATTGAATATTTCCTTTTCTTCTACTCAATTCAATCCTCTCTGATTCTTGAGACATAAAAGTTTTTCTTAGTAAATAGTCATTACGGAGGGTGTGGGAGTAATTTTGGTGTGAATTGTTTGTCTTGGTGTTGTATTGAATGTTCACAAATACTTCTAGCCTTGACTCTTAAGATAGTTATCCATCTGCAGCATTTTTAAAAAATTATTTTGTTAAGGGCTTAAAGTGTGTCTTTTGTGCATTAGTTAAATGATAATGTTGTGATCATTAATAATTGCACATTTTGGTTTTTTTCTTCATGTATTTGTTTAGTATAGTGTATTCCTGTAATCTTTTGTCTTGTTTGAAAGTTAAGTACCATATTGCTGATTTTTCAGACGTATTATTAACATTATTCATTAAAGTCAGCATACAAAAGCTCAGTGTATCAAAATACATAGCTTCATTAAGTAAACCTATTCCATATCACCATAAACTTAAAATTTATATAGTCTTATGGATAAAAACACATTAAAATATAAGTACAATTTTAAAATGATTATTAATAACGATTAGGTTTTGAAATCTTGGGCAGTGACTGACAGGCCCATTGTCTCTTGGCGCATCCCAAGCTTAGATATTTATTGACTCATTTTGTGTTTGCTTTTGTTGATTATTAGCAGACAGTGTATTACTAGCCAAAAATTATCTCTTTGAGTTAATGTGTAGAAAAAGTAATGATTTAACATTGTAAAATTCTGTTTTATGTTCAATGGTAGTTACCAAGTGTCAGTTTGAATAATTTATTTATTTGGTCTTTCCTTGATAAATATATCCTATGATCTTTTTATAAATTCTGTAACCAGAGACTTTATTTAAATAAATTCAGATATGGTTAAATTATTTACAAGAATGCTTCATTAGCATATACACTGTATAAAGAAAATAAATATTTTTTTTTTTTTTCAGTCCCTTGGACCTTTTCTCAAAAACAAATGAAGTAAGTTTGTTACTGGATCAAATTCAGTTTGTGGAGGCCGAACAAACGGCTGGAGATTTGTTGATTATACCCACTGGATGGTTTCACCAGGTCAGCTATTTTAAAAAAAAAAAAGTTCCCTTAGCCCTAAAGGACCATCGGGGCATATGAAGTGTAGAATTCATCTGTTTCTATAACTTGGCATATGAAGGGATTGTGTGGTTAGCACAACACCCAGCCGCCTTTACTTCCCCTACTTAAGTCAGGTACCCATTTAAAGCTGGGTGGACTTGTGGGACGACTTTGCATCAAATTTCACCTGGAAAAATTCCATGGGCCTCAACGAGGATCAAACCCAGGACTCTCAGGTCGACAGTCGAGTATCTACACCACTCGGCCATCCGTCCCATTATTTTTTAAGCTTTTTGATAAAAATTAAGGTTGGGTTAGTTTTTGTTCTTCATATTTTATATTTTTTAAAAAAATTGGTTATGACTATTTAATTTAGTTCATGCCAGCTATTTATGGTTCCAAATGATATTTTGTAAAAACAGAAAACACAGGTGATCTTCAAGAACAGTGGTCCCAACCTATCTTGACAAAGCAAGAGATGCTCCTCCTTTTTTTCACAAGTTGTATCATTGTGATGTGGTAAAAGAAGATCCATTAGATCTTAAGGGCCATCTGGGCAATTGAAGTCTAGAATTCATCTGTTTCTGTTCCCATGACCTATTATGAGTTTTTGTGGCTACAAAGCCCAGCCGCCTTTACTTTCCCAGCTTAAAGGTGATCCATACACTGATGCAAGGTTTCTGCAAGTTTTTTTTTTTTTTTTCTATTTATTTTATTTTTTAAGCTACACAAGCCATTTTTGGCACATGCATACAACATACCAATTAATGAACAAAGAAATAAAAAAAAAATTATATAAAAATTTATTAAAAAATGTATTATGTGACTTTTGGGGGTGGAAAAGTGTAATTTTAAGACATATTTTCAAAGAACCAATTTTTAAAATCTATTGTAGATATCATAAAATAACTTTGCACAAATGTTAATGAGCGTGTTTCAAACAAACGTCCAATTGAATTTTGAATTTTTTATTTCGGTACACTCAAAAAAGTTACATGGGGGGGGGGCTCATGACCTAAATGGTTTAGAAAAAATCTTGCAAAGAAAAAGAAAACAGAATCAAAAGAAAACACAAATACAATTTTTTAATTAGCTGTTCTTTTGATGTTGTAATAAACTATTTTTACAGAGGAAATAAAAAATCTGTTTTTTAATTTAAGAAGAAAAAAAAATTGTAAGTTATTGCTTTTATATTCCAGGCTTACAATGTGGAGCCAACACTTGCCTTATCCCAGCAAATCATGAATGGACAAAATTACAAAGTGGTTCTCGAAGAAATCTTCAAGGCTGGCAGTGTACCTAAGACTTGTCTTTCAGAAGATGCTCTGATGCTCCCCCCTGAACAATTGGTAAATATGAAATTCAATTAATTCATGCATTTCAGTTTTGTGTTAACATTTTTTTTTGCTGGTAGATAAGGCATCAATCTAATTCATATATTTAAATTACATTTTTTTTTTCTTCTGCAAAATGATTTTCTGGAAGCAAAATTAGAAGCAATGAAATTCTGCTCACTATTTTTGAAAATGAATATCTTAGTAACATTGGGAGTAACTTAAATATGTGTCATACAGTTCAAATTGTTTATCATTATTATTTTTAAACACTCCAGCAATTAAATTACTGAATCGAAAACTAATTAAATACTTTTAATGGAAAGAATAGTTCCATTATTTTTATTTTGTCACTGCAGTAGATGCAAAGTTTTTCCTTGCATAGGAGTCAAGTGTTTACAATTAAGTCATGACAGTGAGCTAATAAAAGATTTGCATTGTGTCAAATACTGGCATTCAAGTAGGAAAGCACCGTTGTGGATTATTTTAACAAGACTGTTGGCCTCTATGTAGTTTTGGACAGGGTTGTTTGCTATGGCGGCCTGTCATCTTTTACTTAGCCCAGGCAGTGCTTGTGGCCTAGAATAGTTGAGATTAGATTTTATAAATACAAATCCAATTTCATTTTCAAAATAGTTGTGTTTTATTTTTTTTTTATTGATACATGATTTTTATTTTTTAATGTCTGTAAAAATGTTTTCTAGGTGAGATTAGTTATGTCCAGACTTTCCAAAGATGTGTTGATCAGAGGAGCTGAAGAGACACGTAGAGTGTTAGAGAGTATACAGACCCATTACATGGACTTACCAACATTTTAATTCTATGGTAATGTTGTTGTTTTGTTGTTGTTGTTTTTTTTTTTTTTAAGTTTAAAAAAGAAATTGTATAGCGCTAAGCGCTACCTATTGTGGCACCCTGTGCAAGCTACATTTTTTTCTAGTTCAGCACCCTGTGTGGACAAAAAACACACAGTCCCTTCCTACTGCCTACCAGTACAGATAAGCACACTAGGGGCCCGGGACAAAGTCATAAAGGTAGCTGTGAGCCCATTGAATGTAGGCTATAAATTGTACTGCAGCGCTTCTATCTTATGACACCCTGACAGCGATTCTATCTCAGGGCCCCCCCCCTACAGGCACAGGGCCCTAGAGCTGTCACCCTAGTGGGCACTCCCAAAGACTGCCACTGTTCGTTTTTTTTTTTATACATGATAGTCAGCATAACTTCTGTACGTCTGAGCCTAACAGATACACTTTACCATTTTTACAATATGTTATATATGTTTTGGCTTTTTTTTTTTAAAGTATAAATAATATATACTGCTATCAAGAATGAAATAAAAATGAAGTTTTGCAATTGTTCTGTTACTTCTGTTACTTACTACCCTAAAACGCATATGTGATTGCAAATTAGAAGTCATATTTTCAATGTTAATTATGAAATCATTAATATGGCTGATGCAAATGATTATCGCAAACATGATGAGAGTAAAGTAGTTATATTATAAATAATTTCCTAAAGATTTCTTATGATAATGCAACAGTTAAGATAGTTTTTGTTTTTTTTGTTAATGAGGATATTTTATTTTTTTAATTTGATTCAATTTTATTAGTTTAAAAAATCTTTTTACATTAAATACATACTTATTGAATGTGTGTATGGAATAAAAAAATGCACTTTTTTTTTTTTAAATTATACTGTTAAACATTAATATTCATTTGGGTAAAAAAGTACAAAGATATACAGGTTTACTTTTTTAAGTAAAATTTAATTCATTTTTTACACCAGCTAATTCATTTGATTAACCCTATGAAAATATTTCTGGCTGAAGTTTAACTCCCAACAAACATCATACAATCAAATGTGACTCTGGTGATCCATAAAGTCAAACCATGAAAAATAATATTTTTTTCAATATTTTTTTGTTACAAATGTAATATTTTTTATAAAAAAATGCATTCTAAATACTTTCTAATAAAAAATATTTATTTATTTTTTATTTAACTACAATTTCTCGCAAATAAAATAACACTAACAGGTGACCGGCACCGATTGCCGTTTTGATTTGTTAACGTTTTGTCAGTCACTTTGACTACATTAAAATGGACTCAGATTCTCATTATTTTAGAGGAAAATGAACTTGATTCTAGTGACGGAGATGAAACTAACACTTGCAAAATCAAAAAAAAAAACTATAAAAACATTCAAAACTGAGCAAAAAAACATTTTTTTCAAGAAAAAACACAAGGTAGCCTCAGGCGCGCATACCCCTCACTTTTTTTACATTTTGGCAAAAAAAGTGAGGGGCAGTGCAAAAGAAAAAAAGTCTTTTTTTCGACATTTTTTGCGTTTTTCCTAAAATTAGATTTTTTTATGTGAATAATTAAGGGAAAATATGCATATTTGAAAAAAAGTCACCAAACATTTATTTTTTGAGGAAATTGATTGAAAACTGAATATTTCCTTTCAGAAATATATGTAGATTAATAAAATGTCTGAAAAAATGTGTTTGTTTTTAATACTTGTTTTTTTTGTCTTATTGCTGTTTACAACTTTAAAAAAAAAAAATTTTTTGTTAAATTCTTTTTTTTTTAAGTATTATCAAGTTTCATTCTCACAAAAATAAGCTGTACAGTTTTAAAGCCTATTCAAAGTAGAAAAAATATATTACACATATATGGGCTATAGAGGAAACAGACAACATAGTCCAAAATGTAAGGACACCTGTTTGGTAATAAAAAAATGGCCAAAAACCTGCCGTGATTAAGAGATAAGTTCCCAGATATTCCCATAAGCTCCCATATATTCCCATTAGCTCCCAAAGATTCCCATAAGCTCCTCCATATATTTCAATTCTTCTCTATCTTTCTCCTTATTTCGCTCTCTCTCTCTCTCCCCTTCTCTCTCAAAGCCTATAGTCCTGTTCGCCAAATACTAAGCAGGAGTAGAATCATAAGCACATAATATTCACATAAGCTCCTACATATTCCTATAAGCTCCTAAATATTCCCATAAGCTCCCAAAATTCACATAAGCTCCTATATATTCCAATAAGCTCCTACATATTACCATAAGCTCCTACATATTCCCATAAGTTCCCATATATCCCCATTCTCTCTCTCTCTCTCTCTCTCTTTCTCTCTCACCTAATATTCCCATAAGCTCCTACAAATTTCCATAAGCTCCTACATTTTCCCATAAGCTCCCAGATATTGCCATTAGCTCCCAGGTATTCCCATAAGCTCCTAAAAATTTCCATAAGCTCCTACATTTTCCCATAAGCTCCCAGATATTCCAATAAGCTCTTACATATTCCCATAAGCTCCCAAATATTCACATAACCTCCTACATATTCCCATAAGCTCCCACATATTACCATAAGCTCCTACATATTCCCATAAGCTCCCAAAAAATCCCAGAAGCTCCTACATATTCCCATAAGCTCCCAAAATTCCAATTAGCTCCTACATATTCCAATAAGCTCCTACATATTACCATAAGCTCCTTCATATTCCCATAAGCTTCTACATATTCCCTTAGACTCCCGCATATTCCCATAAGTTCCTGCATATTCCCATTCTCTCTCTGTCTCTCTCTCTTTCTCTCTCACCTAATATTCCCATAAGCTCCTACATTTTCCCATAAGCTCCTACATTTTCCCATAAGCTCCCAGATATTGCCATCAGCTCCCAGATATTCACATAAGCTCCTAATATTCCCATAAGCTCCTACATATTCCCATAATCTCCTAATATTCCCATAAGCTCCTACATAGTCCCATAAGCTCCTACAAATTTCCATAAGCTTCTACATTTTCCCATAAGCTCCCTGAGCTCCTACATATTCCTATAAACTCCTACATCTTCCCATAAGCTCCCACATATTCCAATAAGCTCTTACATATTCCCATAAGCTCCCAAATATTCACATAAGCTCCAACATATTCCCATAACCTCCTACATATTCCCATAAGCTCCTACATATTCCCATTAGCTCCTACATAATCTTATAAGCTCCTACATATTCCCATAAGCTCCTAAAAATTTCCATAAGCTCCTACATTTTCCCATAAGCTCCAGATATTCCCATAATCTCCTTCATATTCCCATAAGCTCCCACATATTCCAATAAGCTCTTACATATTCCAATAAGCTCCCAAATATTCACCTAAGCTCCAACATATTTTCATAACCTCCTACATATTCCCATAAGCTCCTACATATTCCCATTAGCTCCTACATTTTCCCATAAGCTCCCAGATATTCCCATAAGCTCCTACATATTCCCATAAGCTTCTTCATATTCCCATAAGCTCTCAGATATTCCCATAAGCTCCTACATATTTCCATAAGCTCCTTATATTCCCATAAGCTCCTACATATTCCTATAAGCTCCCATACATTCCCATAAGGTCCTACATATTTCCATAAGCTCCTTATATTCCCATAAGCTCCTACATATTGCCATGAGCTCCTTATATTCCCATAAGCTCCTACATATTCCCATAAGCTCCTACATATTCCTATAAGCTCCCATACATTCCCATAAGGTCCTACATATTTCCATAAGCTCCTTATATTCCCATAAGCTCCTACATATTGCCATAAGCTCCTTATATTCCCATAAGCTCCTACATATTCCCATAAGCTCCTACATATTTCCATAAGCTCCAAGATATTGCCATAAGCTCCTAGATATTCCAATAAGCACTCTCATATTCCCATAAGTTTCAATATATTCCCATTCTCTCTCTTTCCCTCTCTCTCTCTCTCTCTATCTCTCTCTCTCTCTATCTCTCTCTCACTGTGTCTCTCTCTCTTTTTCCTTATCTCTCTTTATCGATGATTGACATAGACTTGAATCGACTTATGCATGGCAGTTGATCATTGTATAGCAGAAAATTGAAACGAAGCTTATAGTCAGTTTCAAATATTGAAAAATAGTAGAATTTACTTATGCGTAAAATGTTGTCCCTAAGTGGTTGAAAATAAACACAAGCCTATAGTCCCATTCGCCGAATACTAAACAGGAGTAGAATCAATTGGCATATATTCCCATAATCTACCAGATAGTGTCAAAAGATCCTAAATATTCCAATAAGCTCCCAAATATTGCTATAATCTCCCAGATACATAAGCTCCTACATATTCCATAAGTTCCTACATATTCCCATAAGCTCCCAGATATTCCCATAAGCACCCTCATATTCCCATACGTTCCCATATAGTCCCATCTCTCCTCTCTCTCTCTCTCTCTCTCTCTCTCTCTCTCTCTCTCTCTCTGTCTCTCTCTCTTTCCTTATCTCTCTTTTTCGATAATTGACATAGATTTGAATCTACTGTTGCATGGCAGTTGATCATTGTATACCAGAAAATTAAAACAAAGCTTATTGTCCGTTTCAATTATTGAAAAATAGGAGTAGAAGTTACTAATGCGTAAAATTTTGACCTTACGTGGTTGAAAATAAACACAAAGCCTATAGTCCCAAACGCCAAACACTAAACAGGAGTAGAATCAATTGGCACATATTCCCATAAGCACCTAATATTCCCATAAGCTCCTACATATTCCCATAAGCTCCCAGATATTGTCATAAGCTCCCAGATATTCCCATAAGCTCCTACATATTCCCATAAGCTCCTACATATTCCCTTAAGCTCCTACATATTCCCATAAGCTCCTACATATTCCCATAAGCTCCCTAATATTCCCATACATTCCTACATATTCCCATAAGCTCCTATATATTCCCATAAGCTCCCAAAAATTCCCATAAGCTCCAATATATTCCCATAAGCTCCTACATATGCCGATAAGCTGCCAATTATTCCCATTCTTCTCTCTCTCTCTCTTTCTCCTTATTTAGCTCTCTCTCTCTCCTTCTCTGTCTATCTCTCTCCTACATATTCCCATAAGCTCCCACATATTCCCATAAGCTCCCAAATACACACAAACAAAAAAAAACATGTGCCAAAAACACAAAGCCTATAGTCCCATTCGCCAAATACTAAATAGGAGGAGAATCAATTCGCACATATTCCCATAAGCACCTAATATTCCTATAAGCTCCTACATATTCCCATAAGCTCCTACATATTCCCTTAAGAAATATTAACTAAGTGCTTGCAAATAAATCAGCTCATACTAAGTAAAACTTTAAAAAAAAACATACTTTAATGCATATTAAAGAAAGAATCAGTTTGATAAACTAAACAGAACAAGTAAATTGCACACTTTAACTAAAATATACAGAACAAGTGAACCACACATAAAGCAAATCAAGAGTCGCTAAAAGAAAAACATTCAGCTAATGGGGTCCGAGTGTTATGTCACAACATCAGCATGACCTTGACAACAATAGCTTGAATAAGAATGTATGTGCCATAATAAATTTGTCCTTGAGCCCCAGTAAATTAATCAATAGAATTAAGATACCCATAATTTTAGAACAAATGCGGGACGCAGACAGTGCTCACTCTAATTTTATGAGGGCCGTGTGCTGCAAAAAAATATTTGCTGTGCTCAACTTTGGAAGAATGCGCTACATTACATTATTAAAGTTCTAAGGGCGGGGCGCTTAAATACTCCAGCTGTCATAGTGGCGGCGAAGTTTGAGAACCGTTGAATTATTGCATTAAACGTAGCACATATGGTTGGCCAGCCATGGGAAAACGACTGTCCGTGAGCCTACTCTGACCCGCCGGACTATTTCATCCGGCCAGCAGCAATCCACTCTTATCTGAATGAAAAACTAGTCCATTACTTTTCTGACGTTTAGAATTAGTTCATGACACACACACGCACGCACACACACACAAGGAAGAACAAGGACCGTGTCTATTATTATAATGCACTCTCTAACCCCAAAGATGGTGTCCTGAAACATGTTGCGCTGGTTTTTCATTTTGTATTAAAAAATGATTACCGGTAATGAGTTGTACAAGAACATTTTAAAACACATTTTACACATGCTAAACTTTACTAAAAAAAATTAAAATTTGAGTACTAGAACTAATCAAGACTTTATATGTAAGTATTGTAAGAATGTTTTATTTATTTTTTTTTTTTTTTGCTACTACATTTCTTTTACATGCTCCCATCCTCCCCAATTTGTAGACGTAATAAATGCTAAATGGACAACCCTAAAGGTCTGGACAAACCACAGCCCGCTTTCAAAATTTACTTTGTCTGGGGCCCTACCAGCCCCGTGGCGTGAAAATTCTACAGGAGGGGCCAGGCATTCTACAGCAGGGGCCAGGCAATAGCAGGGGGGGGGGCAGGTAATAAATTTTACTAAGTAGAACAAATAAGCAGGGGGGGCCAGACAAAATGCAGGGGGGCCTGGGCCCCCTCCCGCACGCTACGGGCCTGACCCGGCCCCCGCACGCTACGGGCCTGGGCCCTACCCCCTCTCCCCCAACCATCCACACAAACCACGAGTAGGGTGGATTAATTGCGCAATAACAAGTTCAGTCTTTTTTTTAAGTACGGGAATATCCACTGGGCTAAATATAACAAAAAAAATATAAATATACATTTGTAGCTCAGTGCGAAAAAAATGGGGCTTAGTCCTAACAGTATAATTTTTTGCATTTTTTGTCTATAGCATAACTTAACTATCTATCAAACATCAATATTTTTCATATTTCATAGGACTTGGATTAATCATGGTACTGACAGTCTGACTTTTCCTCCTTGCTATTGTTATCAAATTAATTAAAATTCGAAATTGCTGACTGCTCATCGAGTCGGAAAGAGATAAGACAAGTCAAACGAGAAGTGTCAAAAGTAACCTTTTTAAACAGAGTTGTATTTCGACTGTAAATATATATTATAATTTATATTATATAACTATATACTTAAATAATTTTAATATTTGTATTAAGGATATAATATATGTCAACTTTTACTTGTCTTATTATTTATCAGGTCTATTTCATGTTTTTCTTCTACTATATTAGATTAGTCTGATTAGTTAGATAACGTACCATCATAATGGCAGCAGAATTTTTAAGAGAACATCAGTTTATTGTGGATGTTATGAGTGCTTGCACTCATGATGTATCTATGGAAGTAAGGTTTGAGTATCTCAGACCACTTCTCGTCGATATATTCCCCAGGATGACTCTTAGTAGAGATGAGGTATGTAAATATACTTTGTTGTAAGATGTATACATTTATTAGAAATAAATTTATAATAATTCAACTAGGATGGCTCAGATCGTCTAGTTGAGATTTACACCAATACTTTTCAATGGGAACTAGGCCTACAGGACCCCCTGACATACTTTGGGCCCCTCTTTCCCACTTCCCTCAAAAATAATGTCTCCAATCAATGGGGTGCACAAGGTTCAGGGGGCCTGACAAGTTTTTGAGTTGCTCCCTTGTGATGGGCCTGGTATCTGAGAATTCAGAAAATTAATAGGGCAAAATACAGAGTTTAAAAATTAAAATATGTCAAGACCCACAGCATTATTTGTAACCCATTGGATGTATGCCATGAAGTATAGAATTTGTGTACAATGATTGAATAAACTATAAATACTGAATTAGTGACAAATTATTGAATAGGGCTGTTAAATTTATAATAAGTACCTTAATAAATAGTGAGACGGATGGCCGAGTGGTGTAGATACTCGACTGTCGACCTGAGAGTCCTGGGTTCGATCCTTGGTGAGGCCCATGCAATTTTTCCTGGTGAAATTTGGTGCAAAGTCGTCCCACAAGTCCACCCAGCTTTAAATGGGTATCTGACTTTAAGTTGGGGAAGTAAAGGCAGCTGGGCGTTGTGCTAACCACACAATCCCTTCATATGCCGAGGTTATAGAAACAGATGAATTCTACACTTCATCTGCCCCGAAGGCCTGTTAGGGCTAAGAAGGGAACTTTACTTTACTACCTTAATAATTCAGTCAGACCTGTTTTTTGAAAAAGAAATTCCTTTAAACATGTAAGAATCAGTTGTTAAACATTAAAACTGTGTTACAATAGTTATTCAAATAAAAACATACTTTAAGGGTCATGGCAGAGCCTCTTGTGAAATAATGATCAACATCTGTGACAGTGCTAAGCGTTTATCAAAGGACGACTTTGTCAAATTTGTTGATGCCATTCATAAAGATCACCCTACTTCAGCTCAATTAATCAGGAACAAATACAAGGAGATCTCTGGCAAAGATTTACCTTCTTTTCCAGTAAGTCAGATATTTATTCTCGTATTTTCCTGTGCATCAATTTACAGAATCAAATCACTTTCTTTTTAGCACTTTCCATCTGATGATGATAGTATATTTACTCTTAATTTATCTTCTTATAAATTAGTGAATACACAAATGAATTATTATTCTTTTTTTCCTAAGAAGTGAAAATCTCATGCTTCTTTAATCCCATAGAAATTTGTTGTTTTTTTTTAACTGTGTGATTATCACAATTATCTTTATTTTTTTTAATGTTTATCTAGCAGATTCTGGATGTTTCTATATTTTCCTGATTCCTTTTCAATTTATTTTTTTTTTTGGTCAGAGTCAGCCACAAAGAGTGCCAGTCGTACAAGAAGTAACACCAGTACATTGTCACGCTGACATTCAGGCCAGATCAAATCACAGGGTACAGGCTTCAAACATACTAGCACAGGCTGTTACGATACCAGCGCAAGTAACAAAACCACAGCTTCAGTTTACAGACAAAGCCTTGCCTGACTACAAACTGCAGCAGTTACCACTCATAGGTAAAAATACCTTTACCACTGTTACATGAAATATCTGGTTTGAGATCATTTTTATCATATTGCAATTTTACTTGTTAAAATAATAAACTCATTCAAAACAGTAGTACATGTTAACAAATAAAAAAAAGTTATAATTTAAACTTTATATTTCAGACACAAATCCTGATGATGTAAGTTAAGTTAAATTGACATCTACATCTTGTCATTAATCTTAGAATTACTTATTAGAAAAATTGTTATTTAAAAATTGAAAAATGATTTGTTTGTTTGTACAGTAGTTAGTGTTTGTAGCTATTCTATCTTTTTTACTAGAAAAAGGCATTATTTTGTCATTAAAAAAGAGTGTTGATTTGATGTTAATACTCTACAAAACAATTGGTCAACAGGTTTATTTGATGGAATCAACACCTAGAGGACGAGCTCTAATCATCAACAACATGATTTTTGATGTTTTTAGTGAAAGGAAAGGAAGTGACGTAGATGTAAAGCTCTTTAGGAAAATGTTTGACAAACTTAAATTTGAGACTCGTGTAGAGGAAAATAAAAAAGCTTGGGTAATTTCAATAATTTTGTAAAATATTTTTTTTTCGCTTATGCCAACTATATTTGCCAAAAAAATAAATCGAAAACTAAGAAAAATACAAGTTTTATACAGAATAAGGATTTGCAAAGTTGCTAATTCCTCAACCCCATTAAAGTCCCAGCAGCTTAGCTATAACAACAATCAAATCTACAATTTCAGTGCCACTTACTTAGTCTTTCCTTTCCAGCCCAAATTCAGTTGCCTGTTTAATAAAACGTATTACTCTAAACTGGCTGCACTCTGGGAATTTTAATTTCCCTTCAGTTTAGAGTTAATTGCGAAAGACAGCTGCATATTTTCTCAGGTGTTCCTAATCATTGGGATGAAAATTTGTTGTTTTTTTTTTGTGTTAATTAGGCCACATCATTTGTCGAGAGCAGACATGGACAATCTTTTGCCAGCAGGTCAAGTATCACCCATATGGCCGTTTAACCTGGCCACAGCATATAATTTTAATTATACTTTATTTTGATTAGCTCGTATAAGAACTGGTTTTGAGAGATTTTTACTGGTCAACAGCTTAAGGATTTTGTTTCTTTTCTGTTTTGGTTAATGTATTCATAGGTTTCTGTTTTTTTTTTTAGGAAATGGATCAAATTTTTAGGCAGTTTGCAAAGGATTCTCAGCTAAAGAATGTCTCTGCCATTTCCATAGTTATATTGACTCACGGTGGGGCAAATGACTGTTACTTTGGCGTGGATGGAAAAATTTTCAAAGAACATGGAAAAAATAAACCTGTGAATTGCATTACAAAAGTAGACCTTGCAAAAATATTCAGCTCCAGAAATTGTTTTCATATGAAGGGAAAACCAAAACTGTTTCTCATTCAGGCTTGCAGAGGAGGTATTGAAATTTAAATTGTTGCATTCGTCATCTTTTGCATGATTTTTATGCTATTTGTTGTAAAACAAGTTAAAGAATTTTTTTTAATTTGTTTCTGAACAGAGGATGAAAATGAATCATACACCCAAAACGACCAACAACAGGGCAACCATATACATGATGATGCACCTAAAAGTGAACACAGAGAGGAAGTCTCGACTCTTGAGGCAGATGATGGTGAGAATGAGAAACCCAGGGCTGACACTGCAGATATGTGCTTTGTGCATTCTTCATCCATAGGTATGTGTACATTTTTTCCCCTCAACTCAATTCCATCATGTCAGATGAAGTGTAGTATATTAAGGGATTATATTAACTATTTAAGTATTTCATGATACTCTCTGTCACTATTTCCAATAAATAATTACTGTTTTAATGTAGTGTCTTTAACTCTTTTATTTTTGTGTGTTAAATAATATAGAATGTTTTATATATTTTTGCATAGAATGTTTTATATATTTTTGCATGTAAACGGTAATGTCTCTGGCTAATCTTGTAACTCATTTTTTTAATGTTGAGCTAGTGTTTTGATATTTTGCACAGTTGTGTATTTTAAATGTCTCAATTATAAGATAATTTATTATAATTCATAATTATAATTCATGACATGATATTATTATCCAAACAAAATATAATATTAAAACAAAATATGAATATGTTTTTTAACTCCATTAATTGCTTAATTGCAAACATTATGTTTTTGAAATATATTTATCAATAAATTTTATTTTACAAATTATCAAGAATGAAGCTCAGGCTTTTTTAAAGTCAGAATTTTTATAAACATTTTTTGAAACCTAAATTTTTTTTTTTTTTGTATTTCTTTGTGAGTTTTGATAACGTGCTTTAAAAAATGTTAACAAATTTTTAAAAATTTATACATGTTTAGTTTAATAATCTGATTTTTAAAAATTTATAATAAGGTTATAAAGCTTACAGAAATATTCTTTTGGGAAGTCCTTTTGTCATTGAGCTGACTACGTGCATTAGTAATGCTGACCATACTACTGACTTTCAGGAAATCGTTCGAAAGGTGAAATCTTTTATAAATGTTAATATTTTTATTTTCACAAAATAAAAAAAAAACGAATTTTTTTTTTTTTTAGAAATAGGCTTAATTTAGTCTTTAAGGAGGACATTTAAATCTGCTGCTCTCATTCATAGTCCTTTTCTTAATTTTTTTTTTGGTTTTTCAAGTCACTGTCCATAAGAATTCTGTGATTCATATTCATTGCCACCACCGTATTTGGTTAGGCTTACTACAGATACAAATGTAAAATGCTTGCAAGTGAAGGAAAAAATATTGACATTGTTAAATTCACTGTCTAAATTTGGTACCTTCCCTTCCTGGGCTGATGGATGATCAAGGGGTGTAGAGTGCTTGTCTATCGACCTAAGGGTCCTAAGTTTGATCCTCTGTGTCGTTAAACGTGTTCTCCCCCCCCCCCTCAAAGCACATCCAGCTTTAAATGAGTACCTTTAGTTGTTGAAGAAGTAAAGGCAGCTGGGCATTGTGCAAACCCTTCTTATGGCATGGATATGGGATCCGATAAATTCGTCACTTCACCTACCCAGATGGCCTTTTAGATACAAGGGAACTTTACTTTTTTTTTCCCTTAACTAATAAGCAAGAGATGTCCAGATCATTCATTAGATTTATTTTACTATATGACAAAAGTAATAATTTATTTTATTAGTGCCATAAATTACTATAAGATGAAAAAAAAATACATCATTCAAATTTCAGACAGTTTGAAAATTGTGTCATTCATTACCTTCAAACAGAAAAGTGCAAGAGATTCAATCAACAGCATTGAAATAATTTCATTTAGCCAACAGATTCAATCAACAGCATTGAAATAATTTCATTTTCTTTTTTATCAATCTGAAAAAAAGTAATTTGGTTTACAGATATTTAATATTTTTATCAATAAGCTATAATGTTTGTTCTCTTTTCGCAAATGGTCAATTTCGTTTCTCCTGCAGATGCAGAGGATATTTAGTGATAAGAAGCTGGAAAATTCAATGATGACCTTGCCTGATTTTTCAACACAGTTGGTCAAAAGATGGTACATTAAACCTCCACCAAACTACTGATCATGCTTTTGTTTTTGTTGACTTATTTTATCACTCCTATGGTGATTCATTCATATGCTTTTATGTTTCTGGGCTATTTTTATCTTATTGTTACTGCAAACATTTTAACCCTTTATATATTTTTTTAACATTATTTCCCTCTTGTGCATCATAATGTTAAAAGTTACTAATACTGTATATTATTTTATTATTGGCTCTCACATATAACAATTATCTTACAGCAACAATGGGTACACTAGAGATTTTTCCTTTGCAAAGGAAACAAATGCCCAAATTTTTTTATCGTCACATTGTTTTTAGGCATACCTATGATCCAGCAGTATAAAACACCCAGCTGTCGACCTGAGAACCAAGAGAGTTTTCCGGGTTTTGGTGAAAATTGGTTGCTAGTTCCCCCCAAATCCACCCAGCTTTAAATGGGTCTCTGACTTTAGTTTGGAAAGTAAAGGCGGCTGGGCAATGTGCTGTAGCCACACAATCCCTTCATATGCCGTGGTTACAGATACAGATGAATTCAACACTTTATCTGCCTAGACGGCCCCTTTTTTTTTATCACTTGCAAAAGGGATTAATTTATAATAATTGTTTTGTTGTTAACTTCGGTTAAGATTTTTTTTTTTTTAATCTTTTTTTTTTCTGTGTGTTTTTTGCCTAGTTCATTTGATTTTGTGTCCCATCACTGATGAGGTGCTGGCACAGTTTACCATATGTTTATCTAGAAAAATTCTCAACTGTGTAAATTTATGTTGATTTATTGAGAATGTACTGAACACATGTATTGACAAATCTATATCTCCACGGACACATTCATACAATGAATTTATTAACAAAAAAAGGGGGCACTGAGGTCAGATTTTGGTTTGCACGCCACTTGAACTGAATTGAGCGGTAATAATAAAACTAACCGCCTATCTGATAACTTATATTCTGTAGACTCTTATCATGGTGCTGGATTTTTAACCAGTTCTTAAAATAATTTAACATTGCACATTTTAATCTATTTCCATTATTATGCATTCTCAACTGCATGTATTTGGCCTTATCTGGCGGAAGGCCACGCTTGATAACATAAAATCTGGATTGACCATAGTTCTATAACTGCTCACCTCATTGGATTCTGAACACCAGTTTTACACAAAAACCTTTCTAATGTATAGTACATTAAAAAAAATTTAGAGATGAAGAAAACGTAAAAAGTTTGTTTAACTTAACAGAAAGGAATTAAATTATGTACAGCAAAAAAGCCTGATTAAAATAAACTTATCAAACTTAAACTTAGCTTGATTTTAAAAACTATTTCATCATTTTTATCTATTTTTTTGCTGTCCATCAATAAATAATAGCATGGATGG